>JAJEKV010000029.1:12839197-12987969 GCA_021234155.1 Isoetes taiwanensis | reverse complement strand
AGACTGCAAAAGCTCAATGAGGTCGAGTAGGCTAGGTGGGTTTAGATTCAAATCATCGACCCTACCAATTTTGGTCAATATCCCCACAGTGGAGCTGATATTTGGAACTTCGATATTGGTGATGAATTTTTGGGACTATCAACTCTATCTTTCTCAGATTTGTCTGCACACCAGGGGCCAACTATTCTTTTTGACCAGAAAGGATCCAATTTTTTCTTTTGATAATTCTTAGCCTAAAACTGTAAGAAGAAAATGTTCTTGAAAGATAATGTTTTGTAAGGGTCAACTGCACGTGTATCTAATCAGTCTACTTCCACATACTTTGTTTGACAGATTGAAGTTCAAACAAATGGCTCTCCCATGCTCCACACCTGTTGTGCAATACCTCATGTTCTAACAATGCCAACTTTCCATTGCAATCACGGGGATTTGGCTTTTGCACTTTCTAAGGGTTTGTGATATGGTAGACAAAACACAAACTAACAATGTGCACGGGCACTAGATACTCACGCTATGACAATAAAGCTATGATAATTTTTTTTTTTTGAAAAGATCACAAAGCAACTCAAACAAACTCTTTGCAAAGGTCGGATTTTCAATTGAATCGGGCCACTTTAAGATACAATATAACATCCAAGCTCGAGGGTCTTGGGCACGAGGATCAAATAGGTGCACATAAAAATCCGGAGAATTAAGTCAATAATCCGGATCAAAGGTAAACATAGGGAGGTCGGGGATCAAGCTCAAGGTTGTCAAGCGGGTCCTTCTTCAAAGCCAAAAATCTTCTTTGCCTTCAAGCCCTCGAAACTCTTCGTCAGGCGTAAAAATCCCCTTTTGTAGAATGTATGTCTTTGTTCGTTGAAATCTTCATCATTTCTTTCAAATCTTCTGTCTTTTAGCCCAAGACTAAGCATTCATGGCATTAAACATAATGATTCTAAGCAGTTTAGGTTTGAATTAATGGTTTGTTAGGTCGCCTCTGAACGGATCTTGGCATTTTCCGTGTTTAGGTTTCCGGCGGTTCAAGAGAAATATCCCACGTGCCCAATTCAATTTAGCGGACAAAGTATATAAGGCCCAAAAAATTGATTTCTTCCCGATTATTGCGTCGCGGTGTCCACGTGGGATTCGGTACCTCCATCGCCCCCACACCGGATGCTCCACGATGGGGGATTGGCTTGGAAGAGAAATTAGGCTAGGGGGTAGATAGGAAAATTTTGCACCCCTTACACCCTATGGCACGATTCCCTAGAACACATATACCATGCCTAAAATAAGGCCTTTTCTCAAAATTCTTTTTTCTAGGGGAATCTTTTTTTGTGCCCTATAATATTCTGGGGTCTTTTTTTTCACCATAGAGCTCTTTGGAGTTTGGAAAAATTTGGGGAGTGGATGAAGTGGCATTTGAAAACATGGCATGGCTAGGTAGTATGACATGGCCAATGGGAATGATGACGTGTCAGCCCACTTGAATTTGAAAAATTCTCTCTAGTCAAAATTTTTAGAATGATGTGGA
The DNA here is from genome assembly GCA_021234155.1 of Isoetes taiwanensis. Classification (NCBI taxonomy): domain Eukaryota; kingdom Viridiplantae; phylum Streptophyta; class Lycopodiopsida; order Isoetales; family Isoetaceae; genus Isoetes; species Isoetes taiwanensis. Next base: position 12,986,453 of record JAJEKV010000029.1, on the reverse strand, counting down.
GATGATGTGTGTGAATGATGAGGTGTCAAAAGTGATGTGGCAACAATGATATTTTGAAATGAATTTTGATTTGAATGAGAGTTTGAGATGAAAAGGATGAAATGGTGATGGGTGTGATGTGTGTAGTAAGGTGTAGGGGACTTGGCACATCTAGTGCTCATTAGGAAGCCAAAAATTTTGTGGAGCATCTTTGAAGCATCTTTGAGGCATATTTGAATTTTTAGCATTTCCTTTAGGATTTTGCAAGCCTCTCTACATTTTGCTCAAGTTGCATGGAATGTTGACTTCATAAGCAAAGATATGACTAAGTCAAGTCTCTCTTGAACTAGTGGATGATGAAGCAAGTGGGTGTTTTATGAAGGTGTATTTTGACTAGAAAGAACTTTCAAGGTCAAGTTTGACTTTGGGAGGTGTATGAGGAAGGAGTCAAGGTTCAATGCTATTTGGGATGGTGGAGTGGATGAGGATGGAAATCAAAAAAATGCCAAAGATGCCAAGCTCATAAATGATCACATACCATGGAATGCCCTTCAAGGGGTCTTCTTTCTCTTCTTCTCTACACTTCCTATGCTTGTTTGACCTTTTGCATCTCTTGAGTGACTTGAGTCAATTGTCCTTCCTTTGCTCTTCAAACTTGAGTGTATGCTAGTGAAGCATTCTCCTAATATCTTGCAAATTGAACCAAACTGACAGGATTAGTGCTAATATATGCTTGGCTCTTACATGCTGCCATAGCATGGCAGCATTATGCCAAACAAAAAGAGAAGGCTGGTCTTCCAGCCCCTTTTGACTAGCTGCTTGATGACTCTTGACATGTTCTCCAGCCAGTTGCCAATATGAGAATATGGTTGGCAACTCAATGACCTGCATATGGATTGGAAGGTGATAGATTTGATATTATGAACGTGCATATGATGCTACTTTCAGATGAACCTGCATGGAAAATAAATCTCTTTAGTTATGAGAAGCTGCAGGATGGTGGTATGACAGCAGCTTGGGAAATTTATTGGCAATGTAGGAGGAGTTTCTGATGCAATGAGGTCAACTCTTGATCAGATGACAGATGGAGATAAACATGGGAATGCACCTGCATGTGAAGATAAAGCTTGTTAGTATGAGTGAGTTGCTGGTGTGGAGGCAATGTCAGCAACTCCAGATGATGGAGATCAATGTAGTGCAATGGAAGAGATGTGTGACAGACATGCTCAGATGCACCTGCATGGAACTATGATCATTAGTATCAATTCACTCCTTCAGTTGATCACAATCTGCATAGCAACACTTATAAATTCATTAACACACAAATAATAACCCTAAAGCAGAACTAAATTTACTAAGACAGGCCTAACTGATCTAGTTTTAACCATATGTATTAACTATACCTAGCTACATCTTACCACAGAGATTTCAGTTGAACAGAGCAAGGGCAACATGTTGTTGCCAATACCTTTTTAGGTGCACAATGTTGATAGGGTTCATCAATTCTCTGCCATCAGCAATATCCTTCAGCCAATATGAATCCTTGCCAGCTGTCCCTATTACTTCAAATGGTCCCTCCCAAAGATTTTCGAATTTTGTTGCCATATCTTCCCTTGCTTTGTTCCACTTTAACACTAACTCTCCTTCTTTCAAGACTCCCTGTAATTTATGTGCTGCTTTGAAGGCTGCAATATCCTTGGCCTTTTTCCTTATTATTGCATTCTCAGCCTCATATCTATGCTCCTCAAGCTGCATCAATCTCACAAATCTGTCTTTTAGAGCATTATCCATTTCCAAATTTATCTGATAGGCCAGTCTGAGTGATGGAAGCTCTAATTCTATAGGCAATACTGATTCTATCCCATACACCAAACTGAAAGGGGTGTGCTTTGTAGCCACTTTGATGGTAGTTCTGTATGCCCAAAGTGCATCATGAAGTTTCAAATGCCAATCCTTTCTTGAAACACTGATGGTCTTCTTCAGGATTGACTTGAGAGTCTTATTGGTTGACTCTGCCTGGCCATTTCCCTGAGGGTAATAGGATGAACTCTTGGTGTGTTTGACTTTCAAGGTTGCTAGAAGTAATGCAATTGTATGGTTGATGAATTGGCTGCCTCTATCAGAAACAATTTTGAAAGGGATACCAAATCTGGCACAGATATTTTCATGTAGAAACCTTGCAGTAGCTTGGGCATTGGCTTCTCTCAAAGGAATTGCCTCTGCCCATTTGGTAAAGTAATCAGTGGCAACTAATATAAACTGGTGCTGAGCTGAGGAAGGTGGGTCTATGGGGCCTATAAAATCCAGTCCCCACATTTGAAAAGGTCCAGGGGAAATTATGGCAGTCAGGGCAGCTGGTTGCAAGGTTCTTTTGCCAAAAATCTGGCATTTGTGGCAGCATTTTATAGCTTCATAACAATCCTTAAAGAGAGTAGGCCAAAAGTATCCTGACCTTAAAATCTTTTTTGCTGTTGTGTCTGCTGCAAAGTGTCCTCCACAAACTCCCTCATGACACGCCTCAATTATCATTCTAGCCTCTTCCTTATCCACACATCTCAGCAAGACTCCTGCCTTGTCAACTTTGCATAGGATCCCCTCAATTAGACTGAACTTCTTGCATTTGTCCCTAAATCTCCTTTCTTGACTGCCACTCAAGTTCTTAGGTAACTCATTGCTTTCCAAATAGTTTCTGATGTCAAATTGCCAATCAATGTTTTCTGCATCAACAGAGATCAAGTTTGTTAGATTGTCATCAACACACAAACCATCTTGATCTTCATGCTCAAACAACACAAGTGGAAGGTAGGAGCTGGGATTCTCGATCAACTTTACCACCTTTACAGTAATATCATAAGCTTGGATCTTACAAGCCCACCTGCACAATTTGGCCTTTGGCTGCTTTTTTGCAAATAGGAGTGAAAAAGGATTTTGCCTCATGAGCACTTGCACCTGATTGTTTTGCAGAAGATGTCCTTGCCTTTCTATCAAAAACATCAGGGCTGCTGCACTCTTCTCCAACCTGGGATATCTAATCTCAGTATCAGACCACATCTTGCTTGCAAAAGTAATCACATGATCCCCTTGTAACAGTGCCACACCAATTGCTTTCTTTGTCACACTGATGTAAGCTTTGAAGGGCTTCTCTAGATCAGGAGGTTTTAGCAGGATAGATTTGCAAATGGCATCAATGATTTTGTCAAAAGAATTTTGGCATTGCTCATCCCAATCTACTAGGATGTGTTTGCTTTCACTTTTGGAGAACTTCCCAACCTTTGTGAGGCTGGAGATTGGGCTTATGGTGTGGGAAAAATGAGGGACATACATTCTCAAGAAGCTGGTCATCCCTATGAAGCTCTTAACCTGTTTGAGGGTTTTTGGAGGTGTCAATTTCCTTAGGGCTTCAATCTTACTGTCAGATATTTGAATTCCTGCTGTAGATACTACATGCCCAAGCAATTCCCCTTTTGATGATAAAAAAACACACTTTTTGGGGTTCAAACTCACTCCCCCCTTTCTACACAAGTCAAACAACATGGTTAGCATATCAAAATGTCTTTCCAGAGAAGTTCCCAAACAAAGATCATCCAAAAATACACGAAAAATGTTAGCTGGCATTTCTTTAAAAATTGCATCCATGGCTCTTTGGAATGTTGCAGAAGCATTCATCAATCCAAATGGCATTCTTTTCATGGCAAATGTTCCCCAAGGTGTGATAAATGAAGTTTTTGGCTGATCACCTTCCTTGATGCTTATCTGATTAAAACCTGAAAAGCCATCTAAGAATGAGTAAATTTCTTTACCTGCTACAGCATGCAACACCTCTTCCAGAAATGGCAAAGGGTAACAATCTTTGACAGTAGCTTTGTTTAAATCTCTATAGTCTATGCAGATCCTAATGGCCTTGTTTTTCTTTTCAACAGGAACAATGCAAGATAGCCACTCAGGGTTCACAATTTCAGTAATCACACCTGCATCTTTCATTTTGTATAATTCTTCCTTGATTAGACCTAATAGAGAAGCATTGATTCTTCTTAGCTTTTGTATGACAGGTTTCATACCTCCCTTTATTTTAATTTCAAATTCACAAATGTTTTTGTCAATTCCCACCAGCTCATCATAATCCCAAGCAAAGACATCCTTCCAATCATCAAAAAATTTGGTAACCAAAGCATTATCCTCTTCTCTGAACAAATCTCCAACATATAACACCCTATCTAGACCCTTCTTATTGACCTTGACTTCCCTTACCTGCTTGTCTTCACTTGCATTGATTACCAGGATGGGGTATAGCTGTTTCTGGATCTCTTCTCTCAAGTTCCTCCTCTTGAATTGCTCCCTCGACCAAATGCTCCGGTAGCACACTTCTCGCGACAACGAAGTGCGCTTCACCATTACGCTCCCTTGGAACATGGCAGAGTTCCCAGGTATCAAAATCCTTCAGTTCCAGCATGGCTTGACTTTTGAGCTGCAACATGTCCTCATTCTTGGCCTGATATTCTCCTGATATTTGCCTGCAGACGAGCTGAGAGTCTCCAAAGATGATCACATTCCTGATGTTTAGATTTTTTGCCTCTTGAAGACCTGCAATTAATGCCTTATATTCTGCCATATTAGAAGTGACATTAGGATAAATTCTTCCTACTTTAGCCAAAACAACTTTGTTTGAGGCGTCCTTGAGAATAGCAGCAGAAGATGCCACATTAAGCCTTTTGGAAACACCACCATCAAACCATAAATAAGCAAAATTGCTCAACCTGGTTGAAGCCAACTCCTTTGAGATTTTTATGCTAGACTCCAACTCTACTGTATCCAGTTCAAATTCTCCACATGGATGTGATATCAACATCTCTTCTTCAATGAAATTCATGCTTTCAAACTCTCCTAACTTATTATACAATGTTACCTTTTTCTTGCCATTTGAGATGGTACATTCTCCTTTTGACCACCACAGGCCTAGCATCTTTGTAGAAAGCCACCTTCGCCCTAAAAGTAAGTCATAAATATCTGATTTGTCCCCTATTCCTTCAAAAAGCAACCACCACAAAGTTAGCTGCAACCATTATTCCTTCAACATCAATAGGCACATTGCTAACTATTCTAATTGGATTGATTTTAGAATTAGAGAAAGATTTCAAGATCATTGGAACCTTCTTGTCTATTTCTAGACCCACAGTCTCATGACATGGTGTGGCATCACGTTCAAGGGTGATCCTCCATCTAGCGAGAACTTTGGTTAATATTTTCCCTTCCATTTTAGCAACACGGTGAAAGCTCCGGGATCATTATCTTCCTGGGTGAGCATGTGCTCATCAATGTGATTTGTCGGGGCAAACTCATCTTCCTTAGTAAGATTGAGCACCTTTCTTACGTAAGAAGGGGCTATCTTGAGCGGTGGTCAACAAATCTACAGATTTTAGAATTCTTCAATAAATATTCAAAATCCTCACGGTCTTTTTTCCTTCTTGACAAATTTTTGAGCAGGAGGAGGAGGCACGACCTTTGCTTGCTCGGCATCTTTATGTTTCAAAATCTCAACTTCTTGGTTTCTTTGGTTCTTTCTCTTTGGCATTATTCATCCTTCGGGTGTGGACAGCCATAATCTCCTCTTGCTCTTCAACTTCCCGCACAAACCTTATAGATGCACTTGGTTCACCAATTTTTAGATTTTTCTTGTCGGCAAAATATTCTTTTGACTTTGCATCTATCCTCGTAATGTCCCTGACCTTACAAAATTCACACACTGCGGGCATTCTTTACCAAAATGACCTCTTTTTTCCACACTTAGTGCATGGCCTATACCAGCAATAATCAGAAGAATGAGTATCTCTAAAGCAGTGCACACATGGGGGGTAAGTTTTCTTTTCAAATTTTGAGTTCTTCAACTCTTGCAGTTGTTTAGTTACCTCAACCAATGCCTCAGATACCTTGGTGATCTCTGCTCTTACATCTGCTGCAGGAGCCTCATCATCTTCCACCTTAACCTTTTTCTTTTCCTTTTGGATAGCATAGACAGGTACAGGTGCTGATCCCATACACTCCTGCTCATAATCTGGAAAAAAAGGATCACTTGGTGAGTGCATTTCATCTGGTAAGTATGATATCATATCAGCAATTTCAGTAGCTTTGGTGAAAGCCTTGTGTATTGTATCAAATCCCTCCTGTTTTTGAATCTTCAAAAGCTTTTTGTGTATTCTTGGTCTGCTGCTCAATCCCCTGATAAAAGAAGCCACTAGATGCAATGTATGGTTAGGAACATGATTGATTTGGCATTTGACAAGATAGTGATTGAATCTTTCGACATACTGCTGCACACTTTCACCATGTTTGATGCGAAAAGTTTGCAACTCAAATATTAAATCTTGAGGGTCCAAGACTCTTCCAAACCTTGCTAGAAACTTTTTTACCAGTTCTTCCCAAGAATTGGTGCCTAAACCTATAATATATTCTAACCAAGCCCTTACCTCATCATTCTTGAAACATTTCTTAAACTTCGAGAAAACTTACGACCTTTTTGTGACCATATTCTTGATAGTATTCTTCAAAGGTCTTGAGGAAATTGTTGGCATTCATGCTCGGATCAAAAACAGGGACTGGAGTAGGCACATTTAACTCGAAGTATTGATAAGGCATGCCTGCAGTTGCTTGTATGGTGACAGTAGGTGTAGCAGTAGCTTCCTGATTATCCTGTGTCTCGGTAGGCTCAGATGTCTCATTAACTCTTCTTGGTGCCATGAGTCCAGATTCCAGGAAGATGATCTCGGTAGAACCTCCAAAATGTTGAAGGCGTTCTCGGCAAAACCTTCAACCTCGGTGGTTTAGAACCTCCGGGTTGCTTAAGGCAACCACTCACGAAAGTGCAAAAATTCGGGAAAGAATCACAAAAGATCACTAGGAGTGTGTTTCCCTGAAGAGAAAAAAGTCTGCCTCACAAAATCTCTTGCAGAGTGTGATCTATGGGGCTATGGGTGTGGATATCACTCCTTGATGTTCTCAACACTTGTCACTAACAGCAATTTGCAAAAGCTCAATGAGGTCGAGTAGGCTAGGTGGGCGAGATTCAAATCGACCAGATCAATTTTTGGTCAATATCCCGGCGAGGGAGCTGATATTTGGAACTCGATATTGGTGATGAATTTTTGGGACTATCAACTCTATCTTTCTCAGATTTGTTATGCACACGAGGGGGCCAACTATTCTTTTTTGACCAGAAAGGATCCAATTTTTTCTTTTGATAATTCTTAGCCTAAGACTGTAAGAAGAAAATGTTCTTGAAAGATAATGTTTTGTAAGGGTCAATCAAGACGCGTGTATCTAATGTTGTCTACTTCCACATACTTTGTTTGACAGATTGAAGTTCAAAAGCGATGGCTCTCCCATGCTCCACACCTGTTGTGCAATACCTCATGTTCTAACAATGCCAACTTTCCATTGCAATGCGTGGATTTGGCTTTTGCACTTTCTAAGGGTTTGTGATACTGGTAGACAAAACCACAGACTAACAATGTGCACGGGCACTAGATACTCACGCTATGACAATAAAGCTATGATAATTTTTGCTTTTTTGAAAAGATCACAAAGCAACTCAAACAAAACTGGCAAAAGGTCGGATTTTCAATTGAATCAGTCACTCAGAAGATACAATATAACATCCCAAGCTCGGGGTCTTGGGCACAGGATCAAATAGGTGCACATAAAAAATCCGGAGAATTAAGTCAATAATCCGGATCAAAGGTAAACATAGGAGGTCAGGATCAAGCTCAAGGTTGTCAAGCCGGTCCTTCTTCAAAGCCAAAAAATCTTCTTTGCCTTCAAGCCCTCGAAACTCTTCTGTGCGAAAAATCCCCTTTTGTAGAATGTCTTTGTTCGGTTGAAATCTTCATCATTTCTTTCAAATCTTCTGTCTTTTAGCCCGCACTAAGCATTCATGGCATTAAACATAATGATTCGGCAGGTTTAGGTGCTGAATTAATGGTTTGTTAGGTCGCTCTGAACGGATCTTGGCATTTTCCAGGTTTAGGTTTCTGGCAGTTCGAAGAGAAATATCCCACAGGCCCAATTCAATTTAGCAGACAAAGTATATAAGGCCCAAAAAATTGATTTCTTCTGATTATTGCGTGCAGTGTCCACGTGGGATTCGGTACCTCCAGCCCCACACGCCCCGGATGCTCCGGCGGGGGATTGGCTTGGAAGAGAAATTAGGCTAAGGGGGTAGATAGGAAAATTTTTTGCACCCCTTACACCCTATGGCACGATTCCTAGAACACATATACCATGCCTAAAATAAGGCCTTTTCTCAAAAATTTTTTTTCTGGGGAATCTTTTTTTTTTGTGCCCTATAATATTCTGGGGTCTTTTTTCACCATAGAGCTCTTTGGAGTTTGGAAAAATTTGGGGAGTGGATGAAGTGGCATTTGAAAAACATGGCATGGCTAGGTAGTATGACATGGCCAATGGGAATGATGACGTGTCAGCCCACTTGAATTTGAAAATTCTCTCTAGTCAAAATTTTTAGAATGATGTGGAGATGATGTGTGTGAATGATGAGGTGTCAAAAGTGATGTGGCAACAATGATATTTTGAAATGAATTTTGATTTGAATGAGAGTTTGAGATGAAAAGGATGAAATGGTGATGGGTGTGATGTGTGTAGTAAGGTGTAGGGGGACTTGGCACATCTAGTGCTCATTAGGAAGCCAAAAATTTTGTGGAGCATCTTTGAAGCATCTTTGAGGCATATTTGAATTTTTAGCATTTCCCTTAGGGATTTTGCAAGCCTCTCTACATTTTGCTCAAGTTGCATGGAATGTTGACTTCATAAGCAAAGATATGACTAAGTCAAGTCTCTCTTGAACTAGTGGATGATGAAGCAAGTGGGTGTTTTATGAAGGTGTATTTTGACTAGAAAGAACTTTCAAGGTCAAGTTTGACTTTGGGAGGTGTATGAGGAAGGAGTCAAGGTTCAATGCTATTTGGGATGGTGGAGTGGATGAGGATGGAAATCAAAAAAATGCCAAAGATGCCAAGCTCATAAATGATCACATACCATGGAATGCCCTTCAAGGGGTCTTCTTTCTCTTCTTCTCTACACTTCCTATGCTTGTTTGACCTTTTGCATCTCTTGAGTGACTTGAGTCAATTGTCCTTCCTTTGCTCTTCAAACTTGAGTGTATGCTAGTGAAGCATTCTCCTAATATCTTGCAAATTGAACCAAACTGACAGGATTAGTGCTAATATATGCTTGGCTCTTACATGCTGCCATAGCATGGCAGCACAGGGGTTTAAAGACATGACAAAAAATAACAAGCTATAAACATTCAAAAAATATACATAACATGGGTAATCTTGCTACAACATGTTCAGAGTACATAAAAAAAGATTTTAAATCATTCTAGAATTCTAGAATGCATGTGACAGATTCTAGAGTGTCACTATTCAGCCTCTTTTCAGAATAGTTGTGAGTTGATTTGCTCCAACACAACATCTAAGAATAATGATCTTTTTATAAAAACTTCAAGAATATGCAAAAACCTGATATGACGGTGCTCGATATAGTTATTTGAAGCTCCATTGCTGAATTTGAACAAATCACATGCAAAAGCACATCAAACTCTTAACATGCCTTTGTTTGTTCCATCATTGTGTTCTTGTTTCAAACGAACCATGAAGAAGCTACTTGATCTCTGTGTATCAATATGCTAAAGACAGATTCTAAAAGCATGCGCTTTTGTTTCAAATACTAGCAGCTTGAAGAAAGGCGAAATGATATAATCCCCTGCTACTAAATCATATGGAAAAGCAAATCCAGCCTTCATTTTCCAACTGGCTGCAACTCTAAAAGCATATCGGAGAATTTTTCTCCGATCGTGTTACTAACACATAACCCGATATGCTTTTCTCTCGATTTTGTGATAACAAAAGCTATTTTGTTTTTAGAAAAACATCGGAGGTCGGACGTACCCTGAACTTAGTAAATCGGCGCCAGCAGAGAGGCAGAAACCAAGCAGATCCGCCATAGCTCTTTATCGGGAGGCTTCCTTCTCACGGCAGACCCTAAAATTGTTCTGTAGAGTTTTTCTACAATGAAATTCGAATTTGCATAAGGGTGATACATGCACCCGTTATCAGCCAAAGTCATATTTAGCTTTATGCTATATGATTTTTCAAATGTAAAGCAGATATCCAACCAAAGGGTTACAACTCTTGATCTCATTCTAGACAGAATACTTTGCTCCTCATGAAATACATACACATGATTACACAAAGGGTCAACAATACATGAGCACGTCTCTGTCCCACCAAACGAGCATACGACATGTGCGTTTTATCAATGTTCCCAAGCTAAGGGATGCTTGAGCCAACATATAGCCAGCTAGAAGTATAACACTTGTGGATCATACGAGCTATTCTTTGGACATCATGGTAAATTTGAGCCAGCTTTAAGAGTCATATGCCACTTGCACACTAGTAGTGCTCTGATATATCATTTAATAATAATAATAAAAAAAATCCTACCTCCTACCGTAGGATATGACAGACCACTGCTTGTCATACTGTAATCATAGGGTGGACATGACCCTACCATTACAGCAGGGGTCATGCCGTACCCTATAATTACAATAGACTTAAATGACACTAAATGGAATAAGCATAAAAATACCTTTGCTGCATACATGCTTCCATTTCTTGTATATGGACTTTATCATCCCATTTGAGCTTAATATTTGTTTCAATTTATTTCTTGCTTGTCAAAGCATATTGTATCTCAGCCCATAAATGGCTATTGAGAGTTTTAGACCAAGTGGCATAAAATGAAAATTATCCCTTGCTTTTATTCATCATCATAATTCAGTAAAAGTTCTGGAAATAAAGCCGAGAGGCATTACATTACCAATGACCTCCTGGAATATTCAATTTTTCTGCACAAATGTAAATCCACAACTCAGAAATATGTAGGCCACCTAAGAGACCCAACATTTCCACTGCAAATGTAGATCATGATATTTAGAAAGAATAAGAGCAACTTAAATGTTCTTCACATTTGTAGTAGATTGCCAGAGTTGTGTTTCAAGTACTTCAAGCAAGGGAAATCACTTGTTTGAGTATACTGTATGGCTTAACATGGTCATATGCCATGTAAGACTATTTATGTATGGATACTTTCCAATAAAGAAAGATCAGACTTTGTAGCTTTGCAAGCATTGCTCCTTTTGCTTGCACCCTATAATCGAAGCAACTTCATTAGCAAGTCAAGTGGCACCTCATTAGCAATGTCCCCTTGCTGGAAATCCAATTTATCTGTACAAATGTAAATCCATAGCATAAGTGAATGTATGAGATATAGAATACCCAACATTTCAATTGTAAATGTAGATCATGATATGGAAAAAGAATAAGAGTCTGCATGTTGTACCATTGACCAGTGGATAGCAGCAACACTGGTAAAACCAATGAATGGAAGTGTCTAAAAAAAAGCCGGAGAGCACTAGCCTTGACAACAGCCCTACTAGCACAATCATCTACCTTGGTCAATCCCTTGGTAGTATTATCCATCCATACATGGACTAGGCTAATCCAAGATGGTGCTCCACATCCACGGTCCATGATACTTATCAAGGCATACAAAACCAGCCTAGTCTTATAAGCCTTGAACAGTAGTTATTAGATACGACTCAAAGATCAATACAAATACTGTAACAAATTTGATAAGACGCTTTAATATGTCTTTATAGAACTATGCATATTCATAGATGTCAATAGATAATATCTGTTCTTAAATTATTTGTTCTCAAGTACACCTTTAGCCCACAGAATATGGAGGTTTATCATTCAAACACATGTCCAAACTTTATTTCGACTGAATGCTTTGTATATCTGGACAATCCAAAAAAGAAGGATCTCACCAATACTTAAATCTTGTATGAATGATTGTCTATCATCATATCTTCAAGTCATCAAATTTGAGATAATACTTCTAAGAGATGGTCTTGGTTACCTGCACCCAAACATGCCAAAGTTAGCAATAAACTCGGTAACTAGACAAGGGATGACAGGTAAGCAGTAAAACTTCATGGCTTTTCGCCCTTCACCTAAAAGATATTATAAAAATATCAACGAAGAAGACCAATTCTCATGAGAAATAACAAGGGTCTAAGCAATGTTAGAGACTAGACAATGCATTTCTCATGACAGTTTGCTTGACTGTTACGATGTTAACAGGTCAAGCACATAAAGTATCTCTGTTCAAAAAAGACCATAGACTGGCCTGTTCATAAATACAGTGGTTTAAAGACATGACAAAAAATAACAAGCTATAAACATTCAAAAAATATACATAACATGGGTAATCTTGCTACAACATGTTCAGAGTACATAAAAAAAGATTTTAAATCATTCTAGAATTCTAGAATGCATGTGACAGATTCTAGAGTGTCACTATTCAGCCTCTTTTCAGAATAGTTGTGAGTTGATTTGCTCCAACACAACATCTAAGAATAATGATCTTTTTATAAAAACTTCAAGAATATGCAAAAACCTGATATGACGGTGCTCGATATAGTTATTTGAAGCTCCATTGCTGAATTTGAACAAATCACATGCAAAGCACATCAAACTCTTAACATGCCTTTGTTTGTTCCATCATTGTGTTCTTGTTTCAAACGAACCATGAAGAAGCTACTTGATCTCTGTGTATCAATATGCTAAAGACAGATTCTAAAAGCATGCGCTTTTGTTTCAAATACTAGCAGCTTGAAGAAAGGCGAAATGATATAATCCCCTGCTACTAAATCATATGGAAAAGCAAATCCAGCCTTCATTTTCCAACTGGCTGCAACTCTAAAAGCATATCAGGAGAATTTTTCTCCGATCTGTGCACAACACACATAACCTGATATGCTTTTCTCTGATTTTGTGATAACAAAAGCTATTTGCTTTTTAGAAAAAAGAACCATCGGAGGTCGGACGTACCCTGAACTTAGTAAATCGGCGCCAGCAGAGAGGCAGAAACCAAGCAGATCCGCCATAGCTCTTTATCGGGAGGCTTCCTTCTCACGGTAGACCCTAAAATTGTTCTGTAGAGTTTTTCTACAATGAAATTCGAATTTGCATAAGGGTGATACATGCACCCGTTATCAGCCAAAGTCATATTTAGCTTTATGCTATATGATTTTTCAAATGTAAAGCAGATATCCAACCAAAGGGTTACAACTCTTGATCTCATTCTAGACAGAATACTTTGCTCCTCATGAAATACATACACATGATTACACAAAGGGTCAACAATACATGAGCACGTCTCTGTCCCACCAAACGAGCATACGACATGTGCGTTTTATCAATGTTCCCAAGCTAAGGGATGCTTGAGCCAACATATAGCCAGCTAGAAGTATAACACTTGTGGATCATACGAGCTATTCTTTGGACATCATGGTAAATTTGAAGCCAGCTTTAAGAGTCATATGCCACTCGCATACTAGTAGTGCACAATTTTTTGATATATCATTTATACGCTCTTTCATTTTTTTTCCACGCCCATCCTTTTGCCCTTTTTCTTTGTTATGTCCTTCGCCATTTTTTTTTATTTTGTCTTTCATATCTATCCTTTTTTGTATTTGTTTTGTTTAACCACCCTTTTTATTAGTTTCTTGACACATTTGCTAAAACACCTTTTACCACTTTTTTGCCTATTTGCCTTTTCTTGCCTACTTTTTGTCCACGTTTATGGCCACATGCTATATTTTGTTTTTTGCCCTTAAATGGCCCCACGTTTATATCTTAACCTATTATTACATTCCTTGCTTTGCATTGTTCCAGTGGAGAAAAAGAATGGTGCTTTGAGAATCTGTATAGATTATCGAGACCTGAACAAAGCCACCATAAAAGATTGTTATGCTTTGCCTTTTCTAGAGAAAATTCTATATGCTGTTGCAGGGAAAGACATGTACTCATTTTTGGATGGTTTTTCAGGGTTTAATCAGATAAGTATCAAAGAGGAAGATCAGCCAAAGACTTCATTTATCACTCCCTGGGGTACATATGCTATGAAAAGAATGCCATTTGGCTTGATGAATGCCCTTGACTACTTTCCAAAGGGCAATGGATGTTATTTTCAAAACCATAATATGCGCTAAAGAGTTAGGGTGTATCTAGATGACCTTTGTCTGGGTTCTCACTCTACTAATCATGTGGAATTACTTGCAAAAATTTGCTCTTTATGCAGGAGTTCAGGAGTTAATCTAAATCCAAAAAAGTGCATCTTTTTTGCATCAAAAGGACAGCTTTTAGGACATGAAGTATCCAACCAAGGTATTCAAGTTGCTCAAGATAAGATTGAAGCCCTCAAAAAGCTAGCACCCCCAAGAATTTAAAGCAGGTTAAGAGCTTTATTGGTATGACAAGTTTCCTTAGAATGTATATTCCAAATTTTGCTCATATCTTGAGTCCCATTTCTAAGTTGACCAGGGTAGGTAAATTTTCTAAGTCTGAAAGCAAGCACATACCTTCCACATTGTGTTGATCGGGTTTTTGGCACCCATTCAACATGGTAAAACCATGTAATCTTGTATGCTTAAAGGTGAAGGGGGGTCAATTATAAAGCCCAAATGTTGTAAAGGTCTAAGGCACCAAAAAATTAAAGGGCCTAGATCTAGTTGTTTAAATTTAAGGGCTTCTAAGATTTTTGTTAGTGGTTGAAGAGGGGTACATTATATAAGGCTAGGATGAAGAGGCAGAAATGAAGGGTAAAGATGAAGAGGCAAAAAAGGATGGTGGAGATGAAGTGGTTGAGATGGATGGATGAGATTAAGGGGCAAGAATTATAAAAGAAAAATGAGCAGCACGAGCTCCTCCTCTTTCCCTGCTCCACGAATCTTGTAGGAGGGTGGCAGCCTCTTGCTTGGTTCAAGATCAGAGGCCCTCCATATTTCATAGGCATCGGGGGCTCATTCATTTGTATTTCTTCTCCTTTTATTATATATAGAAATTTGGGCCCAGATTCTCTTTGCTTTCTCTCTTGATTTTTCTTCCTCTTCTTGTTGCAGCACTAGTGATCTTGATTTTTGCCTCTTGAGGCCACTTGTTGGGGATTGTGGGGAAAATCCGTCAACAAAATGGAGGTTCTACCGAGATCTGATGTTTCCCCAGATCATTTTGGTGCTGCAAATTTATTTGGAGCGATCATTGTTCTGATTTATTTGGGGATCTTTGTTCATTTCGGGTTGCTTGCAGACTTACCTAGGATTCTATTATTTTTTAAGAGGAGAGGCAGTGAATCTTATGTACTTGGAAGACTGTTGATGATGAAGACTGTTGCAGGCTCTCCCTGTTCTTTCTCTCTGCTGAGATAATGCAAGGTTCTGCTTCAATATATTTAAGGAGAGTTCGCTATTGCCAGCTCTCCATGATTTATCTGAAGAAAATTGCTCCACTCCATTTTTATCCCTGATCTCTGCACTGTTGGCTCTGCTCTTACTAGTCGAAAAACTTGCTCTTGCTTCATAGTTTTTTCTAGTGCTCTCCAATCCTTGCCTTTACCACAAAATCCTACATATCTGTTACTCCCATCTCTACTGGCCGTTTGTAACAAGCACTTCCTTGCTAAACCTGTAACAAACAGAAAAAAGAGATGAAGATTTGCCATAGCCATTTTCATCTGCTGGATCCTTGCCAAGCCTCTGTTTTTTGTTCTAAACCGTCGGACCTGCAGAAAAAAAAGATGGGAAGAAGTGGGAAGGAGGGAGAAGAGAAGCAAGAAGCCACCATAGCCACAACTGTCCTTCTATTGTTGAATCCATGAGGCAAGCTGCTGCCGGACCTGTAAAGAAAAGAAATGAAAGGATGAAAGTAAAGAAAAGAGAAGCTCCATTCCGTCCGCTGCCATAGCTTCCTGTTTGCTGCCACCAAAAAAAATAAAAATAAAAAATAAATCTTTCATTTTTTTTCCACGCCCATCCTTTTGCCCTTTTTCTTTGTTATGTCCTTCGCCATTTTTTTTTTATTTTGTCTTTCCTATCTATCCTTTTTTGTATTTGTTTTTTTTAACCACCCGTTTTTTTAGTTTCTTGACACATTTGCTAAAACACCTTTTACCACTTTTTTGCCTATTTGCCTTTTCTTACCCACTTTATGTCCACGTTTATGGCCACATGCTATATTTTGTTTCTTGCCCTTAAATGGCCCCACGTTTATATCTTTGTTGCCCTGCTATGGCAACATGGCAAGTGCCATCAAATCTCATTTATGTTGCAGGAAAAAAGAGGATACTGTGTTGAAGAACCAAGTGAAGACATTAAATTGGAATCAAGATCACACATTGAGAGGACCTGAGCATCTGGAAGTTTGGAAGACCCCTATGAAGTTTGCAAGCTATTAAAGTGGTATCTTTCTCCCTCATATTGTCATTTCTATTCTCCCACCTCACACTCCACATTTCCAACATTCCATTACCCCATACTATCATACATCTCACATCTAGCCCTTTTGTTCCATAGTTGACCTACCACTACCTAAGGCACACTTTCAAAGTTGTTACACCAAAAGGATTGCCTAGGCATCAAGTTCTACATCATCTTTTTCATCATATCACACACTCCACACCATGTGGCTAGATATAAAAAAAAGAAAAAAGAGGCATTTGAAAAAGCTAAACACGAGTTTGCCTAGTCACCACCTCCAAGTGACATGGCATGATGACTAGATACATATGTCATCACTTACAAAGCCACATTGGTCCACTCACCATTTGCCACTTCCATATGTCATTCACCAAGTTGCCACCTAAGCAACAGGTGTCCACATCACCACATCACTCCATACCATTACATCACTCATTCCACATCATCACATCACCTTGCATCATCAAATGATGACTAGGCAAATGTTGACCAAACCCAAAAGTTGGTCAACCATAAGATTGAAATGTTTGATAAATGTGCCTATTAGCCTTGTTCTCCCTCCTTGCCACCTCACCAAATCCCATGTCTAATGCCTACTCACCCCATTCATTTTTTCTACAAAAATCAAAAGTATTACATTTGAGAGTTTGATGATACCACCTGATAGCCCTCATGGAATCATGCCACCTGGCACAAAAAATTTTGAAAAAAGAGTGCATATTGACCTTCTAAATGGCTTCCTTGGGAAGCGTGCCTCATTAAAAAAAAAAAATGGCAAAACCTACCTACATCTACCCCCCATCTATCTACCCTCTCTTCCCTCGCCAAGTGGCGTCCCCGGCATGCCAAGTCGAAAACACGAAGCGAGCTTGGCGTGGGAGGAGACCACGTAATCAAGAGAAATCAAAATAGTTCTCTATTTATACCTTAGCTTTCTTTTTGATTTCCGCAGGTGGGATATATCGGACTAAACCACGAAATTTGAATTTGCCAAGAAATCTCCATTACGTTGAGCCAAGCGAAGTAATCATTGCCTCTGACTGGTCGATTTTGTCCTACTCCACCTAAAGAACGGTTGAATTAAACCAAAACCGTAGCCTTGATTCTTGAAATTGCCAAGATCCGGTAGGAAGCGAGTTTTTAAAAAGGGGATTCATTCAACGAGAAATTCGTGGGCTTTGCTTGTGATTCAAAAGGCAAGTACCTGAAGTGTGAAGTCGGAATTGATCTTTGAGAGTTCCTCCGCCTTAAGAGATCTGTCACGAGGCATATTATGATTGATTTGTATCCGAAAAATTCAAGATTTGTGTGTTTTTGGAGATGTCTGTTGATTGATCACCTTGATCTTTAACATGATGTCAAATGTGATGATTTTGATTCGGTTTAATGAAAATCGACCTTGGAAAATATCATTTGATGCATTTGTATTTGAATTAATTCAAGAAATAGGAAGCGAAAGCCATATACGCATCTAGTTGCATCTGAGCTCTAGCTGCATTGTTACAATCGTTTAGAAAGGGAAAAACCAAAAAGAAGAGGAAGAAAGATCAACTCGCGATGTTTTAAGAGTCTGTCATACTCTTCATGCTCATTAGATACTCGGACATATTTCTCAAATTCTTGGTGACTTATTAGCCACGAGAATAGCATGCTCTTATTAATGCGGGGCCTCGTGTTCCTTTGTCTAAATTTAGTTGGATTGAAAATTCATTACCATTCTCATTTGGCAAATTTGAGTGCCTTTGTCGGTCCATTGACCAACCATTTGAGTCAAGAATCATTATTTCTCACCAACCATGAAGATTCTTTGCATAGACTTTTACCAATACTTTCTTCAGACATCATGGTAGCATGCTATGCTTATTTGGGTTCAAAATGTTGTATGCATTGATTTACGTACTGTTAGAATAAGACTAGCTTTTTTTTGTCTTTTGGGAAACCGGTGAAATCTTGTTTTGGAAGTTTGAAAAGCGGATACTTCCGACTGAGTGATCACCTCAAGTGACGGAGGTCCTAGACCAAGATTAGTGCTTCTTTGGGCTGAGGTTGGTGGCTTAGCCAGGTTTGCCATCAACATTTTGGAGGTCCTACCGAGATTTCCACCTGGTTTTCAAAGAACTCATGGCTCCTAGAAGAAAAATGAGCGACAAAGAAGCTCGGAACCATTGGAACCACAAGGAGCACACTGTTGCGGGCGTGGTGCAGCCAAATTGTGCAATCCCACAGTATTTTGAGCTAAGTTTGCCCATTACTCCACCCATATTTGAACCAACTATGAATGCTAATCATTTTCTGAAGGTATTTGATGAATATTATAGAGATTATGGTTGTAAGAAGGGCTGTAGGTTTTTACGAGTTTAAGAGATGCATGAAATCTGATGAGGCATATGCTTGGTGTGAGCATGTGACCTCAGTTATGGTATCTTGATACATATGAGAGTCTTGTGCAGCAATTTTTGGCTAGGTTTGGCAAACTATCGCCCCTCAAGAGCTAGCAAATGAGCTACAGACTTTTTGCATAAGAGCAGGTGAAAGTATCAATCACTATGTGGAAAGGTTTAGTGCCTACCTGAGAAAGTGCCAAAAGAGTCAGGTACCCACTCCTACACTCTATTTTGTGGCTGCTTTCATTAAGGGACTGTCACCAAGGCCTAAGGTGCACAGAAAGATGCTAAAAATTCAAAATCAGGAAGGTTTTGATACCATACACAAGGCTTTTGAAAAGGCAACCAAAATCTCTAATGATATGTCTTTTTACCTGATAACCATGTAAACCATTGTGCTGACCCTTTTTACCCAGATTGTGAACAAGAGTATGAGCATGTGCCTGTGTATGCAGTGCAGAAAGAAAGAAGAAAATCCAAAGATGAAGAGGCTGCACCTAAAATCAATGAATCCAAGAGTGAGATGACCAAGATGTGCGAAACCATTGCAGAATTGACCAAACAACTCTTGGAGTTAAAAACGACAAAAAACTTATCCACCTTGTGCACATTGTTTCAAAGATACTCATCCTTCTGATATTTGCTATTACAGGGCATGCTTAAAATGTGGAAAGAAAGGTCATTTTGGAAAAATTTGCCCTGTGTGCAACTTCTGCAAGGAAATAGGTCATCTCGAAGACAAGTGCTTTGTCAAAGAATACTTTGACAAAGCGGGACAAAAGGCAAGAAATTGGAAGGAACATCTGCCATTAGGTTTGTGGAGGAATATGAGGAGCAGGAAGAAATCATGGTGGTGCAAACAAGAAAAATGTTGGAAAATGGAACACCTGCAGATAAAGGTATGAGCAAGAACATTCCTGTCAACAAAGAAGTTCAGGTAATAGCTCCACCTCCTTTTGAGAAGTTCAATAAAAAGGATAAAGAGTTAGATGAGCTGGACATGATCCTAAAAAGTTCTAAAGTGAGCATAGATCTCCTCACGCTTCTCAGAATTGCACCCGGCTATAGGAGAAAAATATTAAAGTGTAATGATGTTGAACAAATTTCATTTACTGACGTGCATGAGACAGAGAAAGTTGTGTTAACTCAAGAAGAAAAAGATCCAGGTGCCTTTACATGCTCAGCTAGTTTAGGTAACTTACATTTGTCTAGGGTCTTGCTAGATGGAGGCTCTCCATTAAATGTCATGCCTCAGCATGTAATGAAGAAATGTGGTCTTACTGTCACTCAACCATCACCTGTCATATTGAGATCATTCTCCAATGCTAAAATAAAACCTATAGGACTAGTGACAAGGGTGCCAATAGAAATAGAAGGTATAATTGTTGAAGCAAGTTTCATAGTGGTGGCTTTTGAAGATAAGCGTGATGTGGTGACATATATGACTTGTTCTTTGGGAAGGAGGTGGTTGTCTCTTGTAGATGCTAGACACATGCGGTCCAAAGGGCGTGTACCATTTCAAATGGAGCAAGAGCTGTAACTCTATACAACAAAGCGGTGATGCTAATCTGTACAACTTTATAGAACAAGACATGTTGATTGAAGATGAGCCAGGTGTGTTAAAAATGCCTATTTCTGTATACAAACCAATAGAAATCATACCGACCTGTTTAGGTGACCTTGACATGGAAGCAAAACTCAACAAAGGTGTGTTGTGGTTTGATGGTGGAATTTCAATCAAATTGAATATAGCATCTTCTGCAGCTATAATAAGAAACCCTGCCAATAAACTCTTATCCAAAGTTGGCAGAATACATGAAGGAATCACTTCAAATATGGCTGAATATAAGGCACTTATAGCTGGCTTAGAAGAGTCTTTGGCTTTGGGTTTGACTAATGTATCTATCTTTGGTGACTCTCAAGCGATATCTTGAGGGCAGTGCTTGGAGAGTATCAAACCAAAAACCAAGACATGTCAGAACTCAAGGAAAGGGTATTGCAATTGCTAAGCAAGTTCAAGGCTTGGGAAATCAAACATATACCTAGGGAAGAGAATTGTGAGGCAGATGCACTTTGCAGAACCGTGCTCCTTGACTATTTGGCTGAGGGAGCTATAAATGAAGATGAATTGAACAAGGAAGATGCAACACAACTATATCCTATTCTGGTGATAGATGCACAACAAGAGAAAGAGGTAAAAGAGTTAACTATCAACAAAAATGGACAGGTAAGAACACTTTTCCTTGGGGATCTATTTGTTAGCAAAGATGAGGCCTCTTTAAAAATTTTCTTTGAGATTTTGGAAGGATGTATTTGCTGGGATTATCTGAGAATTAGTGGGAGTGAGGACTGATATCTGTGAGTTTGAAATAAAGATAAAAGAAGATGCTAAACCTGTAATGCAAAAACTCAGAAGAATAAATGCATCACTGCTTACCCTGATCAGAGAGGAATTATTAAAGATGAAAGAAGCTGAGGTTATTAAAGAGATAACAAACCCCCGATTTGGCTGTCTTGCATTGTTCGATGAAAAAAAAAAATAAGAGCATTAGGATTTGTATAGATTACAGGGGATCTAAACAAGGCCACTATTAAAGATTGTTATCCATTACCATTTCTTGAAGAAGTGTTACATGCAAGCTGCTGAGGCAAGGAAATATATTCTTTTTAGATGGATTTTCGGGTTTCAATCAAATCAAGATAAAAGAGGCAGATCAAGCCAAGACCTCTTTCATAACCCCTTTGAGGTACTTTTGCCATGATGAAAATGCCTTTTGGCTTGATGAATGCATCTGCTACCTTTCAAAGAGCAATGGATAAAATATTTCAAAGCATGCCAATATCAAACTTTAGAGTTTTCTTGGATGATTTGTGCCTAGGATCTTCTCTAACTAAGCATATGGAATTGCTGACAATGACAATGGAATTGTGCGGGGAAGGGTGGAGTGTGTTTGAATCAAAGAAGTGTGTATTCTTTTTGTTCTAAAGGTGAATTGCTAGGTCATGAGGTATCTACTCAAAGGAATTAAAGTGTCACGAAGGAAAAATGGAGGCTTTGAAGAAATTAGCTCCACCTAAAACCTTAAAACAGGTGAAGAGTTTCATGGGCTTGACAAGTTTTTTGAGAATGTATGTGCCTAACTTTTCACACATCATAAGTCCTTTGGCAGCTCTGACACGTGTTGGTAAGTATAATAAGAATGAGAGCAAATTTATTGCAATAGAATGGACAGATGAATGTCAAGCTGCATTTGACCTGTTAATAACTTCCATATGCCAATCAGAGATTCTGAAACCACCAGACCTTGCTCAACCATTCCAAGCATATATCAGTGTCACTAGCAAAGCTGTAGGCATAGCACTCATGCAGAAGCATGGGATAATATCTTTGCCGACAAAATTTGGTGCGATCTTTGAGAACGAGATACCCTAGAATGGAAAAAAGTGCAGCTGGAATAATGTTTTTCCTACAAAGGCTTGGTCATATAGTTCAGCACAATGAGGTAAAAGTAATGATGCATCAAAATCCTATTCCCATGCTGTTCCAGAAAACTCAGAGTAAGGCTAAATTATGTAGATGGGCTTGCAAGATCTGAGGATTATAATTTAAATGTTAGAAGCTGTCAAAACAATTAAAAGTCCTAGTGATTATTTGACCAATAAGGTCTTTGAGTTTGAAGATCTTAATGGTTTGAGCACTCGATGAAGTGTGTGAGATTACTACTAACCTTGTGCTATCTAGCAAGATGCAAGAAGATTGGCGGGGATGAAATCATCAAGTTTCTCTGACATGAGGAGGTGCAGGAAGACTTTACAAGCGGCCGGTGAGGAGATTCAAAGAAAAAGCAAAACCTACGGGATGATTGAGAGGTATTATGTAAGATTGATCGGTGTGGTGTCCTTCCGAGGGTGTGTTGTGGTCAGAAGGTTGAGTTGATCTTGGAGGCTTGTCATGAGGGAATTTGTGGAGGCCACTATGCGGTGACACAACCGCAAAAGAAAAAAATACTCAGTGCGGATATTATTGGCCTAGCTTGTTTAAAGATTGTTATGAGACCATTAGGAGATGCCATAAATGCGGATACATGGAAGAAGAATTCTTGACTGCTTTGCTTTGACTAGCATCACGTCTCGAGGTCCATTCGGACTTGGGGACTAGACTTCATAGGACCTATAAATCCAAATTCTCCCTCTCGGCCGCGAATACATACTAGTGGCAATGATTTCTTCACCAAGTGGGGAGAGGCTGTCCCATTGAGACAAGCAAATGCCCTAACAAGCTGCCGAGGTTCCTCCATGAAAACATATGCACTAGGTTTGGCATCCCCCTCGAAAATAGTTTCGACAGGAGGCTTTCGGTTCATGAATGATGTGATCGACAACCTGCTAAAAACCTTGAAAGTAAAGCATGTGAAAAGCTCGGCATACTACCCTCAAGGCAATGGCGGGCTGAATCTACCAACAAGGTGCTAAAAGCTATTCTCAAGAAAACAATAGAGGTGCATAAAAAGATTGGCACCTTAAATTACATGATGCACTTTGGGCATATAGAACCACAATTAAAAGTGCTACTAATCACACACCTTTTGCTCTTGTCTATGGTGTTGAGGGCTGTTGTTCAGTGGAATTGGAGTTGCCCTCATTAAGGTTGGCTCTAAAGATTCAAATGCGGATAGAGGAAGCATCTGAGGGGAAAGGTTTGATAGGTTGCTCCATCCGGAAGAAGAGAGGTTTGAAGCGAGAGAATACCATGTTACTAAAGAAAGCAAAGGATCGGCAGCATTCAAGGCCATTCACAAATTGCAAGGAAGTTTCAAAGAGGGAGAGCTAGTTCTCAAGTGGGACAAAGCAAAAGGAAAAAACAGTGAGGAAAATTTATTTGCTTATGGGAAGGAACCATACAAAATCGTGGACAAGCGGTACAAATTCTTACTTCTTGGAAGATATCACTATGGTCGTGACTCATGAACCCTATAAACATATTGCATCTGAAAAGGTATTGGCAACAACATATTTGTATGAGTTTGTTTGAATAGAATAGTTATTGGATAGTTAGCTATTTGAGTTATTAGAGACACTAGCTTTAAAATTAATAGGCATGTTCCTTAAAGATGTGGATGCTTGTGCTCTTATAGTGTTATTTTGAAATTGCTTTCCACGAGAATATAAAAAAAAAAAAAAAAAAAAAAAAAAAAAAAAAAAGGAAAAAAAATAGGTATAACTTTGATATCTTGTGTGTATTATGATGTTGCAGGTTGAGTTCACAGTCACGAAAGCATAAGAGGAGTTGTTTTCTAACACATATAGAACTTGTCATGACAGGTTCATCGGGTCGAATAATCTCCACTTGAGCAAGCGGTTGCCTTCAATTCATATCAACGAGAATTCTTCAGCGATCACGGGATCCCAAACAGCTAAATATTACCACAATTAGGCTGGGAGGACGTGGTACTAACATCATATTTTTCCACACTGCGGGGATCACTTGATACATTCCATCCATATTCATCGCCTTTGTTCCATTCTCATCTAGCCCTTGCTCCTCAAATCTTTTTTCAAAAAAGCCTGACTGCTACCTTCCATCGACCTTCCATAAAGGTAGCTCAAGTTATGAAAAGAATCAGAAAACACTCCCAACTCAAGTCACTACTCCTGCTCCACACATATTTCAAAAGAAGTCAAGCAAGTCAAGCCAGGTCATGAGTCAACTCATCCTCAGAGTCAAGTCCCTGTTCCCACTCCATATGAACATCCTTCTGAAGACATCCATTCAAACATCACTCACTTCCTTATGTCCATCTGTTCAGACTTTCCCCAACATCATTTCCATTGTTTTTCATCTTTTTCACCCTTACGCCCATATTCTCGAATTTCCATTTTCTTGCACTACCATCACCATTCTTACGTCATATTTTGCTCACAAAATTTGGGGACCAGCCTCTCCTTTTCCTTGTTTAGCATGATGTTGCCCTGCTATGGCAACATGGCAAGTGCCATCAAATCTCATTTATGTTGCAGGAAAAAAGAGGATACTGTGTTGAAGAACCAAGTGAAGACATTAAATTGGAATCAAGATCACACATTGAGAGGACCTGAGCATCTGGAAGTTTGGAAGACCCCTATGAAGTTTGCAAGCTATTAAAGTGGTATCTTTCTCCCTCATATTGTCATTTCTATTCTCCCACCTCACACTCCACATTTCCAACATTCCATTACCCCATACTATCATACATCTCACATCTAGCCCTTTTGTTCCATAGTTGACCTACCACTACCTAAGGCACACTTTCAAAGTTGTTACACCAAAAGGATTGCCTAGGCATCAAGTTCTACATCATCTTTTTCATCATATCACACACTCCACACCATGTGGCTATATATAAAAAGAAAAAAGAGGCATTTGAAAAAGCTAAACACGAGTTTGCCTAGTCACCACCTCAAGTGACATGTCATGATGACTAGATACATATGTCATCACTTACAAAGCCACATTGGTCCACTCACCATTTGCCACTTCCATATGTCATTCACCAAGTTGCCACCTAAGCAACAGGTGTCCACATCACCACATCCTCCATACCATTACATCACTCATTCCACATCATCACATCACCTTGCATCATCAAATGATGACTAGGCAAATGTTGACCAAAGCCAAAAGTTGGTCAACCATAAGATTGAAATGTTTGATAAATGTGCCTATTAGCCTTGTTCTCCCTCCTTGCCACCTCACCAAATCCCATGTCTAATGCCTACTCACCCCATTCATTTTTTTCTACAAAAATCAAAAGTATTACATTTGAGAGTTTGATGATACCACTGATAGCCCTCATGGAATCATGCCACGGCACAAAAAATTTTGAAAAAGAGTGCATATTGACCTTCTAAATGGCTTCCTTGGGAAGCGTGCCTCATTAAAAAATGGCAAAACCTACCTACATCTACCCCCATCTATCTACCCTCTCTTCCCTCGCCAAGTGGCGTCCCCCTGGCATGCCAAGTCGAAACACGAGCCGAGCTTGGCGTGGGGGGAGACCCACGTAATCAAGAGAAATCAAAATAGTTCTCTATTTATACCTTAGCTTTCTTTTTGATTTCCTTTTTTGTGGGATATATCGGACTAAACCACGAAATTTGAATTTGCCAAGAAATCTCCATTACGTTGAGCCAAAGCGAAGTAATCATTGCCTCGGCGGTCGATTTTGTCCTACTCCACCTAAAGAACAGTTGAATTAAACCAAAACCGTAGCCTTGATTGCGAAATTGCCAAGATCCGTACGGAAGCGAGTTTTTTTTTTAAAGGGGATTCATTCAACGGAGAAATTCGTGGGCTTTTTTGCGATTCAAAGGCGAAGTACTGAAGTGTGAAGTCGGAATTGATCTTTGAGAGTTCCTCACGCCTTAAGAGATCTGTCACGAGGCATATTATGATTGATTTGTATCCAGAAAAATTCAAGATTTGTGTGTTTTGGAGATGTCACATTGATTGATCACCTTGATCTTTAACATGATGTCAAATGTGATGATTTTGATTCGGTTTAATGAAAATCGACCTTGGAAAATATCATTTGATGCATTTGTATTTGAATTAATTCAAGAAATAGGAAGCGAAAGCCATACTTACGCATCTAGTTGCATCTGAGCTCTAGCTGCATTGTTACAATCGTTTAGAAAGGGAAAAACAAAAAAAGAAGAGGAAGAAAGATCAACTCAGCGATGTTTTAAGAGTCCGTCATACTCTTCATGCTCATTAGATACTCGGACATATTTCTCAAATTCTTGGTGACTTATTATACGAGAATAGCATGCTCTTATTGTGCGAGCCTCGTGTTCCTTTGTCTAAATTTAGTTGGATTGAAAATTCATTACCATTCTCATTTGGCAAATTTGAGTAATCTGTCATCCGGTCCATTGACCAACCCGGTGAGTCAAGAATCATTATTTCTCACCAACCATGAAGATTCTTTGCATAGACTTTTACCAATACTTTCTTAGGACATCATGGTAGCATGCTATGCTTATTTGGGTTCAAAATGTTGTATGCATTGATTTACGTACTGTTAGAATAAGACTAGCTTTTTGTCTTTTTGGGAAACCGGTGAAATCTTATTTTACGGAAGTTTGAGCGAGATACTTCAGACCGAGAGTGATCACCTCAAGTGATCTGGAGGTCCTAGACCAAGATTAGTGCTTCTTTGAACTGAGGTTGGTGGCTTAGCCAGGTTTGCCATCAACAATCTTAACCTATTATTACATTCCTTGCTTTGCATTGTTCCACTGGAGAAAAAGAATGGTGCTTTGAGAATCAGTATAGATTATCGAGACCTGAATAAAGCCACCATAAAAGATTGTTATGCTTTGCCTTTTCTAGAGAAAATTCGTATCTTTGTTGCGAGGAAAGACATGTACTCATTTTTGGATGGTTTTTCAAGGTTTAATCAGATCAGTATCAAAGAGGAGGATCAGCCAAAGACTTCACTTATCACTCCCTGGGGTACATATGCTATGAAAAGAATGCCATTTGGCTTGATGAATGCCCCAGCTACTTTCCAAAGGGCAATGGATGTTATTTTCAAAACCATGTCTGCTAAAGAGTTAGGGTGTATCTAGATGTTCTCACTCTACTAATCATGTGGAATTACTTGCAAAAATTTGCTCTTTATGCAGGAGTTCAGGAGTTAATCTAAATCCAAAAAAGTGCATCTTTTTTGCATCAAAAGGACAGCTTTTAGGACATGAAGTATCCAACCAAGGTATTCAAGTTGCTCAAGATAAGATTGAAGCCCTCAAAAAGCTAGCACCCCCCAAGAATTTAAAGCAGGTTAAGAGCTTTATTGGTATGACAAGTTTCCTTAGAATGTATATTCCAAATTTTGCTCATATCTTGAGTGCCATTTCTAAGTTGACCAGGGTAGGTAAATTTTCTAAGTCTGAAAGCAAGCACATACCTATCACATGGTGTTGATTGGGTTTTTGGCACCCAGTCAACATGGTAAAAACATGTAATCTTGTATGCTTAAAGGTGAAGGGGGGTCAATTATAAAGCCCAAATGTTGTAAAGGTCTAAGGCACCAAAAAATTAAAGGGCCTAGATCTAGTTGTTTAAATTTAAGGGCTTCTAAGATTTTTGTTAGTGGTTGAAGAGGGGTACATTATCTAAGGCTAGGATGAAGAGGCAGAAATGAAGGGTAAAGATGAAGAGGCAAAAAAGGATGGTGGAGATGAAGTGGTTGAGATGGATGGATGAGATTAAGGGGCAAGAATTATAAAAGAAAAATGAGGAGCACGAGCTCCTCCTCTTTCCCTGCTCCACGAATCTTGCAGGAGGGTGGCAGCCTCTTGCTTGGTTCAAGATCAGAGGCCTCCATGTTTCATAGGCATGGAGTGCTCATTCATTTGTATTTCTTCTCCTTTTATTATATAAAGAAATTTGGGCCCAGATTCTCTTTGCTTTCTCTCTTGATTTTTCTTCCTCTTCTTGTTGCAGCATAGTGATCTTGATTTTTGCCTCTTGAGGCCACTTGTTGGGGATTGTGGGGAAAATTCGTCAAGAAAATGGAGGTTCTACCGAGATCTGATGTTTCCCCAGATCATTTTGGTGCTACAAATTTATTTGGAGCAGTCATTGTTTACAGATTTATTTGGAGCAGTCTTTGTTCATTTCGGGTTGCTTACAGACTTACCTAGGATTCTATTATTTTTTAAGAGGAGAGGCAGTGAATCTTATGTACTTGGAAGACTGTTGATGATGAAGACCAAGGAGCTCTCCTTGTTCTTTCTCTCACTGAGATAATGCAAGGTTACGCTTCAATATATTTAAGGAGAGTTCGCTATTGCCGACTCTTCATGATTTATCACGAAGAAAATTGCTCCACTCCATTTTATCCACGATCTCTGCGTGACTTTGTTGGCTCTGCTCTTACTAGTCGAAAAACTTGCTCTTGCTTCATAGTTTTTTCCGGTGCTCTCCAATCCTTGCCTTTACCACAAAATCCTACATATCTGTTACTCCCATCTCTACTGGCCGTTTGTAACAAGCACTTGCTTGCTAAACCTGTAACAAACAGAAAAAAGAGATGAAGATTTGCCATAGCCATTTTCTTCTGCCGGATCCCTGCCAAACCTCTGTTTTTTGTTCTAAACCGTCGAACCTGCAGAAAAAAAAGATGGGAAGAAGTGGGAAGGAGGGGGAAGAGAAGCAAGAAGCCACCATAGCCACTGCCATAGCCACAACTGTCCTTCTATTGATGAATCCATGAGTCAAGCTGCTGCCGGACCTATAAAGAAAAGAAATGAAAGGATGAAAGTAAAGAAAAGAGAAGCTCCATTCCATCCGCCGCCATGCCGCCATACCTTCCTGTTCGCTGCCGCCCCAAAAAAAAAAAACTTTCATTTTTTTTCCACGCTCATCCTTTTGCCCTTTTTCTTTGCTATGTCCTTCGCCAATTTTTTTTTTTTATTTTGTCTTTCCTATCTATCCTTTTTTGTATTTGTTTTTTTTAACCACCATTTTTATTAGTTTCTTGACATATTTGCTAAAACACCTTTTACCACTTTTTTGTCTATTTGCCTTTTCTTACCCACTTTTTGTCCACGTTTATGGCCACATGCTATATTTTGTTTCTTGCCCTTAAATGGCCCCACGTTTATATCTTAACCTATTATTACATTCCTTGCTTTGCATTGTTCCAGTGGAAAAAAAAATGGTGCTTTGAGAATCTGTATAGATTATCGAGACCTGCACAAAGCCACCATAAAAGATTGTTATCCTTTGCCTTTTCTAGAGAAAATTCTATATGCTCTTGCAGGAAAAGACATGAACTCATTTTTGGATGGTTTTTCAGGGTTTAATCAGATCAGTATCAAAGAGGAGGATCAGCCAAAGACTTCATTTATCACTCCCTGGGGTACATATGCTATGAAAAGAATGCCATTTGGCTTGATGAATGCCCCAGCTACTTTCCAAAGGGCAATGGATGTTATTTTCAAAACCATGTCTGCTAAAGAGTTAGGGTGTATCTAGATGTTCTCACTCTACTAATCATGTGGAATTACTTGCAAAAATTTGCTCTTTATGCAGGAGTTAGGGGAGTTAATCTAAATCAAAAAAGTGCATCTTTTTGCATCAAAAGGACAGCTTTTAGGACATGAAGTATCCAACCAAGGTATTCAAGTTGCTCAAGATAAGATTGAAGCCCTCAAAAGCTAGCACCCCCAAGAATTTAAAAGCGGGTTAAGAGCTTTATTGGTATGACAAGTTTCCTTAGAATGTATATTCCAAATTTTGCTCATATCTTGAGTCCCATTTCTAAGTTGACCAGGGTAGGTAAATTTTCTAAGTCTGAAATCAAGCACATACCTATCACATGGTGTTGACCGGGTTTTTGGCACCCAGTCAACATGGTAAAAACATGTAATCTTGTATGCTTAAAGGTGAAGGGGGGTCAATTATAAAGCCCAAATGTTGTAAAGGTCTAAGGCACCAAAAAATTAAAGGGCCTAGATCTAGTTGTTTAAATTTAAGGGCTTCTAAGATTTTTGTTAGTGGTTGAAGAGGGGTACATTATCTAAGGCTAGGATGAAGAGGCAGAAATGAAGGGTAAAGATGAAGAGGCAAAAAAGGATGGTGGAGATGAAGTGGTTGAGACGGATGGATGAGATTAAGGGGCAAGAATTATAAAAGAAAAATGAGGAGCACGAGCTCCTCCTCTTTCCCTGCTCCACGAATCTTGTAGGAGGGTGGCAGCCTCTTGCTTGGTTCAAGATCAGAGGCCCTCCATGTTTCATAGGCATGGAGGGCTCATTCATTTGTATTTCTTCTCCTTTTTATTATATAAAGAAATTCGGGCCCAGATTCTCTTTGCTTTCTCTCTCGATTTTTCTTCCTCTTCTTGTTGCAGCACTAGTGATCTTGATTTTTGCCTCTTGAGGCCACTTGTTGGGGATTGTGGGGAAAATCCGTCAACAAAATGGAGGTTCTACCGAGATCTAATGTTTCCCCGGATCATTTTGGTGCTGCAAATTTATTTGGAGCAGTCATTGTTTACAGATTTATTTGGAGGAGTCTTTGTTCATTTTGGGTTGCTTACAGATTTACCTAGGATTCTATTATTTTTTAAGAGGAGAGGCAGTGAATCTTATGTACTTGGAAGACTGTTGATGATGAAGACTATTGCAGGCTCTCCCTGTTCTTTCTCTCTGTTGAGATAATGCAAGGTTCTGCTTCAATATATTTAAGGAGAGTAAGCTATTGCCGACTCTCCATGATTTATCCGAAGAAAATTGCTCCACTTCATTTTTATCCACGATCTACGACCTTTGTTGGCTCTTGCTCTTACCCGGTTCGAAAAACTTGCTCTTGCTTCATAGTTTTTCAGTGCTCTCAATCCTTGCCTTTACCACAAAATCCTACATATCTGTTAGTCCCATCTCTACTCGGCCGTTTTGTAACAAGCACTTGCTTGCTAAAACGTAACAAAGCGAGGAAAAAGAGATGAAGATTTGCCATAGCCATTTTTTTCTTCGCACGGATCCTGCCAAGCCTCTGTTTTTTGTTCTAAACCGTCGGACTGCAGAAAAAAAAAGATGGGAAGAAGTGGGAAGGAGGGGGAAGAGAAGCAAGAAGCCACCATAGCCGCTGCCATAGCCACAACTGTCCTTCTATTGATGAATCCATGAGTCAAGCTGCTGCCGGACCTGTAAAGAAAAGAAATGAAAGGATGAAAGTAAAGAAAAGAGAAGCTCCATTCCGTCAGCCGCCATGCCGCCATAGCTTCCTGTTCGCTGCTGCCCAAAAAAAAAAAAAAAAAAAAAAAAAACTTTCATTTTTTTTTCCACGCTCATCCTTTTGCCCTTTTTCTTTGTTGTGTCCTTCGCCATTTTTTTTTATTTTGTCTTTCCTATCTATCCTTTTTTGTATTTGTTTTTTTTAACCACCCTTTTTATTAGTTTCTTGACACATTTGCTAAAACACCTTTTACCACTTTTTTGCCTATTTGCCTTTTCTTACCCACTTTTTGTCCACGTTTATGGCCACATGCTATATTTTGTTTCTTGCCCTTAAATGGCCCCACGTTTATATCTTAACCTATTATTACATTCCTTGCTTTGCATTGTTCCAGTGGAGAAAAAGAATGGTGCTTTGAGAATCTGTATAGATTATCGAGACCTGAACAAAGCCACCATAAAAGATTGTTATGCTTTGCCTTTTCTAGAGAAAATTCTATATGCTGTTGCAGGGAAAGACATGTACTCATTTTTGGATGGTTTTTCAGGGTTTAATCAGATCAGTATCAAAGAGGAGGATCAGCCAAAGACTTCATTTATTTATCACTCCCTGGGGTACATATGCTATGAAAAGAATACCGGCTTGCTTGATTGAAGCTTGATTCTGACCTCCGCACTTGATTTTCAGCTTGGATTATTGACTAATTCATCTGAGTTGATTGATTGTCTACCTATCTGATCCTGTGCCCAAGACCCAGAGCTTGGGATTCATATTATTTGCCTTTGTGTACCTGATTTAATTAAAAATCCGACCCTTGTTGTTGAATTCTTAGTGCTACATATTGATCTATTGTCAAAAAATGATTTGTTGGCATTGTTTGCCTATTGCATTCTATCCCAGTAGTGTGACACCATTTGCTTGACATCTAGGCATGCTCCACACAAGTATTATTCAACTCTGTTGATTGCCTAAACCATCAACACAAGTTACTGAATTGTTTATCTCAATTCACCACAGCAGAGGTCAGCATGTGGACGTATAGCAATGCATGAAATTCCCCAGGGCATTCGAGTCATTGCCTTATGCATGGTTCTTGCATAAACAATACAATTTACATGCACTCTTTCCAGAAGTGTCTTTGCTTTCACATATGTTCATGATTTGTAGTAGTCAATCCAAAAAAATTCAAAAAGTGAAAAATCTTGACTTCTATTTACCAGGAGCACCAAGGCCTATTGAGTGCAGATTTATTCAGAATAGGCAAAATTTTCCAAATTCCAAAAACAAGTCCCAGTAACAAGATCAGAAATCAAACTCTCTGCCAGGGATATTGACCAAAAATTGACTCGGTCAGGAATGTCTTTTTGATCTATCTAGCCTAGTCAAATTCCCTCAGATTTTTGCAGCAAGGTAGATATAGGTTCTGAGCAGCTATGCAAGTAAGAATTACAAACAAAGCTCAGATGGTATGCATTTGGAAAGCTTTTCTCTGAGACAGATTTTTTATCCTTTAGGGAAAGCTGTGTCCGATAATTATTTAAGCATTTTTTCTGGAACTTTTGCTTTCAGATTGGTTGCCTTAAGCAACCTGGAGGTTCTAAACCACTGAGGTTGAAGGTTTTGCCAGAAATACCTTCAACATTTTGGAGGTTCTACCGAGGTAATTTTCCTGGAATTTGGACTCATGGCACCCAGAAGAACTAATGAGGCATCTGAGCATGCTGAAGCACAGGAAAATCATGAAGCCACTGCTCCAGCACCTACAGTAACCATACAGACAAATTCAGGTATGCCTTGCCATTATTTTGAGTTGAACATGCCTATTCCAGTTCCCACCTTTGATCCAAGCATGAATGCTAATAATTTCCTGAAGACTTTTGAAGAGTATTACCAAGAGTATGGGCACAAAAAAGGCTGTAAGTTCTCTGAGTTTAAGAAATGTTTTAAGAATGATGAAGTTAGGGCTTGGCTTGAGTATGTTATAAGTTTAGGTGCTAACTCTTGGGATGAATTGGTTAAAAAGTTCTTGGCATGCTTTGGTAAGCTTTTGGATCCTCAAGATTTGATATTTGAATTGCAAACTTTTCGCAGTAAGCATGGGGAAAGTGTGCATCAGTATGTGGAAAGGTTTAATCTTTACCTTGTCAAATGCCAAATCAACCAAGTTCCCAACCATACCTTGCATCTTGTGGCATCTTTTATCAGAGGATTGGGCAGCAGACCAAGAATACACAGGAAGATGTTAAAAATTCAAAAGCAAGAAGGCTTTGACACAATACATAAAGCCTTTACTAAGGCTACTGAGATTGCATATATGATTTCCTACTTGCCAGATGACATGCACTCACCACATGACCCTTTTTTTCCAGATTATGAGCAAGAGTACATGGGACCAGGACCCGTGCCAGTTTATGTTGTCCAAAAAGAAAAGAAAAAGGTAAAAATGGAGGATGCTGAAGCTCCTGCAGCAGATGTGAGAGCTGAGATTACCAAGGTATCAGAAGCATTAGTTGAGATGACCAAGCAACTCCAAGAGCTAAAGAACTCGAAGTTTGAAAAGAAGACCTATCCACCATGTGTTCATTGCTTCAGAGACACTCATTCCTCTGATTATTGCTGGCATAGACCTTGTACAAAGTGTGGAAAAAGAGGACACTTTGGCAAGGAGTGTCCTGTGTGTACCTTTTGTAAGGCTGTGGGGCATTATGAAGATAGGTGTAGTGTTGTTGCCCCCAAAGGGCAACATGCTAATTGTGATCTATGCATTCAAACTAGGTCAATTCATTTTGGAAGACTAGGTCAAAGTTTGGAAGATCTTGGTATTCAACATTGATATGGAGGTCAAAGGATGTTCACCTTTCAGGTCAACAAGAGCTCAAGTTTAAAGTTCACAAGAGGTATTTCATTTGGAGTCAAATGCTTAGTCAAGAATATACTCTAGAAGAATCTGGGTTATGAAGTTTGGAAGACATCTTTTGAAGTTTGGAAGCTAAGAATTTTGGAAGATTCCTGTACACATGGCACTAAATCCTAGGTTCCCTCTTCCTTTTCTACCATTATATTCATGCCTTACTTCCATTGCCTTTATTTGATCATTGTGCCTATCTCTTTACCATATTTGCTAAGTTGTTCATCTCAAATATTTCTCTACCCACATTCTCCTTCTCCTTTCATAATATTACCATTAAAATATTTTCCTATCATCACTCCTACACATCCTTTTGAGTTCCCATTATTCTATTCCCTCTTACTCCATATTCTTTTACCCTCTTGACCACCATTTGTTTTCTTCCTCTTACCCCATGGTGACCATTGCCTAGGTAGTACTTGTACCACTCATTATAGCTCCAAACTAGCCTCAAATTTGAAGGATCACATGGCTATACTCCCCTATAGTCCCAAACTTGCTAGATTTCCATAATAAAATTATATTATCCCTAAAAGACCTTGGCCGAAATTCCTAAAAGGCTAAAATAAGGGCATATTCGGGCATATATGCCTCAAAATACGCGAACCGTATCGCGAGTTTTGCCAAAAAAATACGGTCTTCAACCCTAAAACTTGGAAATCAACTTATATCTCGCCGGAATTGGATCCTTAAGCTCTATAACTTAACTATTTTTGGATTCCTTCATCTAAGCAACACATTAAGCCTAAAATCATGGTCTATAACCCTGGGAATCTCAAAATCAAACGTATATACGGTAACAAACATACACATGCAGTTTTCGAAGGCCCAGAAGCGCTCAAACCTTACAGTGATCATTGCTAAGCAGGACTTGAAGGATTTGTGAAGACTCTGAGTACTCCCCGATCAGATCCAAAGAGATTTGGTTGAACATATCTTTTAAAATTATTTGATGACCTGAAGTTGATATTTTCTTGCATTTGAAGTACTGAAGTACCATTATTCATTATTATTATGATTGATTTACCTCCACATCAATGAAAATTTGATGCCAAGTTGAAGAAATTCTTTCTGATATGATTCTTGACAATTTTGTCTTTCAAAAAATCCTACAAAAAATCCCCCTATATTCTTAATTGCTTTTGGTCCAGTTGCCCTCAATCCCTGAGACATCTGAGACCCATATAATTTGAAAAAACCAAAAAATTCCATTTACAACTCGAGTTAGAAAAACTTGCATTCTGTTTTGACTGTTCTTGACTGTATTTTGCAAAATCCTAATGCAAAAATATCTACGAGCATCCAAATGAAGATCTGACCTCATGCCCATACTCCAGGATACCCTTGTGATATATTGGCTTTAAAAATTCCCAAAAAAGTGGTCAGAAACTCTAGTTCCATTTTTCTGATCACTGTTTTACAGTTTGACTGCCATTGACCAAATTTTGACTCCACTTTAAGCTTGAATATCTCTCAGGATTATGATCTGACTTGGTCAGGGATTTCACCATTAGCTTCCTGCAACTTTTTTGTGCCAGTCTAAATCATCTGACCCAAGGATTCAATTCATTATCGACTGCTACACCAATTTGAGTCAAGGTTCCATTTTCTAGAAATGGGAGTTTTTGGCTCTTTTGATATATTTATCTTCCATAGACTGATCACCTTAAGTGATCTGGAGGTCCTAACCCCAATTTGGGTTTATACTCAAGTTGGCTTATTGTAGTTGATCTTTGAAGCCAGGTTGAGGGTCAACAAGTGTGAAAGAATACTTTGCTAGGCAAGAGAAATCAAAGACTAATGAACAAAATGCTTCCATTAGATTTGTGCAGGAAATTGAAGAACAGGGAGAGATAATGGCTGTGCATACAAGGAGAATGAACACTGCAAAAGAAAAGGTGCCAGCTTGTGCCAATGAGGAAGTTGAGATGGTAAAACACAAGGAAACAAGCAAGTAATGGTTGTGCCTCCTCCACCTGCTCAGAAATATGTAAAGAAAGAAAAAGATTGTGAGAATTTCGAGTATTTGCTAAAAAACTCTCAGATCTGTGTTGACTTGCTAACTTTGCTTAAGATAGCTCCATCTTACAGGAAAAAAGTGCTTAACCTGATCAAAGAAGATGAATTTGCTCTAACTAACCATATTGAAGAGCATATGCTCACTCAGGAGGACTATGATCCAGGAGCTTTCACATGTGTTGCTAAGATGGGCAAAAAAATCATGACCAAAGTCTTGTTGGATGGAGGATCACCCTTGAATGTCATGCCCCATCATGTCATGAGGTTATGTGGCCTTGAGATAGATAAAAAGGCTCCAATGATCTTAAAATCTTTCTCAAACATAAAAATTAAACCTGTTGGAATAGTCAGTAATGTGCCTATTGATGTTGAAGGCATAATTGTTGCAGCTAACTTTGTTGTGGTTGCATTTGAAGGAATAGAGGACAAGTCAGACATCTATGACTTATTCTTGGGAAGAAAATGGCTCTCTACAGTTGATGCTAAGCTCGTTTGATCAAAAGGAGAGTGCACCATTTCCAATGGCAGAAAAAAGGTAACATTATACAACAAGGTAGGAGAATTTGAGGCCCTGAATTCCATTGAGGAAGAGATGCTATTGTCAAGCCCATGTGGAGAATTTGAGTTAAATGCAAGTAATCTAGAGTCTAGCATAAGAGTCCCCAATCAGCTAAGATCTCCTAAACAAGATAGTTTTGCATACTTATGGTTTGATGGTGGTGTGTCTAAAAGGCTAAGTGTGGCCTCCTCACGCTCTTTGTTCTCAAGGACTCCTCTAATAAGTTGTTGGCAAAGTTAGGTAGGATTTACCCAAACACCACATCTAATATGGCAGAATACAAAGCTTTAATTGCAGGTCTCCAAGAGGCAAAAAATCTGAGCATTAATGACATAGTTATCGTTGGAGATTCTTAGCTTGTTTGCAGGCAAATATTGGGAGAGTATCAGGCCAAAAATGAGGATATGATCCTGCTCAGAGATCAAGCCATGCAGGAATTAAAGAATTTCAAAACCTGGGAGCTCTGTCATGTGCCAAGGGAGCAGAACTGTGAGGCTGACTCACTATGCAAAAGTGTTCTTCTTGAACACTTTGGCTGAAGGAGCAATTCAAGAGGAGGAGCTAGAAAAAAAAGACCTGCAACAACTATATCCCATGCTGGTAATCAATGCTAGTGAAGACAAGCAGGTAAGAGAAATCAAACTCAACAAAAAAGGTTTGGACAGAGTGTTGTATGTTGGGGACTTGTTTAAAGAGGAAGATAATACATTTGTTACAAAGTTCTTTGATGATTGGAAAGATGTTTTTGCTTGGGATTATGATGAACTGGTTGGTGTTGATAAAAGCATTTGTGAATTTGAGATAAAAATCAAAGAAGGTATGAAACCTGTAGTACAGAAATTGAGAAGAATTAATGCATCCTTGTTGGGACTAATCAAGGAAGAATTGTACAAAATGAGAGATGCAGGTGTGTTTGTAGAAATTATAAATCCTGAATGGCTATCCTGCATTGCTCCAGTGGAAAAGAAAAATAAAACTATTAGAATATGCATTGATTATAGGGATTTGAACAAAGCTACCATCAAAAATTGCTATCCATTGCCATTTTTAGAAGAGGTTTTACATGCTGTTGCAGGTAAGGATATCTATTCCTTCCTAGATGGTTTCTCAGGCTTTAATCAAATAAGTATAAAAGAAGAAGATCAGCCAAAACCCTCATTTATCACACCTTGAGGTACATTTGCCATGAAAAGAATGCCTTTTGGGCTAATGAATGCTTCTGCAACATTCCAGAGAGCTATGGATACAATCTTTAAAGATATGCCTACTAATGCTTTTCGTGTGTTCTTGGATGATCTCTGCCTAGGAACCTCCCTTAACAATCACTTTGATATGCTAACTATGTTGTTTGCCTTGTGTATAAAAGGGGGAGTCAGCTTGAATCCGAAAAAATGTGTTTTTTTGTCCTCAAAAGGTGAACTACTTGGACATATGGTGTCAACAAAACACGTTGCTGAAGCTAAGATTGAGGCTCTGAAAAAGTTGGCACCTCCAAAGACACTCAAGCAGGTGAAAAGTTTTATGGGGATGACCAGCTTCTTGAGAATGTATGTCCCTCATTTTTCACATACTATGAGCCCAATTTCTAACCTGACAAAGGTCGGAAAGTTTTCCAAAAATGAGAGCAAGCATATTCTGATTAATTGGAATGAGGAGTGCCTAGAATCTTTTGATAAAATCATTAATGCCATTTGTAACTCCATCTTGCTTAAGCCTCCTGATCTTAAAAAGCCTTTTAAAGCCTACATCAGTGTCACCAAAAGGGCAATTGGTCTTGCTTTGTTACATGAGGATCATGTGATTGCCTTTGCAAGCAAATGTGGTCAGACACTGAGTTGAGATATCCCAGATTAGAAAAAAGTGCAGCTACCTTGATGTTCTTGACAGAAAGACAAGGACATTTGCTACAAAACAGCCAAGTCCAGGTCTTCATGAGGCAAAATCCTTTGTCACTACTTTTTGTCAAAAAACAACCCAAAGCAAAATTGTGCAGGTGGGCTTGCAAAGTTCAAACTTATAACATCACTGTTAAAGTGGTGAATCTAGTAGAAAATCCCAGTTCATATTTACCTTATGTTCTGTTTGAGCAAGAGGATCAAGATGGTCTATACAATGATGATAATGTTACTAACTTGATAGCTTTTGATGTAGAAAATCCAGACTGACAATATGATATTAGGGGTTATCTCGAGAACAGTGAAGTACCAAAAAATTTGAGCAGCAGTCAAGAACGGAGATTTAAGGACAAGTGCAAGAAGTTTAGATTCATTGAAAATGTACTTTGCAAGATTGACAAGGAAGGAGTTTTGTTGAGGTGTGTAGATGAAGAAGAGGCCAAAATGATCATTGAGGCATGCCATGAAGGAATATGTGGAGGACATTTTGCTGCTGACACCACTGCTAAGAAAATCTTAAGGTCAGTGTATTTTTGGCCTACTCTTTTCAAAGATTGTTATAATGCTATAAAATATCGTCATAAATGCCAGATCTTTGGTAGGAAAGCTCTGCAACCAGCTCCTCTCACAGCCATAACATCACCAGGACCTTTTCAAACATGGGGGTTAGACTTCATAGGCCCAATAGATCCACCCTCTTCAGCTCAACATCAATTCATACTTGTGGCCACAGATTATTTCACCAAATGGGCTGAGGCAATTCTTTTTAGAGAAGCAAATGCCCATACCACTGCCAGATTCCTTCATGAGAACATTTGTGCCAGGTTTGGAATTCCCTTCAAAATCATCTCTGACAGGGGAAGCCAGTTTATCAATCACACTCTTGCTAGCCACTCTGAAGGTCAAACACACTAAAAGCTCATCTTACTATCCTCAAGGAAATGGTCAAGTAGAGTCAACTAACAAAGTTCTCAAGTCAATTCTTAAAAAAACCATCAGCATATCAAAGAAAGATTGGCACTTAAAGCTCCATGATGCACTTTGGGCATACAGGACTACCATCAAAGCATCCACAAGGCATACTCTTTTTAGCTTGGTCTATGGCATAGAG
Source organism: Isoetes taiwanensis (assembly GCA_021234155.1). Classification (NCBI taxonomy): domain Eukaryota; kingdom Viridiplantae; phylum Streptophyta; class Lycopodiopsida; order Isoetales; family Isoetaceae; genus Isoetes; species Isoetes taiwanensis. The sequence continues at coordinate 12,946,481 of JAJEKV010000029.1, read as the reverse complement.
TCAGTGGTGCCCATTGAATTGGAACTTCCCTCCCTTAGGCTGGCTTACCAAATTAATTTAAAAATGGATGAGGCAGTAAAGGAAAGATGTGTGAGATTGATGCAGCTTGAAGAGCACAGATATGAGGCAGAAAATGCTGTCATGATGAAAAAGGCCAAAGATATTGCAGTCTTCAAAGCAGCTCATAAACTACAAGGAATTCTGAAAACAGGTGAATTGGTGTTGAAGTGGAACAAAGCAAGGAAGGAAATAGCTTTCAAGTTTGAAAATCTTTGGGAAGGGCCCTTTGAGGTAATTGGCACAGCAGGTAAGGATTCTTACTGGTTGAGAGACGTTTCTGATGGCAGAGAATTGTTGAATCCTATCAACATTCTTCATTTAAAAAGGTATTGGCAACAGCATGTTGCCTTGAGTTTGTTTAGTTAAAAGCATTTAAGAATTTGTAGGTAGGTTTAGTTAAGGTACCTTATAAAGAAGTAGAAGTAGAATATAAAGGAAAACACAAAAAAGGGGGGAAACAGAGAAAAAGCAAAAAATACTTAGTCGATTATAATTGTTGAGTTTTGCTTATAAACTTTGGACTAATTAATTTTTCAAGTTCATTCCAGTGTTGTAAGAGCAAAATCTATACAGATCCTGATCAATTTGAGGACAAAATCAAGTGCTAACCATGGATTCCATGCAGAAACATCTGAATTTCACAGCCATACATCTCATCCTCCACTCATTGCACTACACTTCATCACCCAAAGTTGCTGCCATTCTCACCACAACAACAACTCATTTGAGCTAGCAAATTTTATCTCACATGCAGGTGCATCCTAATATCTTCATTTCACACTCATCTGCTCAAGAGTTGACCTTGTTACACTTGAGAACACATTTCCATGAAATTTGCAAACTGCTGTCACATCTCCATCCAGCAGTTCACTTTTCCTAAAGAATCCATTTGTCATGCAGGTTCGCCTATAAAACACCTCCACATTCACATTCATAGCATAATGAACATCATCACTATCCACTTGCAGGTTCATCAAGTTGCCAAGCACACTCTCACATTGGTAACTAGCTGGAGTCTTACCGCGATTTTCAAGCAACAAGTAAAAGGGCTGGCAGGCCAGCCTATTCTTTTAGTTTGGCATAATGCTGCCATGCTATGGCAGCATGGAAGAACAAGATGTGATTCTCAACTGATTTCTAGGCAAGTTTCATGAGAATATCAAACAAAAAATGCAGACATGGAAGCCCTGAAGAATCAAGCTATGGGTATACTTTCAAGATTTGTCTCGTGGGAGATCACTCACATTCCAAGAGAACACAATTAGGAGGTTGATGCTTGTGCAAGAATACCTTGATGTCACACCTATTTGAGGGAGCTATCCTAGAAGAAGAGCCTGAAGAAAGAGAGACCAAAGCATTATGCTCTATTCTGGTCATAAATGCATCAAAAGAAGAACAAACTCACAAAAAAGGTAAACAAACAACATTATTTGTAGGAGATCTATTTGATACTCAAGACCAAGAGAAGATTACAAGTTCTTTTGAAGATAGAGGAGATGTCTTTGCTTGAGATTAGTCAAAACTCATTGGCATCAAAGAATAGAATAGAATAGAATAGATTTTTTACGTCCACGGAGACCAATTGGCCTATAGGACCCAAACAAAAAGAGATCAGCAAGCATATTACTGTCAGGATTAAAAAATCCCCGCCCCAAGGGTTTTTGAGGGAAAAACCTTAGCAGTAATTAGTATACAGGTACAGTGTACAATTATATAGGACAATTCAATACTGTCCCGGAGGACACAACTGAGTCCGTGTATCCATAAGCTCTTGGAGGTATGACCCCAACAAGCCCACGGACATTGTATTCAATAACTCATGCAGCGGTTGGTCAGGAACAACTAACCAATCATACCATGCTCAGATATGGGCAAACGCTGGGCAAAGCATGACATTCATCTTCAATGGCGCCCTAGTGGCAACACTGACGAAGCCTATGTCTCAATGCAGAGACGATGTGCACCCGTGCGAATGGAAGCTATAAGTCTGCGCTTCTTCATGGCCAAATGGGTGTACAAGTACTGGTGTGGGCATCTCATGAGTCTAGGATTGGCTTGCTGCTGATAGTGTGCCATCTTAACGTGTGTCAGAGCATCTGCATCCCAGAGCTTACAAAGGAAACTGGCATCCACATACAACTTTATTGCATTGTAATCCTTCTTTGTCCGTACCTCTACGCATCTTTTTGGCTGTACATCCCAACGTGAGAACCACTAAGCTTGCTTGTCCTTCTAACATGCTTTGAGCCATTGCGGACCCATTGCTACGGCCAAAGCAAGGTTGGACAAATGTGTATCATCCATAGCGACCACCTTCTGGAAGTAAACAATATAGAGTTCCAATGCAGCCCGTTGAAGGGGTAGAAAACCTGCCTCCTGGAGTAGGATCTGGTATGGAACTATGGACTTTACCCCAAGGGCTCGTGCGAAGGCTTTACGCACTGCTTCGAGATCATTCGGTGGTGAGGGATATCTTGGGACCCACACTTCTACCCCATACACGAGAATCGGCTCGACCAAGGCCCTAAACAGGTGTGACTGGTGGCGCCAAGCATACAACTCTGCCTTGTGGCTGTTGCTTTGCATAGCATATAGTGCTTTCCAACCCTCTGTGACACCCAACCTGATGATAGCATCCCAGTGGGTGGTAGCAGAGAACTCGATCCCTAAGTACTTATAGGTCGGAGCCACCTCTACATCGTGTCCCTGGTAAGTGAATGAGGGAAGCCTTGGCTGACGAGATGGCGAAACTAGCAGCACCCTAGTTTTAGCCAAGTTAACTCGCATGCCAGTTGATGGCGGGTTTTCCCACACCCCCATCATTCGACCTCAAGGCAAAAATCGGGATCATTTCGATGCATTTTGCTACAATGCAAAAGCGAGCAGTTGGACGAGAAACAAGAAATGAAGAACAAATCTGGGCCCAAATTTCTTCATGTAATAAAAGGAAAAGAAATACAAATGAATGAGCCCTCCATGCCTCTGAAACATGGAGGGCCTCTGATCTTGAACCAAGCAAGAGGCTGCCACCCTCTGCCAAGATTAGGTGGGCGAGGAAGAGGAGGAGCTCGTGCTCCTCAAGAATCTTTTATAAACATTACTTTTCATCTTAACCTTTCATTTTTGCCTCTTAATCTCTTGCTTCTTTATCTCAACCTTTAATTTCGACCCCTTCATCTCCACCCTTGATCTTGCCTCTTTATCTCAACCTTTAATTTTTGCCTTTTTTTAATCTCCACCTTTTGATCTTGCCTCTTCATCTTAGCCTTAGATAATGTACCCCTCTTCAACCATTAAAAAATCTTAGAAGCCCTTAAATTTAAACAACTAGATCTAGGCCCTTTTTTATTGTTTGGTGCCTTAGACCTTTACAACATTTGGGCTTTATAATCGACCCCCCCTTCCAATGGTTCTTTCTTTTCTCTTTTTTCATGTTGACCGGGTGCCAAAAACCCGGTCAACATCTCGCCCAAACAAAAAATGGGCCGGTCCCCTCGGCCCTCTTACTTCAAAGTTTTTCATATATTTTAGTACAATAGTCAATAAGGAACACAACCCGAAGTTTTAATATCAGGAGACTTGAACTTCGAAATGATGATAATAATAATTTGGAGGTTTTAGGGTGTACTCCAACAGCATAGAATAATAATAATATTTGGAGGTTTTAGGGTGTACTCCAACACCATAATAATTGAAGTTTTGATATGATAAAATGATGATAATAATTTGGTGATAATAAGCAAAGGACTTGAACTTGATAGAATGATGATAATAATAATGAGTGCCATGATAATAGAAAATCAATGGTAATTTGGGGCTTTAGGGAAAGACACATGTAATGCTTGGGGCAAGATGGCTATATTTTTTGGAAAAATGGTATAAGAAAGGAGGCCCAAACAAAAATTGTGGCAATGGTGTAACAATGAGGGCAAAATAATGATGTTTGAGGCAATAAGGATGGACCATAGTTTTAGACAAGGAAAAAATGGTAAAGAAACATTGTTGTAAGGGTGAAAATATTAGCAAAAAATGAAAGCAATGATGAGGAAATGGAATGAAAGAATGAGAAAATATAAAAACTTGAAAGCAAATGTTAGAAAATAAAATGAAAGGGTGAAAGAACACGAAAAGCAAAAGGTTAGAAAATGAGATGAAAGGAAAAAAATAAAAAACATGAAAGAAAAGAAAAAGCAAAGGTTTAAAAGCGAAAGCAAAGGTTAGAAAAATAAACGAAAGAAGAAAAATAAAAAAAAAAAACCAAAGCGTGATGGGGCTATGGTAGGGCGGTAAGTGCGGCAGGTTCGAACTTCTCCTTCTTCCTCTCTTCTTTCTTCTTATACTTCTGCAGGTTAAGTACGACTATGGCAAAGCGGAATGGCAAAGAGAGTAGAATAAAAGGCAGGGCTCGGTCTTGATTTTATTTTGCGGATCTTGGTGTGCGATGGAGAAGATCAATAGTAAGGGTAGGTCTTGATTTTTGCGGCCGAAAATGAATGATAGCAAGCAAATAGGTATGGCGGATGGCTCTTCTTCAACCACGGTTTTATTATTGATTTCCTTTCTTTCGTAGATCGACAACGGGCATCTTGCTTCTATTCTCCTTCCCATTTCCTTGCTTTCTTGCTCTCTTGCGGGTTCGGTGCAAACCATTGAGCTAGCGGGCTTGGTATTCACATTTCTTTACGCTTTCTTTCCTCACCGCAAACTCTGTATCGCGGGTTTTTATCCTGATTGGGTCTTGGCGGCTAGCAAGAAAAGCAAGAAATAGATAAAAGAGTCGATTTTTATGGCGAGAGAACAAGGAGGGCTGGCTTTTTCTTTGGCTCTTCCAAAATAACTCAAGTAGTATCATTATCGAACATTAGAGCTTCAAAAATCCGAAAATATGGAATGATTGAGAGCTTATTTGCCTTCTTCTCTCCAGCCAGAAACAATGCATGGCATAAAAAGATAATTGGGGCAGAATATAGCAGGGATGGGAAAAAGAACCCGAGTTGTGGCTATGGCGGAAATCGAGAACAAATTCTGGCGACACGAGAATAATCACGGGAAGAATCACGATCTCGGTAGGACCTCCATAACGATGGCGGGGTTTCCCACACCCCCATCATTCGACCTCAAGGCAGAAATCAGGATCATTTCAGTGGCTGCTACAATGCAAAACAGAATGGATTGGACAGAAACAAGAAATGAAGAACAAATCTGGGCCCAAATTTCTTCATGTAATAAAAGGAAAAAGAAATACAAATGAATGAGCCCTCCATGCCTGCAAACATGGAGGGCCTCGATCTTGAACCAAGCAAGAGGCTGCCACCCTCCTGCAAGATTCGTGGAGCAGGGAAAGAGGAGGAGCTCGTGCTCCTCAAGAATCTTTTATAAACATTACTTTTCATCTTAACCTTTCATTTTTGCCTCTTAATCTCCACCTTTGATCTTGCCTCTTCATCTCAACCTTTAATTTCGACCCCTTCATCTCCACCCTTGATCTTGCCTCTTTATCTCAACCTTTAATTTTTGCCTTTCTTTAATCTCCACCTTTGATCTTGCCTCTTCATCTTAGCCGTAGATAATGTACCCCTCTTCAACCATTAAAAAATCTTAGAAGCCCTTAAATTTAAACAACTAGATCTAGGCCCTTTTTTTATTTTTTGGTGCCTTAGACCTTCACAACATTTGGGCTTTATAATCGCCCCCCCCCCCCTTCCAATGGTTCTTTCTTTTCTCTTTTTTCATGTTGACCAGGTGCCAAAAACCCGGTCAACACCAGTGAATTGGCAAAAAGTGTCAAGAGCATCAAGGTGACGTTGCATGTCCTCTAGAGTATAGGCCGGAGGTTGGCGTCGTCGGCATATATGAGTTCTTGGGATTGTGTGATGCATGAGATGTGCACCCCCACCTCCGTGCTCGAAAGCCAATCTTCCGGTGATCATTCTTGCGACTGCGATTCGCATGAAACCAACAATAGATAGGCTTCTCATTCATCTCGGATTTTCTACAATGGTGGACCCGACACACATCGCGAACTACCCACGAAAAATAAAGGAAAATCCAATTATATCATTTGGACCCCAAAACAAATACAATGCTAATAGATGAGTGGGTGATGTACTGTAGAAAGCTTATCGCCGGGTTTTCAAGGAAAAACCTAGTGATAAGCCGACAAGGGCTTAGACAAGCGTAAGGCATAGAATCGGCTCCCAAACCAGCGCATGGAGAAGTCAAAGCGGATGGCGCTCGCCAACTGTACACGCACATCACCAACAACAAGCGAAACATACCAAAGAATAGCATCACCCGGTGGGTGGAAAAAAGCATCACCCAGGGTGGAAAAACATGATAAACACAACTTGTACAAAATATAATAAACAAAGAAAGGGGAGGGTGGGTTCAAAGAGAATAAAGGTACTCGCCGAGAGAAGAGGAAGCGCCCGATGAAGAATTCTGCAATAAGTAGCAAGCGCTTCCAAGCGATGAGCGGCCCAAAGCATGCGATGCATGCATGCGGCGCATGCAATGCATGCATGCTCGTCTTGAGCAAGAATGCCGATTCGCTCACGCCGAATCAGCGATATTCTTGCGCTGCGACTCGCATGAAACCAACAAAGCGCCCGAATACCAAAGGACTTCCTTAACAAACTAGGATCGAGGGACCGAAGGTCACAAGATGAAGGCTAAAGGCCGGAAAGGACAGCGAGGAAAGCAACGCCAAATTAGCCAAACCAGGCGGAAGAAGCCCTCCCCGCGAAAATAATTCAAAAGAGTATATAAGATGCTGGCGAGAGAAGAGGAAGCGCCGATGAAACGTCGATGAAGAATTCTGCAATAAGTAGCAAACGCCCAACCTGATGAACGGCCCAAAACGCATGCGATGCATGCATGCGACGCATGCAATGCATGCATGCTCGTCTTGAGCAAGAATGCCGATTCGCTACGCGAATCGACGACAATATATAGGCCAAAGAGTGTACGCCCAACAAATGTGAATCCTCGGGGGATTTCCAAAGGTTATCCCAGGATTTCTCTAGGTTTATATATATTTCTTTAGATTACCTTAGGTTCTATGAAGGTTTCCCCTAGATTCTTCAAGATTCTCTTAAGTTCTCAAAGGCTTCCTAAATTCTCAAAGATTTTATAAAATTTCTTTGGTTTCCGTTAGATTCCTTTAAGTTGCTCTAGATTCTTCAAGATTCCTTTAGATTTTATTAGGTTCTTCTAAATTCCCTTAGGTTTTATGAGGATGCCCCTAGATTCAATTAGGTTTTATAAGGATGCCTTTAGATTCTATTAGATTCCCTTAAATTTTATGAGATGCCCTGAGATTTTATGAAATTTAAATTTTGAGAACATTGTAGAACTATTTAGAATCTTCTAGAAACTTTCTAGAAGATTCTAGTACTTTTTAGAAGATTGTAGAAATTTCTGAAACAATCTAGACGATTCTAGAACCTTCTAGAAGATTTTACAACTTTCTAGGTACTTAGGACATTGTAGGACGTTTTAAAATCTTTTAGTGGAACTAGAATACTCTAGAACTTTCTGGAATGTTCTATAACATCTTAGAACTTTTTGACCAAAAGACTTTGGAACTTTCTAAAACAATCTAGAAGATTCTAGAAAAGATTCTTGAACATTTTAGAATATTCTAGAATTGTTTGGAATATTTTAAGACTTCTTAGAGCATTCTAGAACGTTATAGCCGTGAATTGGAATGCCCATTCTCATGTGGATGGCCCCCTTATATATTAGAAAATGGATCTTTTTTTTTTGCACGGATTCGTGTGGACCATGTCAGATTGCGCCCACCAGAACATTCTAGAACTTTTTGGAACATCTTAAAACATTTTAGAAGAGTATTCTAGAACTATCTAAAGCATTCCATTCCAGAACTTTTTAGAATATTCTAGAACATTGTAGAACTATCTAGAAATCTAGAAGCTTTTAGAACATCCTAGAACTTTTTAGAACATTATCCTCTATTATGTCATTATTAGATCTTTAACCTTAAGTATGTATGAAACTGTTTTTTTTTTTAATAAATCAATGTCTGGTCTAGTGGACATTCCAGTTCAATGCCAGTCTTGAGCCTTCTAGACATCTGTCTTGTGTTCCTGCTTGCCTTCGGGTCACTGTATTCTTATTTCTCCATTATATACTGGATTATTTTCCATTCTTGGCATATTTCTTGTATATTTCTTTCGTATTTTCCACGTATTTCTCTTATTTTTGCGTAGGTTCATGACTACTAGCAGAATTTGTGTAGTCCAACTGATGAATTCCTTATGCCATTTATCTTTCAAATTTCTCCAGGTTGGTGAAGTAGCAGATCTCTAGCCGAGGATGGAAATAACAATGCCTCGAACTCCTGAGTTAGAGTCCAACTTGAAGGTATACATATATTATTGAAAGCTAATGACCTTTTGCTTTTTCTACTTTCTAATCATTTTGAATTGCACTTAGATTTATCCAAGCACAAAAAGGCTCCATATAAAGGTATTGAAGGTGTGTGTGCATCAAAAAAGACAGCAAGGGAAGAAATTGAAGACACATGGAAACTAAAATTTCACAATGAAGCACAACTGAGAATTATAATGACAAAATTGGAGGCAGCTGAAACAAGATGTGCATCATTAGAAGATGCTTTAAGGAAGGCTACCATTGAAGCTACCAAATCTAAGCATCTACTCTTGTATCATATGCATGCTTACTCGAACATTGACGAGAGACATAAGGAAGTTTTTATTGGAGATGAGGATAGTTGAGGACATGACATGATTGCTCAATTTCAATTGCTTATAGTTCTTTTATAGATGATTTCAAGGCAAGATAGATAGATAGGTTTTTTAATGTTCACAGAGACCAAAACTGGCAAGACGGCATGCACAACCAGCAATCAATTCTTGGATCCTGATGGTAGAACTGGTCATTAACATATTAATAACGAAACGACTAACAAATAATTTTTAGTTTTACAACGTGAAATGACTATTTACAGATCCAGTTATGCTAAAAGCTAAGATAGCAATTTCTTGTGCAAAAGGTATTTAACAGATTTTGTTATGTTTGTGGTTAATATAAAAAATTACATGGAAACAGATTTTGTACTGTTAGTAATTGACATAATGGGGGCGTGAAAGCTCCATAGTTAACCTTTCATTTTAGCATACAAGCAATTGGCTAACGTAAAATTTAGTTTGATTTAACCTTATGGTCTAAAGATACCCTAATGATTGTAGTTTGTGAATGTATATACTCTTTTTGTTATTGAGATATGAAGTGCAAAATGTATGAATGTTTGGCTTTTGTCCAAAAATTGTTGTGTTTTATGTGCTAAAGCATGAGTAATTGTCTTCTTCTCGTGCATGCTCTGATTACTATTGCCTAGAAGGTTCTCATTCCACAACTAATAACTTAAATAAATATTTGATGTTCAATATTTCCACTTTAGATATACCACCTACTTCTTCACTGTAATTTACTTAACAAAATGGATAATGAGGATAGTTTCCAGAGGTATAACAAACGTTAAGGTTATATGAAAAAATTTGACATGGAATTCATTGACAGCTTGATATATCTCTGCTGCCACATTTTGGCGGCATAGAAGACCTATGCACACAATTTATATATCTTTGTCTAACTATTATCTAAAACATGTATGCAAGTGCTAGAAATACGAAGACTCGCATTAACCTTGTTGTTTTGCATGAGAAAGCATTGGATTGGCAGTTTGACATTAGGAACTATTTGGAGAACAATGAAGTGCCTTAGGATATGACCCGCGGTCAAGAAAGAAGATTTAAAGAATAATGCAAGAGGTTTAAGCCAATAGGAGAAGTTTTGTGCAAAATTGACACAGATGGGGTGCTGCTAAAGTGTGTGGATACAGAGGAAGCCAAGATGATCACTGAAGCATGCTATGAAGGCATCTGTGGAGGCCATTTTGCTGCTGACACAACAGCTAAGAAGATATTAAGATCATGGTATTTCAAGCCTACTCTCTTTAAAGATTGCTATAATGTTATAAAATGTTGTCACAAGTGTCAAATTTTTGGCAAAAGAGTGTTTGCACCCACCCTTACTGCCGTAACCTCTTTAGGTCCATTTCAAATTTGGGGACTAGATTTTCTAGGTCCCACAGACCCCCCTTCATCAGCTCAACATCAATTCATCCTTGTGGCCACAAATTATTTCACAAAATGGGCTGAAGCAGTTCCATTTAGAGAGGTCAGTACTCTTACTACTGCAAGGTTTCTCCATGAAAATATTTGTGCTAGACTTGGAATTCCTTTCAAGACAATTTGTAAAGCCATTGCCTCATTACTAGCTACTCCCAAAGTCAAACATACTAAGAGTTCAGCCCACTACCCTCAAGGTAATGGTCAAGCTGAGTCAACAAACAAAGTTTTGAAGTCAATTCTTAAAAAAACTATTAGTATTTCTAAAAAGGATTGGCATATGAAATTGCATGATGCCCTATGGGCATATAGGACCACCATTAAGGCATCCACAAAGCATACACCCTTTAGCCTTGTATATGGTATCGAGTCCATTGTCCCTATTGCGCTTGAATTGATTGATGCAGCTGGAAGAACACGGATTTGAGGCTGAAAATGCAATTCTCATAACAAAGCAAGGGAAGATGTAGCAGCCAAATTTGAAAATCGATGGGAAGGCCCTTTTGAAGTGATTGGAACAGCGGGAAAAGATTCTTACTGGTTGAAGTTTGTTTTTGATGGAAGAGGGTTGCCAAATCCCATTAATATCATGCATTTGAAGAGATATTGGCACCATCATGTTGCCTTAAGCTTGTTTGGTTAGAATTGGGTGATGTTTTGTAGATAGGTTAGTCTAATTAGCTTTTGAGTTGCTGATCATATTTGCAAAATCTAAAAAACAGAAAAAGAAAAGACAAAAAACAAGTTTAAGAGTGGTTCAAAAATTAGTTTTAGGTGTTTGCACAGTTAGATAAAAGTAATGTAAAGTTTAGTTTCATTCATGCTTAAGTGATCTACTACTGAGGTTAATGCAAAAATAGTGAGATACATGCAGGTTCCAGCTCATACAAGGCCAACATTTTGAAAAAACGTTGCTAAAGTGATTGATTGCTATGCAGGAGCATCTGAAAAATCCATTCATACACTTCATTCTCATAAACACATCTTATTTTCTTCCACACATCTCCACACATGATGCTGCTGCCATCCCTGCCACAACAGCAGCTCTCTGTACTAACAAACATTTTGTCATATGCAGGATCACCTTCTCACACGTCCATTACATAATAATCTGTTCAAGGGTTGCCCTTGATCCATATAAATTTCTTCTATTTCACTATTATCTATCATATTCATCAAGCTGCCATCGCACATCCATATGGCAACTCTATTTTTTGCTAATCACAGATTCACTTGTCATGCAGGTTCATCAGTTTCATGCTCTCACAGTCATCTGCATCTCATTTGGCTTGTTTACCACCTTGCTTTGCTCTCATCTATTGCAGGAACATAAGTTGCCAACCATATCTTCACATTGGCAACCATCAAGAACTTTAGACAATTCATGTGCACATTTAGAGGTTGGGGAACCAACCTATCCCATCTAAAACATGCGTGCAAGTGCTAAAAATATGAAGACTCACGCCCTTGAAGACTACAAAGTAGATACATTCCTAGGATGGGTCCTACGGCACAATCAAGTGGCCAGTGGTGTTCTCGTTGAGCTTTTGAAATTTACTGAATGCAAATTGATTCCCCTACTAGGGATATAAATGTTTGAAAATATTGACAAATGTGCTCTAAAACTAGATAAAGTGTGAACCATTTGCTGCTTAAGCGAGCAAAGGTAAGAAAAACTCTCAACACCTTCTCATCGGGATGAAAAACCCTGCCCTTGCATGTTTTCGAGGAAAGCCCTAATGAGAACTATCGCCAATGCTAATGAGAACACCCGAACTATAATGGAGATAACTCGAATGCATCACGCTAAGCAAGAAGTTGAAGCACGCAAAGGTTGAACCTCGACCCCTAGCATACATCAACCGAAAAATGCTTTGAAATAAACACGATGGCCAGGTATCCCCAAGGAGGAGCTCAACCCCTCGCCCTCTGACAACCAAAAGATCTTCACAAAGTAACCTACAATGGAAAGTCTTAAAAAAAGAGAGTGGCTCATAAGAAAGTTAGAATCTACCAGCCATGGCTCGTGCCAAAGCACAATAATATATAGAAATATAAAGCTCAGCGGCTCCAGAGCCACGCCGAGAAAGAAACAACAGTCGACCAATGGAAAATCGTATGCGGAATGACCATCGCGAGAAAAGACGTCCAATTAGTGCTGCCTCAGAGGCTACAATGCCACACCGAGAGAGAACGAATAAGAAAAATGACTGGGCGGTTACAATGCCACACCGAGAAAGAATGAAATTGAAATAATAATTAAGCCTCGGAAGTTACAGGTCCGCGCCGAGAAAAATAAAAAATAAGAACACAAGCACTTGCAAAGAACATCGCAACCCAAGAAGTATAGAAAAATAGATAGAAACTAAGGATGACTAATTGGCAAATAAGAAATGAGCAATTGCAACAATGGAATGGAATAATGGGAAACATAAAAGGACAAGATTTACTGCAAACGATCCATCAAGGGAGGGAAGGTCAGGGAAACTGGTAGGACGAGAGTAAAAATGAGTAGGAATGAGAGAAGGAAGAGAACGCCGATGAGTAAAAATGAGAGAGAACACCGATGAGTAAAAATGAGAGAAGAGATAGAATAAATAGGAGATGTGAGAAGAGGCGTCCCCATCCAATAGAACCGTGGCATTCCTAGGATGGGTCCTATAGCACAACCAAGTGGCCGATAGAAGAGGAATCTCCCTAAAAAGAATAGAGCAAATTAGGCTGACGGGAAGAACAAGGATAAAACAAAATGAAGGGAGAAAATGGCAGAATAGGATTGTTGACCCTAAACCTGGCTTAAAGGTCAACCACGAGGAACCAACTTGAGTTTTCACTCAAATTGGGGTTAGAACCTCCAGATCACTTAAGGTGATCAATCTATGCAAGATAATTTCAAAGACAAGTTCCAAAATTTGAAGTTTTATACCTTTCCCATTTCCAAAAATTGACACCTTTGCCAAAACAGTTGTGGTATTGATATGCAGATCGATTTTTTGAGTCAATCACTGCAGACTTGGTCAAAAAAGTTGTAGGTAACCAATAGTAAAACCTCTGACCAAGTCAGAAACTTAGTTTGTGAGTTATTCGAGCTCAAAGTGCAGTCAAAATTTGGTCAATAGAAGTCAAATCTGAAAACAGTGATCAGAGATTGGGATTTTGGAGTTGTCAAACGAGTTTTTTAGAATTTCCAAAGCAAATATGCTATAATGATGATGAGGAATATAGGCAAGTAGTCAGATTTTCATTAGGTTAGGCAAAAGTATTTTTTGTGGCTGGATTTGGCAAAATACAGTCAAGAATAGTCAAAACAGAATGCAAAAATTTCTAACTTGAGTTGTGAGTGGAGTTTTTTGGATTTTTCAAAACATATGGGCTCCAGATGTCTCAAGGATTGATGGCAAATGGGCCAAAAGCAATCAAAAGTACACGGAAATTTTCTGTAGAATTTTGAACAGACTGGAATTGTAAAGAATCATAACAGAGATAATTTCTTCAAGTAGGCATCAAATTTCATTGATATGGAGGTAAATCAATCATAATAATGTTGGATAATAATACTTCAGTACTTCAAAATCAACTTCAGGTCAATAAAGATAATTTCTAACCAAATCTCTTGGGATTTGATCGGGGAGTACTCAGAATCTTCCTAAATCCTTCTAGTCATGCTCAGCAATGATCACAGTAAGATTTGTACGCTTCTGGGCCTTCAAAAGTTTCTCGGATCTAATTTCCCATATATATTTTCAAATTTAGTTGTTCCGGCATCTTAGGGCTTGATTTGTGGTTCATTAAGTTTAGGGGCAGCGGGAATCCAAGAATAGTGTGGTTAGAAGGCGGTAGAATCAATTCCCAAGACGCGATTTCAGCAGGTTCACCAGATTTAGGGTTCATGGTCAGATAATTCGTGGAAACTCCCCGCGATCTGATTCGGCGTATTTCCTTTGTATATGCTGGGAATATTCTGCATTTTGGGTTTTCAAGTTCCCCATGGTTCAATACTCAAGGCTCATATTTTCTTGAAGTTTTGCAAGCCTAGGCCATGGTATCAAGCACTTGTATCCAAATTTTTAGTTCTAGGGCCATGAAACTGATTTGAAGGAGTAGGGAACCAATAAGGGTGTAACCATAAGGTAAGAGGTAAAAAGGTTTGCCATGGGGGCAACAAAGATCCATGTGGATGGTGGAGATAGAAGATAATAAGATATGGATGTAGAAAAACAAGGTTCATGATTAAGCAAAGTGTGGGGTAAATGTTTATGGCAAAGAAGAAGCAAATTTGGAGGGCAATGGTGTAAAAGTGGACATATAAGGGAGATGTCATGGGAAAATTAGCAAATAATGGTAATAAAATAGGTTAGGGATGTAAGAAGGAAAAATGGCTAGGCAAAAAGCAAGGTGACAGGGGTGGAACCATATAAGGGAATCTTCCAAACTTCAACTTCCAAACTTCAAGCAATGTCTTCCAAACTTCATAACCCAGAATCTTCTAGAGCATATTCTTGACTAAGCACTTTGACCTCAAATAAAGTACCTCATGTGAGTTTTGAGCCTTGAGCACTTGTTGACTTGAAAAATGAATACTCTTTGACCTCCACATCAATGTTGAATACCAAGAGTCTTCCAAACTTTGACCTACTTCTTTAAGATAAATTGACCTAGTTTGAATGCATAGACCACAATTAGCATGTTGCCCTTTGGGGGCAACAAGGATGGCTAGAATAGATCAGGCAAATGAGACAAACAAAGAGGCTAAGCAAGACGGATGGAGTAACTCGAATAACAGAGGCAAGGGAAAAAAATCAGGCAAAACAAGAAGTGAGGGAGATATAACAAACAAGAAGCGGAAGAACTAAAACGAAACGAAGGGCTAAGCGAATGAACAAAAGAGAAGACGGACCATCATAGAAAAGAGGGAAGGAACAAATAATAGGAGGGAAAAAGAGAAAAACATGACCGAAGAAACTAAATCCATAGAGTAAAAACATGAAATCAGTGGGATGAAATATTAGAAAAGACCAACGAGAAATGCTAAAGCAATAGGAAGTGGAGGTACAAATTTGAAACAAAAGCGACAAGAAGAACTGGATCAAACATGTTAAACGAGTCGAACTGAGCAAGAAAGCTAAAAGGTTATCGAGGCAATGAGAAAGGACATCGCAGACAAATTCAACAAATAATGACAAAGTAGGTTGAGCATAAATCTAACTGAGCCAACTTACATGAGATAAGACCCCAAAAGCATGCAAACATATCTGGCAACCACCATAGAAACAAAGGAGCACCAAAGAATAAAATGAATGAATTGAGAAAAAAGGTGCAAACACGATGTCGTCCGAAAAGACAAAAGAAAGAGAATAACAAACAAGAAAAAGGCAAAAGGAGGCAAAGAATAGAGGATAAGAAGCGAAAAAGGAAACAGCCTAAAGAGGCAAAATAAAAAAAATGCAGATATGACTATGGGAACATAGGACAATGGAGAAAATGTAACAAAAGCATAGAATTAGCAAATGCAAGAAGAGAACTAGGCAGGAAAATGGAAAATTGAGATCCATGGTGCTAAACTAAAACATGGTAAGGAGTCAAATGAAGGCAGGTAGGAAACAAATAGGACATAGAATAACTGATACTAGACTATGACAAAAAAAGGAGAAGGTGACAATGTAGCAACTCAAAAAGGACGGAGCAAAGATATAACTGAAGTGACCAAGGGTACGAAAAACCAAGGGCAAATGAAAAAATGGAGCAAACATAGGTAACAGTGTGTATAGCAACAAGAAAGAAATGAATAAGCAATAACTTAAAAGTTGACGAAAACGCAATAGCTCGCCAAAACAAGAAAATGGCTGGTCCCCTCAGCCATACGATGTCAAAAGTGAATACATAGAGGGGTCTTCAGTTTTGTACCAAGGTGTCCAAGTGAGAACATGATGGAGTGAGAGTGTAAAGTGCAAGTGTTGATGGAATGAGTATGAATGTGGTGATAGGATGATGTGAATGGGATATGGCGAGTGGAAAAAGATGAGAATGAGTGTGAATGTGATAGGGTGGTGATGTGAATGGAGTGTGTGGAGTATATGAGGATGGAGTGAATGTGCAAGTGTTGAGATCTCGCCAAAACAAGAAAATGTATGTCTCTCCTTGATCTTCAAAAATTGCAACTCTGCTATGGTGGTGAAGCTGAATTACAGAGTGTTTTTTTCTTTTGGGAATGAAAACAAGAATAAGGAGTCTAAATGAATAGCAGGACCACTTATGACAGATGAATAAAAATGGAGAAAGGGCGCACCTGTCATGGAAACACACAAACTAATTAATCTCAAATCCTTGCAACTCTGCTATGATGGTGAAGATGAATTTGCAGAGTGTTGTTAAGATGTGGAAGAAAGAATAGAAGGCTGAATGGGTGGTAGGAGTACTTTAAGACAGCTGAATAGAGATGGAAGAACATATGACACTTGGTAAAACATTACTCATCATTCTCTCCTTGGGATCAATTATACTGTTCTCTGGTCAGCCCATCCTACAAACATAAAACTATCTTATCAAAGTAATGTGCTCATAACAGAAGTCAAATTGATCTAACTATTCTAATTCTATTATAGATCTTTGAACTTTTTAATGCAAAAAGAGGGACAAGCAAGCATGCTGGTCCCAGTACCTTTTTAAGTGCAAGATGTTGATAGGATTTGGTAATAGCATTCCTGAAGCAGCTTCTTGTAGCCAATAAGAGTTGGTGCCCCAGCACCACCAAAGGTCCTTCCCAAATATTATCAAATTTACCAGCTGAATCTTCCTTTGACTTATTCCACTTGAGGACAAGCTCTCCCTCCCTAAAAGTACCCCCTCAGATTCTATGTGCGCCTTTGAATGCAGCCGGATCTTTAGCCTTTTTCAAAGAAATTAGTGTTCTCAGCTTCCATTCTATATTCATCTAGATGTAACAAGGCATCCAATCTTTCCTGCAAGGCATGTTCAAAAGGTAAGCATAATTTATGAGCTAACCTCAAAGAAGGCAACTCGAGTTCTACTGGTAAAACTGCCTCTATGCCATAAACCAAGTTGAAAGGTGTGTGATTTGTGGCTGCTTTGATAGTGACTATATAAGCCCAAAGTGCATCCACTATTTTGACATGCCAATCCCTCTTGTTGACTTCAAATGTCTTCTGCAGAATATTTTTCAACACTTTGTTAGTAGCCTCAGCTTGTCCATTGCCTTGAGGGTAGTATGAAGAGCTTTTGGTATGCTTGACCTTCAAAATGCTCAACAAGTTAGCAATGACTTCATGAACAAAAGGTTATCAGAATGCAACTTGAGAGGAATACCAAACCTAGCACAAACATATTCATGTAGAAACCGGCGGTAGTTAGGGAGGGCATTAGCCCCCGCCCTGGGTATGGCTTTCGCCCACTTGGTAAAATAACTGCGGGCCACAATGATATGTTGATGTCGACTGCAGAAGAAGGATTAATGGGGACAATATAATCTAGCCTCCAAGTCTAAAAAAGGTCCCGGAGATATGATAGGGTTCAGGCGGTACCGGTAATAAAATCTTTTGCCAAAAATCCGCATTGATGGCAAGTCTTTATGATCTCATAGCAATCTCTAAAAACAATAGGCCAGTAATATCCAGACCTGAGAATCTTCTTTGCTATAGTATCCCCAGCAAAATGTCCTCCACAGATACCTTTGTGCATTTCTCTGATAATTAGGGCAGACTCATCTTCATCTACACCCCTCAGCAAGATTCCATCTCGGTTGACTTTGCACAAGACATTATCTATCAACTTGAATTGTCTGCATTTGTCTTTGAGTCTCCTTTTCTGACTTGGTGTGAGGCTTGAAGAGATGACCCCATGTTGTAAAAAGTTTCTAATAGGTTGCTGCCATCCTCCTTTGACTTTCTCTCCTTGAATTACTTCTAGATGTGCCACTGCAAGTGAGGTGTCAGCAATGTCCAATTCATCTTCATGGTTAAAAAATATGTAACGCAGGTAGAGGCTAGGATTTCGTACTAAATGCAACTCCTTTACAGAAATATCATGGCTTTGCAACTTACAAGCCCATCTCTGGATCTTTGGCTTGTTGGTTGCCTTACTAAATAGCAAACCCATTGGGTTTTGCTTCATATAAACTTGGACTTGACTTTTCAAAAACAAATGTCCTTGTCTATTGATAAGAAACATGAGTGCAGCAGCACTCTTTTCCATCCTGGTGTATCTTTCTTCAAGGGCAGACCATTGTTTGCTTGCAAATACTATAGTATGTTTATCCTGCAAAATGGCTAAACCTATGGCTTTTTTAGTAACAGTGATATAAACTTCAAATGGCATGTTCAAATCTGGTTTCTTCAAAATTGTGGCTTCACATATGGATAAAATGAGGAAGTCAAAAGCCTCTTGGCATTCTGAAGTCCATGTGATAGGTATATGCTTGCTTTCAGACTTAGAAAACTTGCCTACCCTTGTCAACTTAGAAATGGGACTCGAGATATGAGCAAAATTTGGAATATACATTCTAAAAAAATTTGTCATACTAATAAAACTCTTAATCTGCTTTAGATTCTTGGGAGGTGCTAGTTTTTTGAGGGCTTCAACCTTGTCTTGAGCAACTTGAATACCTTGGTTGGATACTTCATGTCCTAAGAGCTGTCCTTTTGATGCAAAAAAGATGCATTTTTTTGGATTTAGATTAACTCCAGAACTCCTGCATAGAGAACAAATCTTTGCAAGTAATTCCACATGGTTAGTGGGATGAGAGCCTAAACAAAGATCATCCAGATACACCCTGAACTCTTCAGCAGACATTAATTTGAAAATAACATCCATTGCTCTTTGAAAGGTGGCTGGGGCATTCATTAAACCAAATGGCATTCTTTTCATAGCATATGTGCTCCAGGGGGTAATAAATGAAGTCTTTGGCTGATCCTCCTCTTTGATGCTGATCTGATTAAATCCTGAGAAATCATCTAGAAATTAATACATATCTTTTCCTGCAACAGCATCCAGAATTTCTTCTAAAAAAGGCAAAGGATAACAATCTTTTATGGTGGCTTTGTTCAGGTCTCGATAATCTATGCAGATTCTCAAAGCACCACTCTTCTTTTCTACTGGAACAATGCATGACACCCATTCAGGGTTAATAATTTCCACAATAACACCTGCATCCAACATCTTATGCAATTCATCTTTAATTAGATCTAAAAGTGAAGCATTGATCCTCCTTAACCTTTGAAAAACCCTTCTTTGATTTTGATCTCAAATTGACATACCTCTTCTTTAATACCAATGAGCTCAGAGTAATCCCAAGCAAACACATCACTTCTTTCTTCAAAAAATTTTGTGATTTCTTCCTTGTTTTATGTGTCAAAGAGGTCTCCCACAAACAGAGTTCTTTGCTGGCCATGTTTGTTGATAATAACTTCATTAGTTACTTCCTCTTGTGATGCATTTATGACTAATATGGGGCAGAACTCCTTAGCCTCATCTTCATCAAGATCTTCTTCTGGTATAGCTCCTTTAGATAGATATGACATTAAAGTGTCTCTGCACAAAGCATCAGCTTCCCAATTCTGCTCCCTTGGGACATGAGTAATTTTCCAAAAAGTGAAGTGAACAAGTATTCCCATTACCTGATTTCTTAGAGACTCCATATCAGCATTTTTGGCCCTGATATTCACCACTAACCCCCTCAAGAAACCAATTGTGAATCTCCATAAATGTGTATGACTGAAATATGCATAGCCTTAGCTTCTTGGAGACCTGCAATCAAAGCTTTATACTCTGCTACATTGGAAGTTATTTGGGGAAAAAATCTTCCTACTTTGGCCAGAAGTTTAATGGAAGTATCTTTTAATATAGCTGCAGATGATGCTACATTCAGTTTCTTTGAAATCCCTCCATCAAACCATAAACATCCCTCCTTACCATTTTCAAAAGGTAGTGCACATTCCCTGACCAAGGGAATCAAATCACACTTCCTTGATCTGGGGGTTGCTAAACTATAAGATCCCAAAGGCTCCTCTATTAGCAACTCTTTAATGAAATGTACCTCTCCTTGGAGCCATAGGAACCATCCTGGTTGTAGATTGTAGCCACCTGGGAACCATTTGAAATGGTACATCTCCCTTGAGACCAGACTGGCCTAGCATCAACCGCAGTC
Source organism: Isoetes taiwanensis (assembly GCA_021234155.1). NCBI lineage: Eukaryota > Viridiplantae > Streptophyta > Lycopodiopsida > Isoetales > Isoetaceae > Isoetes > Isoetes taiwanensis. Next base: position 12,926,087 of record JAJEKV010000029.1, on the reverse strand, counting down.
ATCCATCTTCTTCCCAGCAAAAGATCATATATATCTCATCTTCTCCCCAGATCCTCAAAAAAGCAACAACAATAAAGTTAGCAGCTACAACAATACCTTCAAGTTGTTGATGTGAACTTTGGTCACAATACCAACCGGTGCTATTTTTAGCATTAGAAAAGGATTTTAACAAAATAGATGATCTTTTATCTATCTCGAGCCCACATTTCTTCATAACATGATAAGGCATGATATTTAGGGGTTATCCACCATCCAGCAACACATTGGAAAAAGAGTATCCTCCTAAAGTAGCTGAACACATGAATGCACCTGGATCTTCCTCATTTTGAGCCAAAATGAGATTAGTAGCATCTGCAAAACTTACACAAGCCACTGCCTCACTAAAGGTAGTTTGTTGCAATAATTTCTTCCTATAACTGGGTGCAATCTTTAATAGAGTAAATAAGTCTACACTTACTTTAGAATTTTCAAGCAAAACATCTAATTCATCAAGGTCTTGATCTTTCTTACCATACTTTTGTTGGGGAGGTGGAGCTATTCCTTGAAAAGGAACCTCTGTAACGGGAGCTGGTGGTAATGTTGGTCTCCTTGAGTCTTCTGGAGCATGTCTATTGGGTTCAGCAGGCCTATGGGCCTCACACATGCTTCTGGTCTGTACTACCATTACTTCTTCAATCTTTGGCATCTCTGTAGCCTGCACAAACCTTATAGAACTAGTAGATTCAGCAAACCTTACATGGGAAGTTGTTTCAGATTTCTTTTCTCTTTCTTGCTTAGCAAAATACTCCGTAACAGAACACCTAAGGTCAGTGTGACCAATCTCTTTGCAAAAAGCACAAATTGGACACTCTTTGCCATAATGGCCTTTTCTATTGCATTTATGGCACACTTGCCAATAGCAGATGTCAGCTGGATGTGAAGTTCTATTGCAATGGATACATTCAGGATAAGTTCTACCTGCCCTGTTTGTTTTAAGCTCCACAAGTTGTAAAGCTTCAGTCACCTTTGTCAAATCTGCTTTAACTGCTGAAATTTGAGAGTCAGCCTCTTCATCTTTAGCCTTTTTCTTTTCTTTGTCCACAGCATAGATTGGGACAGGATGGTGAGGTTCGTAAGGCCATCAGTGGCATCAGGGTAGAAGGGATCATGATGAAAGCCATTGTGTTTTTCTGGTAGGATAGAAAGCATCTTGGTCAACTCAGTTGCCTTCAGCAGCTTGAATCTTGATAAGTTTTCTTTGGATTTCTGGTCTAGAAGACAGGCCTTTAATGAAAGAGGACACTAAAAAGAGTGTGGGAATGGTGACTTAGCATTTCTGGCACCTATTCATGAAGGTGCTGAACCTCTCCTTATATTGATTAACACTTTCACCTGCATAAATAAAGAAATTTTGCAATTTATTAACAAGATCCTTGGGAGCAGCGAGCTTTCCAAACCTGTCTAAGAACTTGGTGACAAGGTCATCCCATGAGGTAGTTCCCATAAGTTTCTCGTAAGTCAGCCAAGCACCAGCTTCACTCTCCTCCTTGAAACACTTCTCAAACTCTGAAAACTTACACCCCTTTTTAAAACTATAGTCCCTGTAGTAATCTTCAAAAGCTCTCAAAAAAGTGTTAGCACTCATGCTGGAGTGTTGAAGGTGTTCCTGGCAAAACCTTCAACCTCAGTGGTTTAGAACCTCCAGGTTGCTTAAGGCAACCACTCTGAGTGCAAAAATTCCAGAAAGAATCACAAAAGATCACTAGGAGTGTGTTTCCCTGAAGAGAAAAAAGTCTGCCTCACAAAATCTCTTGCAGAGTGTGATCTATGGGGCTATGGGTGTGGATATCACTCCTTGATGTTCTCAACACTTGTCACTAACAGACCGCGAAAAGCTCAATGAGGTCGAGTAGGTTAGGTGGGCTTAGATTCAAATCATCGACCAAACCAATTTTTGGTCAATATCCCCGATGTGGAGCTGATATTTGGAACTCCGATATTGGTGATGAATTTTTGGGACTATCAACTCTATCTTTCTCGATTTGTTCCGCACACCGTGGGCCAACTATTCTTTTGACCGAAAGGATCCAATTTTTTCTTTTGATAATTTTTAGCCTAAGACCTGTAAGAAGAAAATGTTCTTGAAAGATAATGTTTTGTAAGGGTCAACTGCACGTATCTAATGCTGTCTACTTCCACATACTTTGTTTGACAGGATTGAAGTTCAAACAGTGGCTCTCCCATGCTCCACACCTGTTGTGCAATACCTCATGTTCTAACAATGCCAACTTTCCATTGCAATGCAGGGATTTGGCTTTTGCACTTTCTAAGGGTTTGTGATACAGGTAGACAAAACACAGCTAACAATGTGCACGGGCACTAGATACTCACGCCATGACAATAAAGTTATGATAATTTTGCTTTTTTTGAAAAGATCACAAAGCAACTCAAACAAACCGGCCAAAAAGGTCGGATTTTCAATTGAATCACCACCCTAAGATACAATATAACATCCCAAGCTCTGAGGGTCTTGGGCACGGGATCAAATAGGTGCATTATAAAAAATCCGGAGAATTAAGTCAATAATCCGGATCAAAGGTAAACATAGGAGGTCAGGATCAAGCTCAAGGTTGTCAAGCCGGTCCTTCTTCAAAGCCAAAAAATCTTCTTTGCCTTCAAGCCCTCTAAACTCTTCTCAGGCGTAAAAAATCCCCTTTTGTAGAATGTAATCGCCCGCTGAAATCTTCATCATTTCTTTCAAATCTTTCTCGCCTTTTTAGCCCGCACTAAGCATTCATGGCATTAAACATAATGATTCGGCAGGTTTAGGTGTGAATTAATGGTTTGTTAGGTCGCCTCGAAACGGATCTTGGCATTTTCCGTGTTTAGGTTTCTCGGCAGCTCAAGAGAAATATCCCACAGGCCCAATTCAATTTAGCGACAAAAGTATATAAGGCCCAAAAATTGATTTCTTCTCGATTATTAAGGCAAAGGTCCACGTGGGATTTAAGATTCCATCCTCCCCACACGCCCGGATGCTCCACGCCGCGTGGGGGATTGGCTTGGAAGAGAAATTAGGCTAAGGGGGGGTAGATAGGAAAATTTTTGCACCCCTTACACCCTCTATGGCACGATTCCCTAGAACACATATACCATGCCTAAAATAAGGCCTTTTCTCAAAATTCTTTTTTCTAGGGGAATCTTTTTTTGTGCCCTATAATATTCGGGGTCTTTTTTCACCATAGAGCTCTTTGGAGTTTGGAAAAATTTGGGGAGTGGATGAAGTGGCATTTGAAAACATGGCATGGCTAGGTAGTATGACATGGCCAATGGGAATGATGACGGTCAGCCCAATTTGAATTTGAAAATTCTCTCTAGTCAAAATTTTTAGAATGATGTGGAGATGATGTGTGTGAATGATGAGGTGTCAAAAGTGATGTGGCAACAATGATATTTTGAAATGAATTTTGATTTGAATGAGAGTTTGAGATGAAAAGGATGAAATGGTGATGGGTGTGATGTGTGTAGTAAGGTGTAGGGGGGACTTGGCACATCTAGTGCTCATTAGGAAGCCAAAAATTTTGTGGAGCATCTTTGAAGCATCTTTGAGGCATATTTGAATTTTTAGCATTTCCCTTTAGGGATTTTGCAAGCCTCTCTACATTTTGCTCAAGTTGCATGGAATGTTGACTTCATAAGCAAAGATATGACTAAGTCAAGTCTCTCTTGAACTAGTGGATGATGAAGCAAGTGGGTGTTTTATGAAGGTGTATTTTGACTAGAAAGAACTTTCAAGGTCAAGTTTGACTTTTGGGAGGTGTATGAGGAAGGAGTCAAGGTTCAATGCTATTTGGGATGGTGGAGTGGATGAGGATGGAAATCAAAAAATGCCAAAGATGCCAAGCTCATAAATGATCACATACCATGGAATGCCCTTCAAGGGGTCTTCTTTCTCTTCTTCTACACTTCCTATGCTTGTTTGACCTTTTGCATCTCTTGAGTGACTTGAGTCAATTGTCCTTCCTTTTGCTCTTCAAACTTGAGTGTATGCTAGTGAAGCATTCTCCTAATATCTTGCAAATTGAACCAAACCGACAGATTAGTGCTAATATATGCTTGCTTTTACATGTCGCCATAGCATGGCAAAGATTATGCCAAAAACAAAAAGAGAAGGCTGGTCTTCCAGCCCCTTTTGACTAGCCGCTTGATGACTCTTGACATGTTCTCCAGCCCAGTTGCCAATATGAGAATATGGTTGGCAACTCAATGACCCGCATATGGATTGGAAGGTGATAGATTTGATATTATGAACGTGCATATGATGCTACTTTCGGATGAACCCGCATGGAAAATAAATCTCTTTAGTTATGAGAAGCCGCAGGATGGTGGTATGACAGCCTTTGGGAAATTTATTGGCAATGTAGGAGGAGTTTCGATGCAATGAGGTCAACTCTTGATCGATGACGATGGAGATAAACATGGGAATGCACCCGCATGTGAAGATAAAGCTTGTTAGTATGAGTGAGTTTTTGGTGTGGAGGCAATGTCAAGAACTCCCGATGATGGAGAGATCAATGTAGTGCAATGGAAGAGATGTGTGACGACATGCTCGATGCACCGCATGGAACTATGATCATTAGTATCAATTCACTCCTTCCGCTTGATCACAACCGTGATAGCAACACTTATAAATTCATTAACACACAAATAATAACCCTAAAGCGTAACTACATTTACTAAGACAGCCTAACCGATCTAGTTTTAACCATATGTATTAACTATACCTAGCTACATCTTACCACGTAGATTTCAGTTGAACAGAAAGCAAGGGCAACATGTTGTTGCCAATACCTTTTAGGTGCACAATGTTGATAGGGTTCATCAATTCTCCGCCATCAGCAATATCCTTCACCAATATGAATCCTTTGCCACCGTCCCTATTACTTCAAATGGTCCCTCCCAAAGATTTTCGAATTTTGTTGCCATATCTTCCCTTGCTTTGTTCCACTTTAACACTAACTCTCCTTCTTTCAAGACTCCCTCGTAATTTATGTGTCTGCTTTGAAGGCTGCAATATCCTTGGCCTTTTTCCTTATTATTGCATTCTCAGCCTCATATCTATGCTCCTCAAGCTGCATCAATCTCACAAACTGCCTTTTAGAGCATTATCCATTTCCAAATTTATCCGATAGGCCACCGAAAGTGATGGAAGCTCTAATTCTATAGGCAATACTGATTCTATCCCATACACCAAACCGAAAGGGGTGTGCTTTGTAGCCACTTTGATGGTAGTTCCAGATGCCCAAAGTGCATCATGAAGTTTCAAATGCCAATCCTTTCTTGAAACACCGATGGTCTTCTTCAGATTGACTTGAGAGTCTTATTGGTTGACTCGGCCGCCATTTCCGAGGGTAATAGGATGAACTCTTGGTGTGTTTGACTTTCAAGGTTGCTAGAAGTAATGCAATTGTATGGTTGATGAATTGGCTGCCTCTATCGAAAAACAATTTTGAAAGGGATACCAAACCGCACGATATTTTCATGTAGAAACCTTGCAAAGAGTTTGGGCATTGGCTTCTCAAAGGAATTGCCTCTCGCCCATTTGGTAAAGTAATCAGTGGCAACTAATATAAACCGGTGCCGAAATGAGGAAGGTGGGTCTATGGGGCCTATAAAATCCAAATCCCCACATTTGAAAAGGTCCAGGGAAATTATGGCGTCAGAAGGTTGGTTGTAAGGTTCTTTTGCCAAAAATCTCGCATTTGTGGCAGCATTTTATAGCTTCATAACAATCCTTAAAGAGAGTAGGCCAAAAGTATCCCGACCTTAAAATCTTTTTTTCTTTGTTGTGTTGCTGCCAAAGTGTCCTCCACAAACTCCCTCATGACACGCCTCAATTATCATTCTAGCCTCTTCCTTATCCACACATCTCAAGCAAGACTCCTGCCTTTGTCAACTTTGCATAGGATCCCCTCAATTAGACTGAACTTCTTGCATTTGTCCCTAAATCTCCTTTCTTGATCGCCACTCAAGTTCTTAGGTAACTCATTGCTTTCCAAATAGTTTCGATGTCAAATTGCCAATCAATGTTTTTCAGATCAACAGAGATCAAGTTTGTTAGATTGTCATCAACACACAAACCATCTTGATCTTCATGCTCAAACAACACAAGTGGAAGGTAGGAGCCGGGATTCTCGATCAACTTTACCACCTTTACAAGAATATCATAAGCTTGATCTTACAAGCCCACCCCGCACAATTTGGCCTTTGGCTGCTTTTTTGCAAATAGGAGTGAGAAAGGATTTTGCCTCATGAGCACTTGCACTGATTGTTTTGCAGAAGATGTCCTTGCCTTTTATCAAAAACATCGTGGCTGCCGTGACTCTTTCTCCAACCTCGATATCTAATCTCAAGATCGCACCACATCTTGCTTGCAAAAGTAATCACATGATCCCTTTGTAACAAAGCCACACCAATTGCTTTCTTTTGTCACAATCGATGTAAGCTTTGAAGGGCTTTCTAGATCGAGGTTTTAGCAGATAGATTTGCAAATGGCATCAATGATTTTGTCAAAAGAATTTTGGCATTGCTCATCCCAATCTACTAGGATGTGTTTGTTTTCACTTTTGAGAACTTCCCAACCTTTGTGAGGCTGGAGATTGGGCTTATGGTGTGGGAAAAATGAGGGACATACATTCTCAAGAAGCTGGTCATCCCTATGAAGCTCTTAACCTGTTTTGAGGGTTTTTGAGGTGTCAATTTCCTTAGGGCTTCAACCCATCGCCGATATTTGAATTCCTCGGCCAGATACTACATGCCCAAGCAATTCCCCTTTGATGATAAAAAACACACTTTTGGGGTTCAAACTCACTCCCCCTTTCTACACAAGTCAAACAACATGGTTAGCATATCAAAATGTCTTTCCAGAGAAGTTCCCAAACAAAGATCATCCAAAAATACACTAAAAAATGTTAGCTGGCATTTCTTTAAAAATTGCATCCATGGCTCTTTGAATGTTGTTGAAGCATTCATCAATCCAAATGGCATTCTTTTCATGGCAAATGTTCCCCAAGGTGTGATAAATGAAGTTTTGGCTGATCACCTTCCTTGATGCTTATCCGATTAAAACCCGAAAAGCCATCTAAGAATGAGTAAATTTCTTTTTACCGCTACAAAGATGCAACACCTCTTCCGTAAAATGGCAAAGGGTAACAATCTTTGACAAGTAGCTTTGTTTAAATCTCTATAGTCTATGCAGATCCTAATGGCCTTGTTTTTCTTTTCAACAGAACAATGCAAGATAGCCACTGTGGTTCACAATTTCAAGAATCACACCTGCAGATCTTTCATTTTGTATAATTCTTCCTTGATTAGACCTAATAGAGAAGCATTGATTCTTCTTAGCTTTTGTATGACAGGTTTCATACCTCCCTTTATTTTAATTTCAAATTCACAAATGTTTTTGTCAATTCCCACCAGCTCATCATAATCCCAAGCAAAGACATCCTTCCAATCATCAAAAAATTTGGTAACCAAAGCATTATCCTCTTCTCTCGAACAAATCTCCAACATATAACACCCTATCTAGACCCTTCTTATTGACCTTGACTTCCCTTACCCGCTTGTCTTCACTTGCATTGATTACCGTGATGGGGTATAGTCAATTATGCATCTCTTCTCTCAAGTTCCTCCTCTTGAATTGCTCCCTCACCCAAATGCTCCAAAAGAGCACACTTCTGCACAACGAAGTCTCCGCTTTCACCATTCTCGCCCCCTTGGAACATGGCGAGTTCCTGTGTATCAAAATCCTTCGCCTCCAAAGATGGCTTGACTTTTTGAGCTGCAACATGTCCTCATTCTTGGCCCTGATATTCTCCTCGATATTTGCCTGGCAGACGAGCCGAGAGTCTCCAAAGATGATCACATTCCCGATGTTTAGATTTTTTGCCTCTTGAAGACCTCGCAATTAATGCCTTATATTCTGCGCCATATTAGAAGTGACATTAGGATAAATTCTTCCTACTTTAGCCAAAGAACCTGTTTTGAGGCGCCCTTGAGAATAGCAAAGAAGATGCCACATTAAGCCTTTTGGAAACACCACCATCAAACCATAAATAAGCAAAATTGCTCAACCCGGGTTGAAGCCAACTCCTTTGAGATTTTTATGCTAGACTCCAACTCCCATCAGATCCAGTTCAAATTCTCCACATGGATGTGATATCAACATCTCTTCTTCAATGAAATTCATGCTTTCAAACTCTCCTAACTTATTATACAATGTTACCTTTTTCTTGCCATTTGAGATGGTACATTCTCCTTTTGACCACACAGCCTAGCATCTATCAGTAGAAAGCCACCTTCTGCCCAAAAAGTAAGTCATAAATATCTGATTTGTCCCCTATTCCTTCAAAAGCAACCACCACAAAGTTAGTCGCAACCATTATTCCTTCAACATCAATAGGCACATTGCTAACTATTCCTAATCGGATTGATTTTAGAATTAGAGAAAGATTTCAAGATCATTGAGCCTTCTTGTCTATTTCTAGACCACACAGCCTCATGACATGGTGTGGCATCACGCTCAAGGGTGATCCTCCATCTAGCGTAACTTTGTTAATATTTTCCCTTCCATTTTAGCAACACAGTGAAAGCTCCGTGATCATTATCTTCCCCGGGTGAGCATGTGCTCATCAATGTGATTTGTCGTGGCAAACTCATCTTCCTTAGTAAGATTGAGCACCTTTCTTCCGTAAGAAGGGGCTATCTTGAGAGTGGTCAAGAAATCTACACGCATTTTAGAATTCTTCAATAAATATTCAAAATCCTCACGCCTTTTTTCCTTCTTGACAAATTTTTGAGCAGAGGAGGAGGCACAATGACCACGCTTGCTCAAGATCTTTATGTTTCAAAATCTCAACTTCTTCGGGCTTGTTTGGTTCTTTCTCTTTGGCATTATTCATCCTTTTCCGTGTGGGACAGCCATAATCTCCTCTTTGCTCTTCAACTTCCTCGCACAAACCTTATAGATGCACTTGGTTCACCAATTTTAGATTTTTCTTGTCCGCAAAATATTCTTTGACATCGTGATCTATCCTCGTAATGTCCTATGCCTTTACAAAATTCACACACGTGGCATTCTTTACCAAAATGACCTCTTTTTCCACACTTAGTGCATGGCCTATACCAGCAATAATCGAAGAATGAGTATCTCTAAAGCAAAGGCACACATGGGGGTAAGTTTTCTTTTCAAATTTTGAGTTCTTCAACTCTTGCAGCTTGTTTAGTTACCTCAACCAATGCCCTCTCGATACCTTGGTGATCTCTCTGCTTACATCCGCAAGTAGAGCCTCATCATCTTCCACCTTAACCTTTTTCTTTTCCTTTTGATAGCATAGACAGTGCATGTGTGCCGATCCCATACACTCCTCGCCATAACTGAAAAAAAAGGATCACTTGGTGAGTGCATTTCATCTGGTAAGTATGATATCATATCAGCAATTTCAAGAGCTTTGGTGAAAGCCTTGTGTATTGTATCAAATCCCTCCTCGCTTTTGAATCTTCAAAAGCTTTCAGGTGTATTCTTGGTCCTCACGCTCAATCCTCGATAAAAGAAGCCACTAGATGCAAATGTATGGTTAGGAACATGATTGATTTGGCATTTGACAAGATAGTGATTGAATCTTTCGACATATCCGCTGCGCACACTTTCACCATGTTTGATGCTAAAAGTTTGCAACTCAAATATTAAATCTTGAGGGTCCAAGACTCTTCCAAACCTTGCTAGAAACTTTTTACCAGTTCTTCCCAAGAATTGGTGCCTAAACCTATAACATATTCTAACCAAGCCCTTACCTCATCATTCTTGAAACATTTCTTAAACTCCTAAAACTTACAGCCTTTTTTGTGACCATATTCTTGATAGTATTCTTCAAAGGTCTTGAGGAAATTGTTGGCATTCATGCTCTGGATCAAAAAACGTGGACCTGAGTAGGCACATTTAACTCGGTATTGATAAGGCATGCCTGCAGCTGTTTGTATGGTGACAAGAGGTGTAGCAAGAAGCTTCCTCGATTATCCCGGTCTCAAGAGGGCTCGATGTCTCATTAACTCTTCTTGGTGCCATGAGTCCGCATTCCGTGAAGATGATCTCGGTAGAACCTCCAAAATGTTGAAGGTGTTCCCGGCAAAACCTTCAACCTCGGTTTGGGAACCTCCAGTGTTGCTTAAGGCAACCACTGAAAAGTGCAAAAATTCCGTAAAGAATCACAAAAGATCACTAGGAGTGTGTTTCCCGAAGAGAAAAAGTCCGCTCCACACAAAATCTCTGCAGAGTGTGATCTATGGGGCTATGGGTGTGGATATCACTCCTTGATGTTCTCAACACTTGTCACTAACAGACTGCAAAAGCTCAATGAGGTCAGAGTAGGCTAGGTGGGCGAGATTCAAATCACTGACCCAGTCAATTTTTGGTCAATATCCCTGACAGGGAGCTGATATTTGGAACTCGATATTGGTGATGAATTTTTTGGGACTATCAACTCTATCTTTCTCAGATTTGTCTGCACACCAGGGGCCAACTATTCTTTTTGACCAGAAAGGATCCAATTTTTTCTTTTGATAATTCTTAGCCTAAGACTGTAAGAAGAAAATGTTCTTGAAAGATAATGTTTTGTAAGGGTCAACTGCACGTGTATCTAATGTTTGTCTACTTCCACATACTTTGTTTGACAGATTGAAGTTCAAACAAGCTGGCTCTCCCATGCTCCACACCTGTTGTGCAATACCTCATGTTCTAACAATGCCAACTTTCCATTGCAATGCGTGGATTTGGCTTTTGCAATTTCTAAGGGTTTGTGATAGGTAGACAAAACACAACTAACAATGTGCACGGGCACTAGATACTCACGCTTATGACAATAAAGCTATGATAATTTTGCTTTTTGAAAAGATCACAAAGCAACTCAAACAAACCGGCCGCAAAGGTCGGATTTTCAATTGAATCAGTCCTTTCACCGAAGATACAATATAACATCCCAAGCTCTGGGGTCTTGGGCAATGTGGATCAAATAGGTGCATTACAAAAAAATCCGGAGAATTAAGTCAATAATCCGGATCAAAGGTAAACATAGGAGGTCGATCAAGCTCAAGGTTGTCAAGTTTGGTCCTTCTTCAAAGCCAAAAAATCTTCTTTTGCCTTCAAGCCCTCAAACTCTTCTCAGGCGAAAAATCCCCTTTTGTAGAATGTAATCGTTCGCTGAAATCTTCATCATTTCTTTCAAATCTTCGCCTTTTAGCCCAAGACTAAGCATTCATGGCATTAAACATAATGATTCTAAGCAGGTTTAGGTTTGAATTAATGGTTTGTTAGGTCGCTTCCCGAACGGATCTTGGCATTTTCCGTGTTTAGGTTTCTCGCAGTTCTCAAGAGAAATATCCCACAGCCCAATTCAATTTAGCGCATAAAGTATATAAGGCCCAAAAATTGATTTCTTCTGATTATTATGCGCAAAGGTCCACGTGGGATTCGGTATTTCCATCACCCCCACCGCCTGGATGCTCCACGCTAGGGGGATTGGCTTGGAAGAGAAATTAGGCTAAGGGGGGGGTAGATAGGAAAATTTTTGCACCCCTTACACCCTATGGCACGATTCCCTAGAACACATATACCATGCCTAAAATAAGGCCTTTTCTCAAAATTCTTTTTTTCTAGGGGAATCTTTTTTTTGTGCCCTATAATATTTGGGGTCATTTTTCACCATAGAGCTCTTTGGAGTTTGGAAAAAATTTGGGGAGTGGATGAAGTGGCATTTGAAAACATGGCATGGCTAGGTAGTATGACATGGCCAATGGGAATGATGACGTGTCACCCCAATTTGAATTTGAAAATTCTCTAGTCAAAATTTTTAGAATGATGTGGAGATGATGTGTGTGAATGATGAGGTGTCAAAAGTGATGTGGCAACAATGATATTTTGAAATGAATTTTGATTTGAATGAGAGTTTGAGATGAAAAGGATGAAATGGTGATGGGTGTGATGTGTGTAGTAAGGTGTAGGGGACTTGGCACATCTAGTGCTCATTAGGAAGCCAAAATTTTGTGGAGCATCTTTGAAGCATCTTTTGAGGCATATTTGAATTTTAGCATTTCCTTTAGGGATTTTTGCAAGCCTCTCTACATTTTGCTCAAGTTGCATGGAATGTTGACTTCATAAGCAAAAGATATGACTAAGTCAAGTCTCTCTTGAACTAGTGGATGATGAAGCAAGTGGGTGTTTTATGAAGGTGTATTTTGACTAGAAAGAACTTTCAAGGTCAAGTTTGACTTTGGGAGGTGTATGAGGAAGGAGTCAAGGTTCAATGCTATTTGGGATGGTGGAGTGGATGAGGATGGAAATCAAAAAAATGCCAAAGATGCCAAGCTCATAAATGATCACATACCATGGAATGCCCTTCAAGGGGTCTTCTTTCTCTTCTTCTCTACACTTCCTATGCTTGTTTGACCTTTTGCATCTCTTGAGTGACTTGAGTCAATTGTCCTTCCTTTGCTCTTCAAACTTGAGTGTATGCTAGTGAAGCATTCTCCTAATATCTTGCAAATTGAACCAAACTGACAGGATTAGTGCTAATATATGCTTGGCTCTTACATGCTGCCATAGCATGGCAGCATGGAGTCAAAAGTAGGCAATGGAATGGGAACATTCAACTCAAACTGATAATGCATGCTTTGGAGTAATCTAGTTGAGAAACTTGAGGGCAGAGGCCTATCTCTGCAGTGTTCTGATGCTTCTTGATCTTCTAGTGGTTCTTGCTCTACTGGAAATTTTTGTTTTGGAGCCATGAGTTCTCGAGATCTAGGTAGAATCTCGGTAGGACCTCCAAGATGTTGATCCTCAACCTGGCTTCAAAGGTCAACCACAATGAGCCAACTTGAGTTGGCGCCCAAGTTGGGGTTAGGACCTCCAGATCACTTAAGGTGATTAGTCTTTGCAAGATAAATCTAGTTAAGAATCTGAAAACTCAGAGTTTCATACCTTTCCCATTTCTAGAAAATGGGACCTTGACTCAAATTGATGCAGCAGTCGATAACGGGTTGATTCTTTGGGTCAGATGCTTTAAACTGACACAAAAAAGTTGTATGAATCCAATGGTGTAGTCCCTAACCAAGTCAGATCATAGTTCTGAGAGATATTCAAGCTTAAAGTGAGGTCAAAAATTGGTCTATAGAGGTCAAACTGAAAAACAGTGATCAGAAAAAAGGATTTGGAGTTTCTGACCACTTTTTTGAGAATTTTCAAAGCCAATGTGTCACAATGATAGTAAGGAATGGAGGCATGAAATCAAATCTCCATTTGGATGCTCATAGATATTTTTGCACTCGGATTTGGTGAAATACAGTCAAGAACAGTCAAAACAGAATGCAAGATTTTCTAACTCGAGTTGTGGATGGTATTTTTCGATTTTCTCAAAGCATATAGGTCTCAGAGGTCTCAAGAATTGATGGCAACTGGACCAAAAGCAATTGGGAGCATAGGAGAATTTACTGTAGAATTTTTTGAAAGGCAAAATTGTTAACGATCATATCAGAGACAACTTCTTCAACTTGACAACAAATTTTCATTGATGTGGAGATAAGTAGATCACAATAGTAATGAATAATAGTGTTTCAATACTTCAAATGCTGGAGGATATCAATCATAGGTCATAAAATAATTTTTAGAAAATAATATCAATCAGATCTTTGCAAATCTGATCGAGGAGTGCTCAGGGACTTCAAGAATTCTTCAGATCATGCTCAGCATTGGTCAATGTCGAATTTGAGCTTCGGGCCTTCAAGAATTGTATGCGGTGCGTTTGTCCTCAGATATAGGTTTGATTTTAAGATTTCGGGATCTCGCACCATATTTTTAGGCTTAATGTGTTGCTTAGATGCGGGGAGTCCAATAATAGACATGTCCTGTGAGCTTAAGGATCCAATCCCGGCGAGATTTGAGCTAATTCCTGATTTCTAGGGCTAAAGGCCGTATTTTTTGCAAAAACTCGCGATATGGTCCAGGTATTTTTGTGCGTATATGCTCGAATATGCTTGTATTTTGGAACCTTAAGAATTTTGGCCATGGTTTTTCAAGGGTATTATAAATGTATCATGGAAATTTAGCAAGTCTTGGACCATGGAGAATGTAGCCATGTGATCCTTCGATTTTGGAGATGATTTGGAGCTATATTAGGTAGGCACAAATCCCTAGGTAATGGTACCCATGGAGTGAAAAGGTAAGAAGAAGAAAACAAATGATGGTCATGGAGGTGAAGATATATAGATTGAGAGAGGCTAGAATAATGAAAGCTCAAGAGGATGTGCAAGGGTAATGATAAAAAGAATATCCAATGGTAGTATTAAGAAAAGAAAAGGAAAATATGGGCTAGAGAAATATTTGAGATAAGCAAACTTGGCAAGTATAGTAAAGAAGTGGGCACAATGGTTAAACAAAGGTAAATGGGAATGAGACATGAATATAGAGATGGGGAAGAAGGAGAGAACCAGGATTTGGTGCCATGTATACAGGGGTCTTCCAAACTTTTAACTTCCAAACTTCAAAAGATGTCTTCCAAACTTCATAACCAAGATTCTTCTAGGGTATATTCTTGACTAAGTATTTGACCTCAAATGAAGTACCTCTTGTGAACTTTTAACTTGAGCACTTGTTGGCCTGGAAGATAAGCATCCTTTGACCTCCACAAAAATGTTGGCTACCAAGCTCTTCCAAACTTTGACCTAGTCTTCCAAAATGACTTAACCTAGCTTTAATGCATAGACCACAATTAGTATGTTGCCCTTTGGGGGCAACATGGAGTCTTACCATGATTTTCAAGCAACAAGTAAAAGGGCTGGCAGACCAGCCTATTCTTTTAGTTTGGCATAATGCTGCCATGCTATGGCAGCATGGAAGAACAAGACATGTTTTGAAGACTAATCCTCATACTTTGATCTGAATTTTATTGAAGAGCAAGGTGAGGACAATTGGCTCGGGTCCCACAAATGAGGCAAAAGGGCAATCAAGCAAAAGGAAGAAGACCCCTAGAAGATCTCTTGATCATTTGAGTTCTTGGCATTATTACACACTTTGATTCCCATTCCATATCTCCCATACCTTCCACCACCATGAAATACCCATGAGATCTTGAATTCCATGCTTACAACTCATTTCCAAGCCAAATTTGGCCTTGAACATTTTTTCTAGTCAAAACTACACTTTCAAAAGTCGTTCACATGCCATGAGCTCACCACACCACCTCTACATCATTCAAAGTCCTATACTTCACTTGACTTGGTCTTACATGTGGTCAAGTCAATACTCCCTCCTTCAAAGTCAAGGAAAAGAGAAAATCATAAAAATCCTAAGGGAAACATTCAAAAGTCAAGCTTGCCTAGAAAATGCCAATGATTTGCATTTATAGCACAATTGACCCATGGAGACCACATTGGAAATGGCAAGTCATCACACACATCACTGTTGAAGGTGTTCATGGCAACACCTTCAACCTCAGTGGTTTAGAACCTCCAGGTTGCTTGAGGCAACCACTCTGAGTGTCAAGATTCTAGAAATAATACTCAAAAGATTACTGGAAACATCTTTCCCTGAAGGCTAAAAAGTCTGCCTCAAAAGAATGTTTGCAGCATGCACACCATTCAAGTTTTGAGCAAGATTTTTGTCCTCAAAGATGCTCAACACCTATATTTGTCAGGCTACAAAAGTCAGATCGAATCTGAAAGGATTAGATAGGCCAAATTCCTGCCTCTGACCCCGTCAATTTCTGGTCAATATCCCTGGCGGAGAGCTTGATTTATGATCTCGATATTGGCAATGAATTTTCTTATTATGTAAGCTTCAGCTAACTTAGAAAGGTCTGCACACCAGAGGCCAAGATGTCTTTTTGCAAGTGGAACTCTAAATCTTTTTCTTTTTTGATGTTTTTGCTGGGTGCTATGAAGAATGGACAATTATGAATAGCGTACTTTCTAAGGGAGGAGTGCGCACTAACCTAATGCTTGTACCTTTAACATGCACTAGTCAGCAATATTGATATCCCCAGCATTGTTGTCCTTTGCTCAAATGCTCAATGCCAACTTTTGCTAGAGTAGATCTAGATTTGCTGACTCATTCTTGCATTGATGAATTGGATTGACAACAGGATTGTTTCTGCCCTAGCAGAGAACATACTAAGTTGACACAGTGGTAATATTTGGCTAGTAGAATAAAATACTGCAAAAGGCTTCTGATAACTACTATTTTTTTGGGAATATAACATCAAGTGAGATGAATACTTCACAACAAGGGTAGGATTTTCAATTGATTCAAATACTCAAAAGATAACAACATAAATCCCAAGCTCAGGGTCTTGGGCGCAGGATCAAATAGGTAAACAATCAGTCAATCTAGAGAACTTAGTCAATAATCCAGATTGCAAATAAACTTTGGAGGTCGGAATCAAGCTCAAGATGATCAAGCCGGTCTTTCTTCAAAGTAAGGAATCACTTCTCTGCCTCAAAGCCCTCGAATCTTTCTTCTGTTCAAAAGCCCCTTTTTGTAGATGCTATGTTTTGTTGAGTTCTTGATCAATTCCTCTTGATTCTCTGTCTTTTAGCTGACAATTGGCATTCTTGGCATCAGACATGGTGATCCGGCAGGTTTAAGTCATGATTGAGTGACCAGTTAGGCCGGATTAGACGGATCTTTGCAGTTCCAGGTTTTAGGGTTCATAAAATCACAGTGAGAAATATCTCACGGCGTTTTTACGCTACGCCCAAGGTATATAACAAGAAATAAATCCAAGATTTATAATTATAACGTGCAATATCCACGTGGGATATGCGGTACCTCAACCCCACACGCTTGGGATGTTCCACGTGGCATGGGGATTGGCTTGGGGAAGAAAATAGACTTTGGGGGTAGATAAGAAAAATTTTATACCCCCTAGGAGGCAAATATAAGGCTCAAAATAAAACCTTTTTTCAATTTTTTTTTTGCATTCTAGAAGATTCTGGAATCTTCTAGAATCTTCTCTTGCAATAGGGCACTTTTGTTTTTGGCCTAAAAGGCTTGAGGAATGAATGATGTGGCATATGGAAATGATGACAAGGCTAGGTGAGTATGACATGGCCAATGGTGATGATGACGTGTCAGCCAACTTGAACTTGGAAAATTCTTTCTAGTCAAAATTGCAAATGATATGGACATGATGTGTGTGACAAGTGGATAGTGATGGAGTGGCAATGATGATGTGGCAAAGTGATGTGTCATCTCATGGGTGCAAGTTTGATGCTTTGAGATAGATTTGGATTTTGAACATGAAAATGAAAGCATGACATGGCATGGCTAGAATGATGATGTGTATGGTGACTTGGCATATGAAATGAAGTGCAAGGTGACTTGGCACATAAAATGCATTTTTCATAGGCCAACTTTTGAAATGCAACTTTTTGGCATTCCCTAGGGCACACTTGAGTTTAGAACATTTCCCTTAGGGATTTTGCAACTTTTCTTTTTTTCTTTGACCAAGTTGCATGAAATGTTGACTTTTGACCACGTGCATGACCAAGTCAAGTGAAATTTTGAACTTTAGGATGGTGATAAAGTGGTGTGAGTGGTGTGTAGCAAATGGATATTTCATGAAGGTATGTTTTGACTAGAAAGAATTTTCAAAGTCAAGTTTGACTTTGGAAGGAGTTGTATGCATGGAATCAAAGTCTAATGGGTGTTTTATGGTGGTGGAGGGTATGGGGAATGTGGAATGGGAGTCAAAATGCACAAAGATGCCAAGAACACAAGTGATCACATACCATGAGATGATCTTTAAGGGGTCTTCTCTTTTTCCTTCTTTTATTTTCCTTTGCTTGATCCTCCTCTTGTATCTTTTGAGTGACTTGAGTCAATTGTCCTTCCCTTGCTCTTCAAGTTCTTAATGCATGCTAGTGAAGCATTCTTCTAGTGCCTTGCAATTCAGATCAGAGTATCAGGATCAGTCCAAAAATATGCTTAGCTCTTCTATGCTGCCATAGCATGGCAGCATTATGCCAAACTGAAAGAAAAGGCTGGTCTACCAGCCCCTTTGACTTGCTGCTTGTACTTCATGACATAACTCCAGCTGGTTGCCAATGTGAGAATATGTTTGGCAACTCAATGAACCTGCAAATGGATTTGAAAGAAACAGATATGGTGCTATGAGTGTGTATATGAAAGTGGCCTTTTTCAGATGAAACTGTATGGAAAATAAATCTCTTTAGGAGAAGAGAGCTGCTGGATGGAAGTGTGACAGCAGCTTGGGAATTTGTGAGGATGTGGAAGGTCTCTAGACGTAATGAGGTCGATCAGGTGATAATGAATGTGGATATTAGAATGTACTTGCATGTGGCAATAAAACTTGTTAGTTTAGACAAGTTGCTGTTGTGGGAAAAATGGCAGCAACTCTGGATGATGAAGTATGGTGTATGAGTGCAATCTTCAGATGCAACTGCATGGAGCCATGATTAGTATTTGATCTGTCCTTCACTTGACCATAATTTGCCAAAATCCTTCCGGCCCTTGCAAACACTAGAAACTAGTTAGCACGTAAGCCATAAACTTAAAAGTATAACTTAATTCACTGGAACTAACTTAATATTTTCTTTTTTCTTTGTTTAAGATTTTTTTGTGTTTTGCCTTTTTACTGTTTTTTACTTTTCCAAATGATGTGTTAACTAATCCTACCTACATTTTTCTGAGAATTTTAATTGAACAGAGCAAGGGCAACATGTCCGCCAATACCTTTTAGGTGCACAATATTGATGGGGTTTGTCAACTCTGCGCCATCGAAACGCTCTCTTAACCAATATGAATCTTTGCCAGCTGTACCAATTACTTCAAAAGGTCCTTCCCATAGATTCTCAAACTTAGATGCTATCTTCTCTCTTGCTTTGTTCCATTTCAACACCAACTCTCCTGTTTTTAAGACTCCCTGCAATTTATGAGCTGCTTTAAAGACTGCAATGTCTTTAGCCTTTTTAAGCATGACAGCATTTTCTGCTTCATATATATGTTCTTCAAGCTGCATCAATCTCACAAACCTTTCCTTTAGAGCTTCATCCATTTCCAAATTTATTTGATAAGCCAGCCTAAGTGATGGAAGTTCTAATTCAATGGGCAATACTGACTCTATGCCATACACCAGACTAAAAGGAGTGTGTTTTGTGGGTGTTTTGATAGTAGTCCCAGTATGCCCAAAGTGCATCATGGAGCTTTAGATGCCAATATTTTCTTGACCGATGGTTTTTGAGAATAGATTTGAGAACCTTGTTGGTTGATTCTGCTTGGCCATTGCCTTGAGGATAATAGGATGAACTCTTGGTGTGCTTGACTTTTAAGGTGGCAAGCAAGAGTGCAATTGTATGATTGATAAATTGGCTACCTCTGTCAGAGATTATTTTGAAGGGAATGCCAAATCTGGCACAAATGTTTTCATGGAGGAATCTTGCAGTAGCTTGAGCATTTGCTTCTCTCAAAGGAATTGCTTCTGCCCATTTGGTAAAATAATCAGTGGCCACCAGTATAAACTGGTGTTGAGCTGAGGAGGGTGGATCTATGGGGCCTATGAAGTCCAAACCCCATGTTTGAAAAGGTCCAGGAGATGTTATTGCAGTAAGGGCTGCTGGTTGTAGAGTTTTCCTACCAAAAATCTGACATTTATGACAGCACTTTATAGTATTATAGCAATCCTTAAAAAGAGTAGGCCAAAAATATCCTGACCTCAAGATCTTTTTTGCAGTTGTGTCTGCTGCAAAATGTCCTCCACATACTCCTTCATGACATGCTTCAATTATGATTCTGGCTTCTTCCTCATCCACACACCTCAACAAGATTCCTTCCTTATCAATTTTGCACTTCGATCAGCCTGAACTTTTTGCACTTGTCTTTAAATCTCCTCTCTTGATCACGCTCAAATTTTGAAATACCCTCATTGTTCTCAAGATAATTTCTAATGTCATGCCGCTAACTGTATTCTCTCGTGCATCAAAAGGAACCAAGTTAGTCATATTATCATCATTACATAAACCATCTTGATCTTCATGTTCAAAGAGCACATAGGGAAGATAAGAACTGGGATTCTCAATCAGCTTTACCACTTTCACAATAATATCATAAGCGTGGACCTTACAAGCCCACCTGCACAGTTTAGCTTTTGGTTGTTTTTTAGCAAAAAGAAGTGATAAAGGATTCTGCCTCATAAATACTTGAACTTGACTGTTTTGAAGTAGGTGCCCTTGTCTCTATCAAGAACATCAAGGACGCTTTGACTCTTTTCCAACCTGGGATACCTCAGTTTCCATTTGTCGGACCACATCTTGCTTGCAAAAGCAATCACATGATCTTCTTGCAGCAAAGCCAAACCAATTGCTCTTTTTGTGACACTAATATAAGCCTTGAAGGGTTTCTCTAGATCAGGTGGCTTGAGCAGGATGGAATTACAAATGGCATCAATAATTTTATCAAAAGACTCTTGGCATTGTTCATCCCAATCTATCAGAATATGTTTACTCTCACTTTTGGAAAATTTTCCAACCTTTGTGAGGTTAGAGATTGGGCTCATAGTGTGAGAAAAATGAGGGACATACATTCTCAAGAAGCTAGTCCCCATGAAACTTTTAACCTGCTTGAGGGTTTTTGGAGGTGCCAACCTTTTTAAAGCTTCAATCTTGGTTTCAAGCTTATTTGAATACCTGGGCCAGAGACACCACATGTCCAAGCAGTTCTCCTCTTGAGGATAGGAAAACACATTTTTTTGGATTCAAACTAACTCCTCCTTTTCTACACAAGGCAAACAACATAGTCAGCATATCAAAATGTTTTTCAAGAGAAGTTCCCAAGCAGAGAGGTCATCTAAGAACACACCTAAAAGTGTTAGCAGGGCATATCTCTAAAACTGTATCCATGGCTCTCTCTCGAATGTTGCGAAGCATTCATTAACCCAAAAGCATCCTTTTCATGGCAAACGTTCCCCAAAG
Source organism: Isoetes taiwanensis (assembly GCA_021234155.1). Classification (NCBI taxonomy): domain Eukaryota; kingdom Viridiplantae; phylum Streptophyta; class Lycopodiopsida; order Isoetales; family Isoetaceae; genus Isoetes; species Isoetes taiwanensis. Next base: position 12,905,075 of record JAJEKV010000029.1, on the reverse strand, counting down.
GTGTAATAAATGAAGTTTTTGGCTGATCCTTTTCCTTGATGCTAATTTGATTAAAACACGAAAAAGCCATCTAAGAATGAATAAATTTCTTTTCCCCGCCACAAAGATGCAAAACTTCTTCTAGAAATGGCAATGGATAACAATCTTTGATAGTGGCCTTGTTCAGATCCCTATAATCAATGCAAATTCTAATGGTCTTGTTTTTCTTTTCAACAGAACAATGCAAGATAACCACTCGTGGATTCACAATTTACGCAATCACACTCGCATCTTTCATTTTGTATAACTCTTCCTTGATTAGACCTAACAGAGATGCATTAATTCTTCGTAACTTTTGCACAACAGGTCTCATACCTTCCTTGATCTTGATTTCAAACTCACAAATGCTTTTGTCAACTCCAACCAATTCATCATAATCCCAAGCAAAAATGTCTTTCCAATCATCAAAGAATTTAGTAACAAAGGCATCATCCTCCTCTTTTAAACAAATCACCAACATACAACACTCTATCTAGTCCCTCTTATTGACCTTAATTTCTTTTTACCTGTTTGTCTTCACTTGCATTGATTACCAAAATAGGATATAATTGTTGCGATCTTTCTTTTCAAAGCTCTTCTTCTTGTATTGCTCCTTCACCTGTGTGTTCAAGTAAAACACTTTTGCATAAAGAGTCAGCCTCACAATTCGCTCCCTTGGCACATGACAAAGCTCCTGTGTCTCAAAATCCTTAAGTTCATGCATAGCTTGATCTCCTCGAGCTGAATCATGTCTTCACTTTTAGCCTCATATTCTCCCAATATTTGCCTGCAGACAAGCTGAGAATCTCCAAAGATGATTATGTCACTGATGCTTAAATTTCTTGCCTCTTGGAAATCAATGCTTTGTACTCTGCCATGTTAGAAGTGGTGTTAGGATAAATTCTTCCTACTTTTGTCAACAACCTATTGGAAGAATCTTTGAGAACAGCAGCAGAGGAAGCCACATTAAGCCTTTTGGAGACACCACCATCAAACCACAAGTATGCAAAGTTACCTGGTTTAGGAGAAACTAATTCTTTAGGAATCTTCATGCTGGACTCCAACTCTATTGCATTCAGCTCAAATTCCCCACAAGGATTTGACAATAGCATTTCTTCTTCAATGAAATTCATGCTTTCAAATTCTCCCAGCTTGTTGTACAATGTCACTTTCTTTTTGCCATTTGAAATAGTGCTCCCCTTTTGACCATATGGGCTTGGCATCAACTGTAGAGAGCCATTTTCTCCCCAAGAGTAAGTCATATATGTCTGACTTGTCTTCTATTCCTTCAAAAGCAGCCACAACAAAATTAGCTGCAACCATTATCCCTTCAACATCAATAAGCACATTGCTGACTATTCCAACAGGGTTGATTTTTGTGTTTGAGAAAGATTTCAATATCATTGGAGCCTTCTTGTCTATTTCAAGACCACATAGCCTCATAACATGATGAGGCATGACATTTAAGGGTGATCCCCCATCTAGTAAAACCTTAGTTAAGATCTTCTTCCCCATTTTGGCAACACAGGTGAAGGCCCCTGGATCATAATCCTCCTAAGTGAGCATATGTTCTTCAATATGATTTGTTAGCGCAAACTCATCCTCTCTGGTCAAATTGAGAACTTTCTTCCTGTAAGATGGAGCTATCTTGAGCAAAGTCAGCAAGTCCACACAGATCTTAGAGTTCTTTAGTAAATATTCAAAATCCTCACAATCCTTTTCTCCTTTTACAAACTTTTGAGCAGGAGGGGGAGGCACAACCATTGTCTGCTCAACCTCCTTGTGTTTCAGTACCTCAGCTTCTTCATTAGCATGTCTAGTTCCTTCTCTTTGGCATTATTCATTCTCCTGGTGTGGACAGCCATTATCTCTTCTTGCTCCTCAATTTCCTGCACAAATCTTATAGATGCATTTTGCTCATTAGTTTTGGATTTTTCCTGCCTAGCAAAGTATTCTTTCACACTGCACCTATCCTCATAATGTCACATTCCTTGCCAAAGTGTCCTCTTTTCCCACACTTTGTGCATGGTCTATACCAACAATAGTCAGAAGAATGAGTATCCCTAAAGCAATGCACACATGGAGGATAGGTTTTCTTCTCAAACTTTGAGCTCTTTAGCTCTTGGAATTGCTTGGTTACCTCAACCAATGCCTCAGATATTTTGGTGATTTCTGCCCTTACATCTGCTGCAGGAGCCTCAGCATCTTCCATTTTTACCTTTTTCTTCTCTTTCTGGACAGCATAGACAGGTACAGGTCCTGGTCCCATGTACTCTTGCTCATAATCTGGAAAAAAAGGGTCATGTGGTGAGTGCATGTCATCTGGCAAGTAAGAAATCATATCTGCAATCTTAGTGGCCTTGGTGAAGGCTTTGTGTATTGTGTCAAATCCTTCTTGTTTTTGAATCTTCAATAGCTTTCTGTGTATTCTTGGCTTGCTACTTAATCCTCTGATAAAAGAAGCCACAAGATGTAGGTATGGTTAGGAACCTGATTAATTTGGCATTTGATAAGATAAAGATTAAACCTTTCCACATATTGGTGCACACTCTCACCATGCTTAATGCGAAAAGTTTGCATCTCAAATATCAGATCTTGGGGGTCCAAAAGCTTACCAAAGCGTGCCAAAATTTTTTTTACTAATTCATCCCAAGAATTGGCACCTAAACTTATAACATACTCCAACCAAGCCCTGACTTCATCGTTCTTAAAACATTTTTTAAACTCAGAGAACTTACAGCCTTTCTTATAACCATATTATTGGTAGTACTCCTCAAAAGTCTTGAGGAAGTTGTTGGCATTCATGCTTGGATCAAAAGTAGGAACTGGAATAGGCATGTTCAACTCAAAATAATGACAAGGCATACCTAAATTTGCTTGTACAGTGACAGTAGGTGTTGGAGCAGTAGCTCCATGATTGTCCAGTGCTTCAGCAGGCTCAGACGCCTCATTAGTTCTTCTGGGTGCCATGAGTTCAGATTCTAGGAAAATGATCTCGGTAGAACCTCCAAAATGTTGAAGGTGTTCCTGGCAAAACCTTCAACCTCAGTGATTTAGAACCTCCAGGTTGCTTGAGGCAACCACTCTGACTATCAAGATTCCATAAATAATGCTCAAAAGATTACTGGAAACATCTTTTCCTGAAGGCTAAAAAGTCTGCCTCAAAAGAATGTTTGCAGCATGCACACCATTCAAGTTTTGAGCAAGATTTGTGTCCTCAAAGATGCTCAACACCTATATTTATCAGGTTACAAAAGTCAGATCGAATCTGAAAGGATTAGATAGGCCAAATTCCTGCCTCTGACCCCGTCAATTTCTGGTCAATAACCCTGCTAGAGAGCTTGATTTATGATCTCGATATTGGCAATGAATTTTCTTGTTATGTAAGCTTCAACTAACTTACAAAGGTCTGCACACCAGAGGCCAAGGTGTCTTTTTGCAAGTGGAACTCTAAATCTTTTTCTTTTTTGATTTGAAGAATGGACAATTATGAATAGCGTACTTTCTAAGGGAGTGCACACTAACCTAATGCTTTTACCTTCAACATGCACTAGTCAGCAATATTGATATCCCCAGCATTGTTGTCCTTTGCTCAAATGCTCAATGCCAATTTCTGCTAGAGTAGATCTAGATTTGCTGACTCATTCTTGCATTGATGAATTGGATTGACAACGGGATTGTTTCTGCCCTAGCAGAGAACATACTAAGTTGACACAGTGATAATATTTGGCTACTAGAATAAAATACTGCAAAAGGCTTCTGATAACTACTATTTTTTTGGGAATATAACACCAAGTGAGATGAATACTTCACAACAAGGGTCAGATTTTCAATTGATTCAAATACTCAAAAGATAACAACATAAATCCCAAGCTCAGGGTCTTGGGCGCAGGATCAAATAGGTAAACAATCACCAATCTAGAGAACTTAGTCAATAATCCCATTGCAAATAAACTTTGAGGTCGGAATCAAGCTCAAGATGACTGCTTCGGTCTTTCTTCAAAGCAAGGAATCACTTCTCCGCCTCAAAGCCCTCGAATCTTTCTTCCGCTCAAAAGCCCCTTTTGTAGATGCTGTTTTGTTGAGTTCTTGATCAATTCCCCTTGATTCTCTGCCTTTTAGCCGACACTTGGTATTCTTGGCATCAAACATGGTGATCCCAAGCAGGTTTAAGTCATGATTGAGTGATGGTTTAGGGGATTAGACGGATCTTGGCAGTTCTGTGTTTTAGGGTTCATAAAATCACAAAGAGAAATATCTCACAAAAGCGTTTTTCACGCTTTACGCCCAAGGTATATAACAAGAAATAAATCCAAGATTTATAATTATAACGTGCAATATCCGTCGCGATTCTAACCCCTCAACCGCCCCACACACCCTGGATGTTCCACGTGGCATGGGGGATTGGCTTGGGGAAGAAAATAGACTTTGGGGGGTAGATAAGAAAATTTTTATACCCCAAGGTCTATGGCACGATTCCCTAGGAGGCAAATATAAGGCTCAAAATAAAACCTTTTTTCAATTTTCTTTTTTTTCTATGGGAATCTTTTTTTGCATTCTAGAAGATTCTGGAATCTTCTCTTGCAATAGGGCACTTTTGTTTTTGGCCTAAAAAGCTTGAGGAATGAATGATGTGGCATATGGAAATGATGACAAGGCTAGGAATGATGACATGGCCAATGGTGATGATGACGTGTCAGCCAACTTGAACTTGGAAAATTCTTTCTAGTCAAAATTGCAAATGATATGGACATGATGTGTGTGACAAGTGGATAGTGATGGAGTGGCAATGATAATGTGGCAAAGTGATGTGTCATCTCATGGGTGCAAGTTTGATGCTTTGAGATAGATTTGGATTTTGAACATGGAAATGAAAGCATCACATGGCATGGCTAGAATGATGATGTGTATGGTGACTTGGCATATGAAATGAAGTGCAAGGTGACTTGGCACATAAAATGCATTTTTCATAGGCCAATTTTTGAAATGCAACTTTTCGGCATTCCCTAGGGCACACTTGAGTTTAGAACATTTCCCTTAGGGATTTTGCAACTTTCCTTTTTTTCTTTGACCAAGTTGCATGAAATGTTGACTTTTTACCACGTGCATGACCAAGTCAAGTGAAATTTTGAACCTTAGGATGGTGATAAAGTGGTGTGAGTGGTGTGTAGCAAATGGATATTTCATGAAGGTATGTTTTGACTAGAAAGAATTTTCAAAGCCAAGTTTGACTTTGGAAGGAGTTGTATGCATGGAATCAAAGTCTAATGGGTGTTTTATGGTGGTGGAGGGTATGGGGAATGTGGAATGGGAGTCAAAATGCACAAAGATGCCAAGAACACAAGTGATCACATACCATGAGATGATCTTCAAGGGGTCTTCTCTTTTTCCTTCTTTTCTTTTCCTTTGCTTGATCCTCCTCTTGTTTCTTTTGAGTGACTTGAGTCAATTGTCCTTCCCTTGCTCTTCAAGTTCTTAATGCATGCTAGTGAAGCATTCTTCTATTGCCTTGCAATTCAGATCAGAGTGTCAGAATCAGTCCAAAAATATGCTTAGCTCTTCCATGCTGCCATAACATGGCAGCAATCACCCTCCTTGCCATGTCATGTCATGCACTTATCTCCATTATCATGCTTCAAATTTTTGTCAAAAGCCTTAAAGTTACATCCATAAGATGACACATCACATTGCCACATCATCTTTAGCACCTCCACATCACCATCCACATGTCACACACATCATGTCCACATCATTTGAGGTTTTGACTAGAAAAAATATTCTAAGCCAAGTTGTTTGACACGTCACAATCTTTATTTGCCATGTCACCCCTACCTTGCCATGTCATTATTCTCACATGCCACATCACATCTTTTGAGCCATTTTTAAGCCAAAATTGAAAATGCACATTTGCAAAAAAAGATCCCGGAATTTTCTAGAGCATGAGAAAAGATTCCCATTGAAAAAAAAAAGAAAATTAAAAAATTCGTTTATTTTGGCCTTTATATTCACTTCCTTGGGAAACGCACCATACTCCATGAGGTAAAAAAAAATTCCTATATACCCCCCCTCCAAGCCTATTCAAACATTGTTGTAATAAAATCATTGAAAAAGAAATGTTTGATATTAACGTTTTAATGTTACATCGAACATAATGCCCAAATGGACAAACAAAGATGCGAAATTTTTATTTACACAAGATGTTTATACATAAATATAGTCAACTGGAGATGTAAGTGGATTCAATATCGAATGAAAGGTACTATCCATACTGTCCACAGTAAATTATACTTGTGCCAAGCCTGGAGGATGATATCCTGATACTCCATGGTCGGGCTTATGATCAAAAGATTGAACAAATTGTTCATTGCCCGATAAAGTTCCCAAAGGTGATCATCCACATCGAAGAGTGCTTCCTTGTATGTGTTATCCCAGTAGGACCAATTCCTGCGCATAGTGTGTCGCAAGTTGTGGATGGCTTTATCCCGAAGAAGCAGCGTGACAATTTCCCACCTCTTAGTGGTGTAATGTGGCACATTTGTCCCTGTAATAGGCCCCGTAGAAGATGCACAATCAATGACTTATACCCTATGTACAAGAATTCTTATCAAAGGGAGAGACATTCAATATAAAAATACCAAAATTTGTATTAAAATGGCATACAAATGCCTATATGAATAATAAATATATTATAATGGTCGAAGGCCATACACTATAACCTCAAAGAACAATATTCAGGAACTAGGGCCTGCATCATGATCCATCGGCGTAGGAGGTGGAGGTGGCTGACAGTGTCGAAGTAGAGTGATCTCGGGACTGATGGTGCGGGCTGCGACAGAAGCAATCTCCGGAGGATAAGCGTGGCCAAAGGAGCAGTCACAAGGAGCTTCATGCTCACCCATAGTGCTATGTCCTACCCTAGGGTGGTCAAAACGAAGTCCACGAGCACATAGGTGAATGTGTGACATGGGAGCTTCTTATGGCCTACCAAGATGAACAACGCGCGGAGGGTCCACCATGATGCTTCTGCCTCTGGAGCTAGGTCCCGTGCCACAAAGAGAACTTGCCCCTGCTTAAAAGCTGAAAGGAAGAAGCGCGGAAGATGGTTTCCCAGCGCCCTAACCTCTGGGGTGGCAGAGGTAGCTACTTCCTTGTCGAGGTCCATGGTGATCTCTTCCTCTCTAAGTTCTTGTTTCTCTTCCTGTAGATGATCCCTATTGTTATAGAGATCCTCTCTTTCCTCATCAGATTCTGAAGGGATATCCACCATGTTAATGTTTGGGACATGAGGTCCCATAGCAACAAAAGCTTTCTCAGGCAGCTGGGCTGATGGGTCTTGCAACATAAGGTCTCGCAGCCTCAGAGGGTGTCAGCTGACTCGATGGTCTCCTGATGGAACTGGAGCAACAGCTGTACTTCGGTAGGGAGTTCACCCGGCGTGAAATCGATGAAGTCGTCCATGCAGTACTCGGCGAGCTCATATAACACATGTGCCTTCCTCTTGGCCTTAAGGTCAGCAACTACATGGTATGTCCACATGATATCCTCTAGTAGGAGGTATTCCTGGCCTTGATAGTGGATAACCAGGAGGGCATCCAAGCCAGTAAGCCATGCCCCCTGATCTCAGTGTAAAGGCATTTGTTCTGCTAACTGTCTCCACCACGAAGTCATCATGTCGGACGTACTCGTCGTCCTCATCGTCGGAGAGTTCTGACGTCTTGTCATTCTCTGCTGGCAAAGTTTCGTCATCCACGTACTGATCCATGAGTATAGCAAGCGCAAAATTCACTTCGAAGTACTACTGGCCCTCATGCATCAAAACGGGCGGCTTCCTGCCCCATCTGAGCTTTCCCGTGATATTAGAGGTGTGAGAGTCGCCTTCCAATATCTCTCGCACAATAGCCCTCTTTAGGTAGAGCTGGGGTGGATCCCCAATGGGTATACAGAGGGGTACCATCTCTTGAGTATAGAACTCAAGGAAAGCTACGTAGTCGGGGTGGGCCTGCATGTTGGTGATAGGTCCACATTTTGGAGCAAAAAGGGCTGAAGGATGTCGAATGGGACTTGAGGATCCCAGTGTTCTCCATCGTGGTACCATTGAAGGAGGCTGGGGTTCTCCATTGCAGAAGCAGGTCATGGAGGAGGAGCAAAAAATCAAGAGGAGCAAGAAGAAAGTGAAAACCCTAAACACTATTGGGTGCAACTTTATTTTAAACTTTTTATGCTGACATCAGCGTCAGTCATTAATAATAATGAAATAAATACTTTATTTTCACAAAAGAAATTAAGCAGTCAAATTTTCCTTATATTTCTATACAAGATCTGTACAAGGAAGAGCTTGACAAGCAAGCTAATTATGGTCTTCCCGAATCCTTTAGGCAAGAGCCAGATCCTTGGTCATGATGATGACCCGCTTGGCATGAATACCACAGAGGTTGGCATCCCCAAAAAGGGCTATCATTCGGCGGCCTCATGTAGGGCGAGCATAGCAAAAATTTGAAATCCAAGATCAGTCCGGTAATCTTGTGCTATTTCTCGGACCAGGCACTGGAAATGGAGCTTCCATAGCAGAAGCTCAGTTGTCTTCTGGTACTTTCGAATCTCCCCCAAGGCCCTCTTAGGGGCTTATACCCGGCTTCTTTGGGCTGCTTGTAGCCGACCACGAGGCTGCGTCGGCTTCAGGCGGTCTTACCCACGATCTTGGCCGAGGCGAGACTGCATCCACTTTCGATCTTTGCCGACGCGGGAACTTCGTCGCCTTCCCAATGCCCCCAACGGTCTTGAGCTTCTCTTTGTAGGCACGCCCCGACTTATGGGCGGTAGATTTCCGCCTTCGTTTCATAACAAGGGTCTCAGTCTGGTTGATAGCCCCCTGGATATTCTGCTCTGGGTTTTGTTGGGGCTGCTGTTGATCCTGATTCTGTTTGGCAAGCTCCCCTACTTCTGCTGGCGCCGCCCGGCTCACGCTTCTTTGGCTGCCGGCATAGGCGTACCATACGATCTTCCACCTCATGAGGCGGCCCGGCGATGATCCTTCTCAACAACTCGGCATGATACCTGTTTGGCATGGCCTGCATATCCAACTGAATGGATATCAGATGATCCACTGTGAGGTATGACGAAACTTCACCCCAAATAAAGCTTTGGGTGGCCTCGTCGTACTGGTAGGTGGGAAGGTCATAGGGGTTCCATCGATAATGACTCGCCCATCTCCCAGGTAGACATACTCCAGACCTTGGACCTTCTGGTCTCCCCTCTCCATCTCCCCAGTATCATCTCCTCGGGAAAGTTCTCTAATTCTCTCGGCTTCTATCCGGATAGCTTCATCCTCGGGAACTTCTACACACGAAGGTGGATAGAACTTGGCTAGCATCAGGACTTGGTCAGCCTGTGCGACCAATGTGTAGGGTTGCCGTAGGAGGTTAAGTTTCAGCAGGAAGCACTCGGACAAATGGAAAATGGGGTAAGGGACCCTGTGTCCGGTGACAAAACATTGCACAAGCTTGATCAAGAGTAGCTCCATCTTGTCGGGGTTGATAGCAAGTTGCTCATCGAGCTCAACAAATATTTAAGGGATGCTGAGGTTATTGTAGCTCATGTGACCTCCAGTACGGGCCACGTTCATGGGGGACGGAAGAAGGTTGGAAAAGAGGCGCTAGTAGGGCGGTAGTGGCGGAGGTCAAGTACAAGGTCGAGGGGAGGCAAGTTTCTCTCTGCCGGCTATGGCAGATGGGCGAGGCAAGGCACTAGGCGTAAAGATAAAACCCAAAAGAAATAACCGTTTTTTTTTCAAAACTTAAAAAAAAAGAAAAAAAAAAGAGAACGACAGAAATATGCATTTGATACGGATGCGTCACTAGCAAAATATGCGTTTCTTTTTTAATTCTAAGATGTCAAAATGCAAACGACGCACTCTAAGCCCCTAGGCCCTGCGATTGTCATTTTGATGTTGGATGCTTGGTGTCCCTAAGGTAATTGGACCGTGCTCGACATGCTGGTGCAAAAATCTCATCCATCCGAGCTATCTGGCAAAAGTTATAGCCCTTGAAACACATGACCTCTTTGCTCTACAACCTAACATACTTACCTTACTAGTTTACATCTTCCTACCCCATCTAATTTAGTCCTCCCATAACTAGGTCAACCCACATACTAACTATAGAGTTGGGATAGTTTAACCTAAGACGAAGTCTTCCCAAACTAACGAGTTAGACTATGGCCAGTGCAATGATTTGGTCTACCAAAATCATGCTCTGATACCACTATGATGCTCCTAGAATCTATACGATGCTCCCATTGTATAAATACGGGAATTCCCCTATCGTGGCCAAGTGGAATGGCCAAGTGTCCGGGCGAGGACCACTTGGGATGGCCAAGTGTCCGGGTGAGGAACACGGAGGTGTCATTCGTCCCACGTCCTCTATGGAGGAGTTCTATATAGTGGAAGCGTACATACATGTTAGAACAAGCAGACCTTTAAGTTGGGGTGTACCCCGCTACCATTAGGTGGAGAGGTGAGTGCAATTAGTTTCATCTTGTGTAGTGTGCGTCTAAGAATGGATTGCCATATGTCCTAAAGAATGCTGCCGATGTGGTATGATGTTAGAACTAACCAACCAACCAACCAACCATAAGCTGATTGACATAATTTAATTTGAACCAAGAAGGAAGGTGAGTTGGATGTAAAAACGCCTTCAAGTAGACACATGCACTACAGTTAAATTGATATGGAAAATACGTTTTATCATTGGTGAAACGAATAGCAATACAAGCACAAGATAACATGTGCAATATACCATAAGTAAATAACATCTCAATTAAATAGCAATACAAGCATCTCAACTAAATAGCAATACAAGCACAAGATAATAGATGCAATATACCATAAGTAAGGCTCTACCCTGGACTCAGACTCCATGGGGTCGACTGACGGTCAGCAGACATAGGTATAACATGGTGTTGGCTGGCATAGAACAATAGCTAGGGTGGTCCACTCCATCCGCCCCTCCTGTGCACACTTTGCAGATAGGCTGAAACATGCTATGTCGTGATTGTAGCCCTCTGGAGATGCAATCCCATGGAATCACTCTATGAGAGTACTTCAGGTTACATCTCCCCCCTCCGATGAGGCAGGTCAGGGAGGCGTCCCCTCCCCCAGCATGATGGGTCCCTGGGTGTGCTAGAGGACACGTGCCACATCTGCAGCACCTGCATCCGTACCCGACTTATTCCCCTAAATCTAAAGGCTGGCTCTCCAGCCCGTTCGAGTCTAGGACGTCCATATAGGCATGTCTCCTGCGACCCAGGAAGTGTCAGACCCATACCCGGCCCTAACGCGAGGACCGACTATAAGCCTAGCACACTGTATGTGTCTTGTAGCCACGCTAGGCAAGACCCCACCCCCGATTCACCATCATACTCGTTATTTGGTGCTGAATCACTTCATAGCATCCACAGCCAGGTGGGCTCTTGTGCATAGGCCGCATTTATTGGGTTTTAAGGGTTCTAGCTAGAAACATCTCTATTTTTAGGAAGCTTTCAGGTCTCTACCCTCCCCTTAACCCCCAGACACACAGGAGGAACAGAAAGAGAGAACACAGTCACAATTAAACTATCCATCATCATCATAGTAACACAAAGAGAGAAATTAACCATTCCATCTAATAAAAAAAGTGTTAGCTGAAGCACAAAGTATCTAGCTGGTGGCTCCTCCTTCCTCCACTCTTTCCAAATCGATTTGGGGCAGAAATGGGGGTAGGGCCCCAATTTGCCCTCTAAATTGGAAAGTCCCCCTTAGCCAATCGAATTAGGCCAGGTGGCACTGCCTATTGGTTGACTTTAACTAGTTAATTAACCTAATTAGCCTATTAGGGTAATTGTTCCCTAATATTTTAGCATAGCTAAAGAAAACTTTTTTAGGTTAGTCCAAGTTATCCCCTCTTAAGGGTCTAACTATATCCTGGTGACGCGTCATAGTATGCATACGTATACCGTATAAATACCTAGAATGTCACAGAAACTAGCTATTGTGCTGCATATATAGAATATAACAGAATAGATGTAGAAAATGGTATGTTATCTTTAGTACTCACATATATCTATCATCTGATGTTGCAGCTGACAAAGTTACGCAGACTAGAAGTTGTCATCAGGGTCTTCATTCAACCCATTTAACAAGTAGACCTTTAAGTTCGGGTGTACCCCGCTATCATTAGGTGGAGAGGTGAGTGCAATTAGTTTATCTTGTGTAGTGTGCGTCTGAGAATGGATTGCCATATGTCCTAAAGAATGCTGCCGATGTGATATGGCGCTAGAACTAACCAATCAACCAACTAACCATAAGCTGATTGACATAATTTAATTTGAACCAAGAAGGAAGGTGAGTTGGGTGTAAAGACGCCTTCAAGTAGACACATGCATTACGGTTAAATTGATATGGAAAATATGTTTTATCATTAGTGAAATGAAGATTCGTTTGCGCTATCCAGTCAAAATTTCTTATTCGTTGCCAATAAAACTAGGGATCGGGATCACATGTTTCTGTAAAGGGCATGCCTCCTTGATTGTTACGTTGCCATGTTACTTTAGTAAGGCTGCTCATGAGAAACCACCCTTAGTCCTTATCAGACTCTTGTGTGTAAAGCGAGAGTCTGATAACTCGAGTTATCAGGACTGGTACATGATTGATAACTGTAGAAAATCAGGGATCTATAGCAGAAACTAGATATGAATAAATGGAGATGGTGAGAAAAGCCCTCACCGTAGCATACAATATATACCTCTAAAGAGATATGACTGTGCCAAGAGACACGACTCATGACATAGGAGTGGATCGATGATATGGACTGTGTATACATGGACATGCAGAGGCTAATATTCAACACTCCCACTGCCTCAAATGTCCATATACAATTTACATTACGATCGATCACTAAGAATAAGAATCAGAAAAATTACAGTTCGGTCTCACATATTCACTGATCTTCACGCAATCTCTACACCTCCACAAAGTTTTGCAGCCCAACGATCTTCACAAAGAAACATCTTCACCACTGCTCCCACTGGAACCAAAATCTTCACACAAAAATTTCGTTACCAACAAATAACCACGAAGAAGCACCAAGATCTTTCTTCTCCCACTTAGTCACAAAGGTACCACGCATCAACATACTCAGATCAGAATTCTCCCACTCAGGTCGAAATTGTTTTCCACTCAGATTTGATGTAGCCCACCAAGGAATCAACATTGACTTCTTCCTTACATCACCATCAGGAGGTTCTTCTTCATCAGCATCAGCATCACCCATTGTTCTTGAAGATGTCTTCAACGCAGCAGTATGGGCCCCAATAAATCGTCAAGTAACTGTGACGACCATATGGATATTCAATCATACGAACATTATACTCGTATATACAAAAGATGGTCGTCACACGGATGCAAAAGGGTCTGAATAGGACTTGAACCCACTACCTCTGAAGTGGTAGCTGCGCATCCTAAGCGAAAAGACCATGATGATTTGAATAAAACTGAATCATACCGCACTGGATGGTTAATCGTCCAAGAACAACAACTCGATTGCGGATGCTCACGCCAGGATCGCCCTACAAAAGGCTCTGATACCATGTAGAAAATCAGAGATCTACAGCAGAAAACTAGATATGAATAGATGGAGATGGTGAGAAAAGCCCTCACCGTAGCATACAATATATACCCTCTGAAGAGATATGACTGTGCCAAGACACACAACTCATGACATAGGACTGGATCGATGACATGGACTGTGTATAGGTGGACATGCAGAGGCTAATATTCAATAATAACAGTACTGGTACAGGACTGATAACAATACTGGTGTCCCCATATAAGCCCGATATAACGATTATCAATCTCAACCTTAGCTGATAACAAAAAATGCATGGCTTCGGTTGTACGTCCAAAGCCAAATATTTGGCACGTAAGGTCTCGGTCCAGCCTTCAACCCTAGCAGACATTGGCCTTAAGTGCCAACTTTCTAGCTTCAGACGTACAACTCCGGCCACAGATTTTTGATTATCAGCCTGACTAGACCGATAACCTTACCTTTTGAGGCAAGCCTAGAGAAATTTCAAATGTTTAGGAGTGGCAAGGCAAGGCAGACACGCTGGGCCTTATGTGGCCGCTGGTCGCGCCGTGTTTGTTTCCATGTGCGCCAATGTGTCGTGTTTGCGTGTCTTCGCTTTTCCCTCTGCCGAATCCGACTCTCCCCCAATTTCATCCTAGGCTCAGATCTTCCCTCTTCGCGCGTTTGCTTTGGAGATCTGTTCCTCCCAGGATTTTCAAACGGGTTTTCTTATGTCTCGGACGGGTCTCGAGTTCCAGCAGCGCTTGCGAACGGTTTTAGCGTGCAAGAGCTGAATTTGGAGGCCATTACGGGTTAGATTACTTGGACTGGAATCGTAATGACAGCTTAGGATATTTTATCTGGTGGAATGGTTTACAATTTGGTGTGCGGTGCTTGCTAGCAAGAGGTCAGAGCTCCCTTTTATTCATGGTCGTCAGGTTTGAAGATTGTTAATTGGTTAAATGCGATGTTTCTTCTTCGGGGAGAAGCATCCACGTCAATCCCAAAGAGCTCCATTAGCTGTTTCTATTTAGGTCAGCGTGAATCGATGAATTTGGATGTTGACATGGTGACAGCTTTTTAACTAGGAGCAAAAATTAGGTTATGCCAGGATGCTCTCTTCAGCTTGATTTAGTTATACTGGTTCCTGCTATGGGTCAGACCCTTAGAAGGGTCAGTGGACTTTGTGACTTCATTTCTGTGGTAACGGAATATGAGTGGCCCAACCACCAGGTGGGAATTTGTTGGGTTACAATTGGCATTAGAGAACAATGAACAAGCTTTATGGATGGCAGAGTCAAATAGCAGTTAGATAGACAGATAGAAGAACTAGTTGAATATGGCAATGGTCCGCATCTTGGGTTATAGTTCAAATGGGGTCTCAGAAACTGATGGTATGCCAAAAGAGATTGTTAAGAGCCCAAGCCCTTCAGGGGACAGTGGTTGGCTTATCAGATTCTTTTGATTCTTCCTTTTTTGTGAATGGATTGCTGTGAGCTACTTGTACAAGCATGAACATTCAGGTGTCAGGGATTATTTGTGTAACAGGATGTATTCCTTACCACTCTCTGGCATTGAGGGCTACCTTTTCCAGCTTTCATACATGTTGCTTACTAAGCCCAGTCCTTCTTTGGATAAGTACATTGTGGATATGTGTTCAAAGTCATTGAGAATTGCAATCAAAGTGCATTGGTTCCTGTTAGCTGAAGCGGAGGACTCAGATGACTGTGAAGAAATTATTAGGCTGCAAGAGAGGTGTCAGAGAGCTGCTGTCACAGGGACTTGGCCACCTCTGGTTAGACCAAACACAGCAAGTCCTAAGAGCCGCATGTTCAAAATTCTTTCATCAAGAAGAATTCTACCATTGGCATCTTCAATTCCCATTCAGAAGTCAAATTATTAAGGCTCCTCTGCCATCATAACCCGATGACGTCACAGGGGAGGTAGTAAGATCTAAAGTTCCGGCTGAAGATTCGGATTCATCTTTAAAGGTTTTAAAAAGATTAATGCCAGGACCCAAAGTTCGGGATGCCTTTTTCAAAAAATTTCGTGACAAGGAGGATGAAGAAACTGATCAATCAAAAGAGGCAGAGCAGGAAAGCTTTTTCCGTAGAATTTTTCGTGAGAAGGATGATGATGAAAAAGCTGTTCGGAATGAGGACTTGACAAGCATAGAAAGTTTCTTTCGTAGGATCTTTCGTGAACGAACAGATGCATCAGATGATGAAGAAAAGGAGAGTTTTTTCCGAAAATTGTTTCGTGATAAACATGATGACCGAGAAAAAGTCGATGATGAAGACAAAGTTATTGAAGAGGAGGAAGGTCCAGAATTCTTTCTTTTTCGTAAGTTCTATAAGGTTCACCCCGAAGAAGATGATAAAAATGTTGCAACACTTACAGAAAACACTGCAGTTGGAACTCCCGAAAATAGCCCTGGGACAGAAGGTTTTTTCAAGAGGCTTTTTCGTGACCGTCCATTAGAAGATGGGAAGCTGAATGGCCGAAAGGAAGATCGTTCAAGTCCTTCAAGCTTCCTAAAGAGGCTTTTCAAAGAACGTATTGAGGAGGCCGGGTTAGCCGAGGACTTGGCTTCTATGAGTGTACATGGAGAGGAACATGAGGCAGAGTTCGTGGACAATCATCTGCTGCCAAAAAGCACAAATTCAAGGGCAAAGAATGGTTTCCCTGATGTTTCTTCTGAGTTTATTGCTTCTCAAACATTAGACTTTTCAGTATGTCACCAGAATGCTGATGATATGCATTCTACAAAAATAGTTTTTGAGGATGTAGTCGAGAATGCAAACTGCAAGGACACAGCTACATCAGGAAAGACTTCTTCAAATTTGGCCGTTCATAAGATTTTTAATGCTTCAGAATGGTCTTTAACAAGCAGCAAGCCTTCAAATGTAATGTTTGTCATATGTTTTACAGGTGGTTGTATTTATTATATATCTCTAATGCTTTACTCTTTGCTTTAGAAACGACCTGGTTCTCCTAAGCAAAAGACTGAGATGGCATCCTCAAAACCCCCTTTACCGAAGTATTCTTCATTTCAAATTAGGAAAGGAACCTATCATGCCACGTTGGACTTTGTGAAATCTTTATGTGATATTGCATCTGGTTTGGTGGATGTCTTCCCTTTGGAGCACAGGCGGAAAGCACTGTATGAGGTATTTTCTTAACTGGAAATGCTGGAGTTGTTTCTATTGTTGCATCAAATTTTTGTAGTGGTTGCACTTGTTAAAAGGGACTTGTATTCAGCTACACATTCATCTACAAACTTCACCATCTTTTAGTTCATGTCTGAAGATATCCTTTGTGACAGGCAATTGACAGACTTAGAATGCTTTATACATGGATGCTGCTACTGGTTTTTAAAATATATGAATAACCAATTCGTTCCGTTCTTAAGTGCATTCTTTTGCTGGTTAATGCTGATGTTAACTTGACTTCTGCCTGTTTAATAGAATACTTATCAGGTTACTTTTCAATGACTAACCTGTCTAGTTGTTCAACTTGAGTTACTTGTCCTTAAGGGGATTGCCAGTCCTCTTACTGGGCAAGTCTGAACACTCGGTTTCTTTATCAATTTGTCATGTTATGTTCAAGAAATACTAATATTAGTCTTCCAATCTTGACAGCACATAAGGTGTATTTGTTTTTTCATAGTTTGAACAGATAGATTTTCATTTTTGCAGTCCCTTGCGGAGCTTAATGGCCATCTGGCGGAAAGCGACAAAGGTATATTAAAATACTTCTTCTTAAGGTATGATATACCATGCTTTTAATAATCAAGTTGTTGCAACTTTCTTAAATTTTTTGCAACAGGTGTCTGTTTTCCCATGGGGAAAGGCCTGTATCGAATAATTCACATTCCAGAGGATGAGGCTGTGTTGATGAATTCTAGAGAGAAGGCTCCTTTTCTTGTCTGTTTTGAAGTTCTGAAGTGTGACGACCAAATGTATGCATTGTCTCACTAGATTCATCAGAATTATTATTTTAACATGTATATGTTCATTCGCAATTTGCTAGTTTACTCCATGCATAATAGATAGTCATTGACAAACCTGGGCTTAGAATTTTTTTAATATAATGTGCAGTCCTACTAAAGATCAGAAGGATTTCATCATAAATAAGGTATCACAGGGAGGAATCCCATTGGCAAATAGCGATGCACAGTTGCAACGGCCTCCACCATGGGCGTATCCACCTGACTCTGGACATTTTCTTCGAAGTGCATCCCGGGCTATAGATCAAGCCATGGCACATCATTGGGAAACAAAGATGAAAGTCGTGGATGCCAATTTTTCCATTTGTGCTAGACCCTTGGAGAGTTCATCTATGCAGAGTCAAGAATTTTCAGATGGTGCTTCATTGGTTGGTTCAAATGGCTGCACGGTCTTGGGCAAAGTAAAAGATTGTCAGGAAATACTTACTGATGGGGACCAATGCCGCTTAAATGGACTAGAGCAGGGTGAGGCAATTCATCAGAATTCTGGCGAGCATGGTGATTGGGTCACAGTAAAGTTACGGGCTATACCTGGAATGAACATGGAAGATGTTGAAGATGATGTTCCTATCAAAAGAAGAGATCATCGGCGAGTACCAAGTACAATTGCTATGGCCCAAGTCAGGGTATGCGGGATCTTAATCTTCTATCTAATTTGTAACTGTCTGATAGTCATTGCACCTTTAAACTTTCTGTTTTAGTTCATTATTATGCACCTTACAGCTTTAAATAGTGAAAAGGGTCAAGTGGTGCAGAAGAATGATATTTCAGCATTTTGTTGTCATGCACTACCCAGTGGGATTCCTCAACGAAAATGTATTATAGTCCATGTGGCCTTGTATTTGGGATTTGAATGTATGATGTGTGCAGGAAGCTGCTGCAAAAGGTGAAGCGCCACCTGGCCTTCCTGTAAAGAAGGGACATCCAGGAACACAGGTAAATAGGTTGAGACATGTCTTCAAGCAAGCTGGTGGCATATATATGCACAAATCAGCGTATTGTATTAAATTCATTGCCTGGGTACTTCCTCAGGACCATATAGGTTTCGATGTGAAGGCTACTGATGCACTTGCGGGAGAGCTTTGGGAGCATAAAAGAGAACGGATAAGGAAGTTGTCTTCTTTTGGTGCGATGCCTGGTTGGGATTTATGCTCTGTAAGCATCCTTATTAAGCAAGGCATTGAGTTTAGCTCTAAAATTTCAACTAATGCTAGCTAATTTGCACAGGTAATTGTAAAGAGCGGAGATGACTGCAGGCAAGAACATCTAGCGGTGCAGCTTGTATCTCATTTCTATGGTTAGTTTAACAGAATTCTCTTTCTCGCTACTTTCCCTTGGGAACCTAGGATAAATTGAATGTTAAGAGTATGATTCTGTTTTTCACATCAATATGGAGGAGGAAGAGAACAATATTTTGTGTCTGTAAGTAAAGAGAGGCGATGAATGAAGATAACTATTTTGTTCTGGTTTCTGAGAGCTGATATTTGTTTCAGATATTTTTCAAGAAGCTGGCTTGCCTCTATGGTTGCGTCCATATGAAGTTATTGTGACCTCGTCACATGCCGCGTTAATTGAGACTATCCCTGACACAGTAAGTCACCTTATGTATAACATGCATTCATCGGTTGAGATTGATAATGCATTAACATTTGGATTGGAATCAATTATTGATTATCAAATGAAGGCATGACAATCACAACATTCATATGCATGCATAATTTATGAGGATAAGTTCACTTCATTCTCCTATTATGATTGTTTCCAACATTGCATTTTTGCTGTAGTGTAGCTTATTTGATTATCTGGGGATCAGTTAGGTAGAAGAGGACATGTAGATACTGTATTTTCTTTGAAATGATCACACCTACAGTTGCCTGAATGTAATGCATTTTACAGGCTTCAATACATGCAATAAAGAGCAGAAACTCCAGGTTAAGTAGTCTAAGAGAATTTTTCTGCAATAAATATGACGAGAACTCACCTGCTTTCAAGCTTGCCCAGGTAGCGGACATGTGCCATGTTTATTTTGATCTGCCATATATGTTTGGGGTTCTGACATTGTTTTCATTAGCAGAGAAATTTTGTTGAGAGCATGGCTGGATACTCCATCCTTTGCTATATTCTCCAGGTAGTATTGTTGGCCATGTAGGGGAGTGAAGGCTGCTAATTTGTAATTACTGCAACATAAAATTATAGTCTGCAATATTAAGAGAAGGGGAGTTTAATAAAATACAAGCCAGCGTGTTGCAAGATGATTCTTAAATTCAATTTTTAAAAGTGCTGTGTGATGTCCAGGTGAAGGATCGCCATAATGCAAACTTGCTTATTGATGAAGATGGCCACATCATACATATCGATTTTGGCTTTATGCTATCGAATTCTCCAGGTGGAGTCAACTTTGAAAGTGCTCCATTTAAGCTCACCCGTGAACTACTTGAGGTGCCTGAGCAAAGATCGTCAGACAACCATCTTAGTTTTTTCAGGGAATATCTATTTGATTTGCGTCTGTTACAGGTCATGGATTCAGATGCTGAGGGGACAGCAAGCGAGTTTTTTGATTATTTTAAGGCAAGAAGTCCTTTATTTTTTTTGTTAACCATACTTGAGTTGGAATTACACAATGAATAAGTGGTTAATAAATTTGACAGGTATTATGTATTCAAGGATTTTTGACATGCAGGAAGCATGCAGAACGGATTATTTTACTTGTTGAGATGATGCAGGTCTCTCTCTCTCTCTCTCTCTCTCTCTCTCTCTCTCTCTCACACACACACACACACACACACACACACACACACACACACACAGAGACACACAGAGCAAAGGCCTTGACCTTTCATGTATTTAGACAACAGAAGTTGCCTTCATAGAAGGGATTTATTATTTGTTTCTGTTTGTCTCAATGTCATTTTAATTTACTCTAAAGAGATATAGTCGCATTTGAACACTACCTCTACAATAGTTTAGTTATGATGTGGTTCCACTGGGTTTAGCTTTTGCTAAGGTGTTCTACTCTCTCTCTCTCTCCCCCTCTCTCTGTGCTTGAACATGTGAAGGGCTCAACCATATGAAGAAAAAGTATCTTCATAACAATGGTAATAGGTTCCTTTGTGAATCCCTAAGTTCTCTGCTCAAGCATATGAAGGAAAACTTATGCTCCTCTGCTGTCTCTGCTCGAACATGTCAAGGGCTCAACCATATGAAGAAAAAGTATCTTTGTAATAATGGCAATGGTTCATTTGTGTATTCCTAAGTTTCTCTGCTCAAACACATGAAAGTAAACTTATATAATAATACCAATGCCAGTTTTGTGTTTCTGGTTCGGCATATCATTGACTTGGAATAGCATATGAAAGGCTAAATGAAAGCTCAATATTCTTAGTCAAATGTTCTGCAGGAGTCTGGATGCCCATGCTTCAAAGGTGGGCCAAGGGCAATTCAAAACCTTAGAAAGCGTTTCCATCTTGGTTTGACGGAGGAGGTACTTATTGTCACCTGTTGTCACCTTTTACTAACTTTTTCTAAAGCTAAATGGTTCATTTGACAAAGACTTGCTTTTCTTCATGGGCAGCAATGTGTATCATTGGTCTTGTCTCTTATTAGCAGCAGCTTGGATGCTTGGAGAACCCGTCAATATGACTACTATCAGCGTGTGCTCAATGGAATTCTATAAAGCCTGCCTTTCTTCTGCCAATCCTGATTTCTTGTTTGCCTTACTGGTGTCCACTGGGAGAATTGATTGTACCATAGCGTGCTCTCTTTGCCAAGAGGCCAATCTTAATGCAATAAATAAAGTTAAGTAGCTGATTAGCATTCTGGCCATGGCCTTGAAGGAATAATTCTGTTTCCTCCAGAAAATTATATTTGAGGTTGCAGATTGTAGGCCAAAGAGTGGTTGCGCTATTGTGATCCCTTTTGCTTGATGCCTTGGGCCCTTATTGTCAACCAGGATTTCTCAACACAAGATCACTCATGTTCTTTGATAAGATTCAAATTTAAATGTTGAGATCAGGTGTAATGCTTGCATCAAAGTCAGTTCTTTGGATTTGCCATTTGAGAGGAGCTACGAATTTTGCTGATTGGAAACTTAGATGTGGTTTCCAATTCATATCCTTCTACCTGGGTGATAAGGAGGGGAAAAGAAACTATTCACAATTATGAGATGGCTTTACAACAGGGTGCCCATCTACCATATATATGTCAATACAAATGCTAATTTTTTGGCCCGAATAAGCCTGTTGGGGATGATTTGTTGCTGCTTTCCATATATTCACAGCTTTGATCACTGCCCTTATTTTCATTTGATCTAGAATTATCTTGATTGCCTTGTAACCATGAAGTTACTTTGTATTAAATGTTGCTTACCTGGAAGGTGCTTGTGTTTGAAGTGGTGCATCATAAGAAGTTTTATTGATTTATATTCTCAAGCCTGCCTCGATTCTCTCTGGCTTTCTTCAACCTCAGCCAAATAGATTTGAAACATGAAACATCAGCCATTGTACCATATTTTATATTTTGAAGTTGAATAAATATTCTCATCCTCGTTTGTGTGCTGATGGAACGTGTATTCTAAATTTAGAAGTGTGAAGATTGTAAGGTTCAAAGCAAGCAAAATTACAAAAATTATCAATTCTCAGATGCATACGTCCTTATGTTTGTCATGTATATGTTCTTTATCGTGTTCCATGACATTGGGGATGTGATTCGAAGCGTTTAATTTGGATATATCCTATGGGGCAAGGGCGTTTGTACAAAGCGTTCATTCTAGGATTTACGTTTCATTCTAGGATTTACGTTTTACAGTGATGTTAATTTGGATATATCCTATAGTGCAAGGGCATTCCTACATAATCGAGCTTAAGGTTCAAATTGATTTCGATATCTTATGATATAAGGAGGTTTATACATAAGCGATCGTAAGGTCTAGATTGATTTTGATCTTGCTTGCTAGTCGTGATCTAGATTGATTTTGACCTTGCTTGCTAGTCGTTAGTCTGAGATCGTATGGTATATTAGTTTGGGGAGGATAAAATCTATGACAACAATGATGGGTAGGGATTGCAAGAATGGATCTCGAGAAGGTTCCTAAAGTTTGGGAGTTCTTATATAGCGATCGATTCGTCCATCTAGGATGGATGGCCTAGATGCTATATGAAGACTAAGGAAATCCTAATATGCACATTAAATTGAGATAAGATATCAAATATAAGTATCATCAAAATATGCACATTAAATTGAGATAAGATATCAAATATAAGTATCATTAAAATTTTCCGTAGGGATTCCAAAATGGTCGCATCCTAGTCGCAAAATAGTATCATCCTAGCCGCAATTTTGTCTAAACTAAGTAACAATGTAGTTTTTTGAACGATTAAATACTAACCACGATCTTGGCTACTAAGTAACAAGTGTGGTTTTCCACTACCATTGTAAATTTGAGACCAACTTATCAGATGTTGCCAATGCGCCAAAAATGATTGTCCCATGATACCAGATGCAATCTGCTACGAATGGGATAGGTATCCTTGCTTGTCCCGTACAACAAATAAGCGAACACCCCTATTTCCTGTTTATTTGCTATAAGGGGCAAGCATGGGTTTTTAACCCCTCTAACTGGTAGGCCCAACTTCCTTTGGATTATCGACATCCGCAGTTGGATTCTCGGATCTTCCCACCTTTCTGAGCTGGATTATCAGCTCCTAAGCAGATCCCAACTTGGATTATCGGCATTCAAGGCTGCATCCGGGACTCAAAGATGCATGCTTTCATCGGACCGAAGTAAAAAACTGGTTATGAAGTTTGCAGCTGCGTGTTGTGCCCTATCACAGGGCTTGAATCAATGTTGGGATCCTTAGATCAGTAAGCCTGTAGGTTAAGGTTTGAATTAGCTCTAAAATTGCTTTTTTCTAGTGTCAACCCTCATATTTTATAGCTTTATATCAGAGAGACAAGATTGAATTATAACAATAAATTGTAGACATCTATAAATAGCTAAGATAAAGCCACGAAATGTGTGCGTCTGGAGGCTGAGAAGTCTACAGCAGGGGAGCAATTCTTTGTTATCTTTAGAAAGTTGAAGTTGCTGATCCACTACAAAACTCTTCTATGACTGAAATCACTTGTGACGTACATCCATCGGTGGTGAAGAGTGCGTATCAAGATCTTTATGCAGGGATCAAAATTCAAGATATACTGCAAACCTACTTACAAAATTTGGTTTTTTAATGCAAACCATCTTCAAAAATTTGATTTTCAACCTCTTCTATCACGACACTAGACCATGTCTCAAATACACCATCCCAATTGATGTCCTTCCCTAATGTGTACTCAATTGAAAGCAACATATATGCTCCAAAGTATTCAAGCACATTTAGTTTCTCAAAGCTGTCTCATCATCTGATTTTTCTTTTGCTCCAAAGAGCTCTTCATAGAGCTTATCCCTTTCTTTATCCCTGTCTTGATTGTTTATTCTTCCAATGCAATCTTCTTCTTCTACTGATATATAAGCCTTATTCCAATAAGAAAACAGTGTGCTCTTAGCCGATGCTGGAAGAACTGATCCTACTACATGAATAGGTGCCAAAGACCAAATCGATTATGCTTCGTATAAGCCATTTTTATAATCAATGCTGCCGTTCTACCTTCCAGGTCCCCGCCGGTGAAAATTGATGCAGAAATTCGTATCTGCAATAGCATAAATATGAAACATACATATGGCATTTCGTATCTGCAATAGCATAAATATGAAACATACATATGGCATGATGAGTGGATGCGGATTGCCCGAGGCTAATGTGCCGCTAAAGCCTGATGGGCTCGACCTTTTTGGTGGAAAAAAAGGGTGTATTTTTATTATTGTAAAAAACTTATTGCTATAAATAAAACGTATATGAGGCCTTTCTTTTAAAAAAGGAATATTCAAGGAATATTCTTACCATTCCCCAAAAACTGGTTTTCAGATGTAAACCTTGTCCCATACTTTGGTTCTCGGATGCAAGCCAATAGCTAAATGTTGGTAGTCTCTACAACCCAATCAACCCAATTGGGTTGCAATGTTGCTCCTTGTCTTTTATGCTGGTAATTTCTTCCCATCTCGTGATGGGTGAAAATATTCTTACCCTGGTTATTGTGATTCCATCGCGAGATATTCCCTCCCGCAGAATCACAGACCCTTTGGGAACGGGATCCGTTCCGGAGGTCCCGTTATCCGTACCTGACAGTGTGTCAGGTGTACCTTCTGATTGATCCCAGCCATCCATCTAAAGGGTGCATCTTGACCGTCCATTTTATACCTTCCGGCGGAATCACCTCCGCAAAATACCGCGAGACGGAATCACCGCACTTTTATTCCATGCGAAAGAATCACCATATGGAATATCTCACTAAAAATTCAAATTTTTGACGTACTGTTCTTGTGGGAGGTTTTTCGGCTATGGCTGCTTTCTTTCTATTTGGGGTTTCCTTCTTTTCTTGTTCTTGTTTTATTTTTGCTTCTACAGATCAGGCAACATCTACAGGTTTTCAATCTTGGTTAAATGCTTGCAGATCCGGCTGTGGAAGGAAATAGGCTGCCCATGCTTGCAGGTCTGGCTGTGGAAGGAAAAGGCCCAGCAGTGATAATTTTGCAACGTTGTTTGCAGATCCGGCAGCCTAAATGGAGCACATCCAGTTTTTTATGTCTTCTTCTTACTTACCCTTTCTTGGTTAAATCTTGCAGTCCGGCGTGACCTAAATGGAGCGGTCGGCTGACTTAAGATTGGGGCTTTCAAAGATCGAGGGTGGATAAATTAGAACACGGAAGGATGTGTAACAAGCCGAGGGGAAGATTTAATGGCGAAGCATTTTTTAGGGCTCTTTTTTGAAGCAGAGTAGGGCAAGAACCAAGAGGAGCGAAGCATCAAGTGGTCCGAGAAGGGTAGAAGGCAAAGGAATTGGCGATCTTTAGCAGGTTTGTTCTGTTTGTTATTACTCAAACAATCCACAAAATTAGAGTTAAATTTTCTTCGTGGCTCGAGAAAAGGGCTTTTACGCCGTGGCTGATGGTAGAGCTCAAGTTGGAAGAACTAAAATTACCGCCCGGAAAATGGTGTTTAATCCGGCGTAATCAGGAGCGTGGTCGACAAGGTTTCTTGGGCCCGGGGCTCAAGTTGTTGAATGATCCGTTTCTAGGGCTCAAGTTGTGGATGATGTTGGAAAAACTGTTTCTGCTAAGATTTGGAGTAGTGCAAGTGTTCTTGGAAGGGCTGACAGAGGCCAAATTTACTCCCAAATTTGCACTTAAATGTGTAGCAAGTTGGCTGGAACTCGGATTTGGGATTATGTTTGATCCAATTGGGCTGCTGCATATGCTGCTCAGTTGGCCAATTTGGTTAGTGGCCATTCAATATTGGATTGTTAAAATATTAAGCAGCCCTAAAGTTGTCCCAATCTCTCTACCCACTGATGCCCAGTGAGCAACAAACACTATAAGCCTTTTATTGCTCCTACATAATTTAAGCTAGCACGAATCGTTACGGTTTTCCACAGAAAAATGTGAAGAATCCATGCAAGATTTAGTTCGGCCATGGAATTGCCAATATTGGCAAGGGGTTCAAATCCCCATCTATAAAAATTCTGGGCAGTGCATAGAATAACAATGGACAGGCACACAAAAAGAGTAGCACAAGTTTATATTTTCTTCCAATTCAATCCACCCTGCTTGCTTTTGCAAGCAAATGTAGCAAGCAAATGTAAGTTATACTTTGAGAATCTGTCGCTCATCTGCAGGTGATTGGCAAACATTGGGCTTCTCCAGGTGATTCCATCGGGAGGAATCCCATCTGGGGTGATTCCATCGGATGGAATCAGAATATGGTGATTCGCCCCGCGGAAGTGGAAGGGAGTGATTCTGGGGCGTAATCACATGGTTGTGATTCCATCCGCGGAATAGCAATGTTGTGATTAAATGCGGCGGGATAGATACGTAAGTGGTGATTCCATCTCACGGAATCAAACGTTCGTGATTCCATCTGGCGGAATAGCATGGTTGTGATTCCGTCTGGCGGACATTTGCAGGGTGATTCCGTCTGGTGGAATAACTCGGGGGAGATTCCATCGCAAGGGAGAATTATGGGTGTGATACCACCGGAAGTATATATCGCCTGAAAGTGACCCTGTCAGGTACGAAAAACGGGGCCTCTGGTACGGATAACGGGGTCGCGAGCCTGGTGATTCGGTGGGAGGGAATATCTTGGGATGGAATCACAATAACCGGGGTAAAAATATTTTCACCCTCTCGTGATAGTTATCACACAATTTATGGCTTCCCTAGCCTCTTGATGCTCCATTCCCCAAACCTAAACTACTTACCTCAATCAAACCAAAATAGAAATTGGGTCACCCGTGAGAGCGGAAGCGCATTTTAGTCGTGCCACGTGCCAGTAACCAATTTCACAGAATAGAAGTAGGGTACAAGTCATTCTGCATGCTCTGCAAGAAGATTTTTTAGCCCAGATAACTCTGTAGATGATCCGACTTATTCACAACAGAGAGCATGCTCGTTTAACTGTGAGATTCTAGCGAGTATTTTGCAGACTAAACATCGATAGAGTTTTCTGATGGAAGCAAACAAACGACATAGTTTTCTGAAGGAAGCAGGCTTTATAGAAAGTGTTTTGCATCAATTCAAACCAAATCCCGCGATGTGGATCTTCAAGATTGAGCTCTGGCCTGCGATGTGAGTCTTCAAGATTGAAGCTCTGGCATGAGAAAACTCTAGTCAGAGGACAAATCCGACGATCTGGGTCTTCAAGATTGAAGCTCAGGCTATATTCTTCGGTTAGTTTGATCTTATTTTTCAGTTAATGTATGTATTTTTGTTTCAGCCTTTAAAGGGCGATAAATCCAGGCAAATTTCCAGCAATTTTATTCTAGAACTGCAGTTTCCAGTTTAGTTCTGTAAAATCTGGTAAATATGAATATAAGACGCAAATTTTCTGGTTACATGTAAAATATTTTTTGAACCATGGATTGACTCCAAAACTATATTAGCTGCTTTTTATTTTCAATTGCATGTAAACATAGCAGTAGCTAGCTGCACTGCCTTTTTGAAACCGCCCAAAAATCACCGCTGCTTCATGTAAACTCCACATAAGACTTTGTAAAATATTTCCCAAACCAAGGGTTTTGGGTATCACCACTTCAGGAGTGGGTCGGGGAATAAGCTTGTTAGGGAGTGCCCCTTCAGACTACAACAGATAAACAAGCTTTATTTACCGTGGAAAGTTTTATGCCTTTCACAAAAAATTAAAATGGCAGAATCCAAATTTTTAATTATAAATGGATCAACTCACCAGCATCAACTCCTATCTTTTGTATACCAATCCTTAATCCTTTCCAATCTATGGATTCAAATGGTTCATCACATAATGAAATTAACGTTGTTGCATCAAGTGTCTCTATGTTCATACGACCTCGAGCCGATGCCGCATCTGTGGTAGGGCAAAGCCTTTTGGGGTGCGTGTCAGAGAGATGATTCAAGACCGGTCGATAACTGGTAGTCCTTGGAGAACTTCCCCGAAGAGGAGCTGATGGGTGGAAAGAAGTAAATCATATCTACTCTACTCCAACTAATGTTATTTTTCTAGGTTCATACGAGTTCATGCATGATCTTGATAGCATTTTGACGAGAAAAACCACGCTCACAACTTGTTGTGCTTTTAGGAATGACCATGCAACATTGCCATAAATTCGTTAGGGCCGAAAAACTGTTCTATCAACTATCACAAGCTCAATTTTCATCTTCACAAATAGACCAAGCCACCATTATATACGTATAAACCGTATTACATAAAATATATTATACGGATGGACTATAGGAAAAAATGACAGGCAAATCTACATTTTTAGCCTTGGAAATGATGTGTAAATATTTTTTCTGGTCTTTCCTATGACCAGCATTTAGCTATTCGATGCTCTTCATATGCAAGGCAAATTTTTTCCCTACGGGCAAAATGGGCATGAAAGCCGTCAAATTTTAACATTCCGTGGGGTGCCGCTGGCAGGGGTGTTTTATCTCGTCTTCTATTTGATTGGCTTGCTGCTAAAAATGCAGGCGCTAACTGATGCCCTTGGCATAGTTAGAAGTTAGGAGTTAGCTAACGCCTAACATATAATAATGTCTAACTAACTATTCTCAAACATACTAACGTTGTTAGTTTTAGCACAAAAAAAGAAAAAAAGAAAAAAAAAGTTTGCAAATTTAATATATCATCTTGACTAATTTCAGCACATAGATTACGAATTTGCAATAAAAAAAACTAAAATTATACTCTATCTTATCCGAATCACAGTTGCAATGTTAATATAAACCTGTCACACTTGCAATTTGGAACCTGTCACAGTTGCATTTAACCCATAATTGTCCTTCAACTCCAGTTTTATTGATAATTGTAACATGTTTCCACTCAACACCGAGTTGTTTCCCCATGTCTGATGTAGAATAACAATGGAAAGAAATAAATAATCACTTTACTACAAGCATTGAAATTGAGCTTTAGTAAACAACTATACGAGTTGAAATAGTTTTAAATACTTCTATAGTCCGAGATTGCAACATCATGAAATTCTTGAAAACAAATTTATGCATCAAATAAAAACAAAGCATTCCTTGAACAACTTAAGCATGCAACAGCTTATGGCATGCATTATAAAGCAAGACCTCTAATCATTATAAGTGTAATCCAAATGGGAAATGCTCAAACAGAATAAGTAATTTGAATTTGGATGAAAAGGACAATATAATAACATTAACATACTAGCAATGGGTAATGGCAAAAGTTATGCATATGTAGGATCCATCACCATGCAAAATAGCTGGTGCTACACATCCACATCAATGATCAATCAACAGCAGAAAGTTCATATCCACATCGCCAAATGTTCAAACTAGATACTGAGGCCATTTTTTTCCCTGTTACAGACAGACTATTGCTGATCTGATACAAGCTACAAAATGGCCAGCATCCATATTGGGCCCGGCCAGCATGAAATTGCATGAGCATTCAGTTTTATATCAGTTCTTAATATCTGTTTTATACTCCGAGTCAATGGCATTGGCAGCAAAAGAATGATTGACAATCAAACAAAGAGAGAACAGAAAACCCTTACCTCTGTTTTGAGACGGTCTGCTGAGACGAATCAAAGTAATAGAACTAAGAAATCAATAGAACTAAGAAGACTGAGACAACAGAGACTTCCATAGCTCATCCATGATTTTGGGCAGGATCTGCCTCTCTAGCCGCCAAAATAAAGGCACAGTTAACCCTAGGTGCACTAATTCTGGAATTCTAAGGTGTCCACGTGTGTCTACATAACATGCCACCTCAGCAATATTTAACGTAAGTCGTTAGATCTATAATTTTCCATTTTGGTGAGAGACTCATCTGAAGGGGGAAAACCGGTCGATAGATAGGCATATCATTTATCACAACAGTGTACAAACATTTTGAAAGATATCTAAGGGGGTAGTCGAACACACCAATTTGATCTGACTACCCATTAATAATAATAAAGGGAACTTGCCATAAGGACAACAATGACCCCTTTAAGACGACGTGAAACTTAAGAAAGGCAAATAGGATCCAACGTGCGAAAGTTTATCACCGGGATGAAAAACCCTGCCCTTTCGGGTTTTCGAGGAAAATCCTAATGATAAACTGTCGCCCCATGGCTCTAACTAAAAAGCCCGGGCCATCAAAGTTGATATCGTTGATGAAAAAGTCGAGGAAATACAAGATGGAGTTCGTAAACTAAACGATTCATCGCAAACTTAATGGGAGAGTCGTTAAAAGAAATAAATAGCCATGATCACCTGAAAACTTAAGATAAAAGAAAACAAACAAACTGCATTAGACGTTAGAGAAGTAACTTAACAAAGTCGGAGTTTGCCACAGTTGGATGAGATGACCTGAAAAGAAACAACATAAAACGAAGCAATTAACTCAAAAATATAAGCCATCATGCCAGCTCGGCGAAGCCCCCCCAGGGAGGCAAGTTCATAACAAATCACAATCCTCCAATAATAGAAGGGGCTGGTCACGCAAGCCACGCGACATAGCATCATATCCCAAAACAACATAACCTCAAAAACAGAAGGGTTCTTCACGCGTGCTACTGACAAATGACAAATACTTCAAGAAAAAAAGGGCTGATCACACGAGCCACACGATGTAGAATCACAAATTAAAATGAAAAAGCATGACTGTAAACAACTAAGGGTGGGTAGAGAGGGAACTAAGTCCAACAACTGCTGTGAGAAGACACCGATGAGGAAGAAGGAACCCAAAGAAGATATAAAGAGACTCGTCTCTCCCCAAAATGGCGATCTGACGGTGTCAAATCACATGCATTTTGGTGAGAGACTCGTCTAAAGTGGGAAAACCGGCCGATCAAAAGATTTCAAAGCCTAGGGTGATGAGACAGGGATATCAAGTCAATATTGGCACAGAAGGAAGATGGCGTAGAACAATAGGCAAGGTGGATCTAGAAAGGGAGAAAAGAAGAGTGAAATGCATTAAGATAAGGGAATAAAGACAACAATTCATCAAGATAAAGAATGCTAAAAAAGTCAACACTAGCCTTAGGTTCTACCAATATAGCTCCCAGCAAAACCAAGTTTGAGGTGTTACGAACATAATAGACTATAACGATTTAAGTAGACTACTTAAGGCGGCTTCGACTCTTCTTTTCTACAGCCTCTCTGATAAAATGCATTCGGATTTCAATGTGTTTGCATCTTTCATGCATCACATGATTCTTGCATATTTCAATGCAACTCGTATTGTCTGAATAGATAGTAGGCACCTGAATTTGATGGGTTTCAATTTCTTCTAACAGTCTTGAGCAGCATATCACTTCTTTAGTAGCTAATGCAGTAGTTGCATACTCAGCTTCTGGTGTAGAAAGAGCTACTGAGGTTTGTTTCTTATATTTCCACGATATTGGGCCTCCACCTAACTATTTTCCTAAAGGTTATCATTGAATTTGGACCTTCATAATGTTGTATATATATCCCTATTTCAATCCACCATTGTGACCAACTATTTCAATATAACACCAACACCAATATATCATGAACAACACTTCACCCCCCTTTCATGATATATTCTGAGCAGTTAAGCAATTTTTTGAAAAAGCAGAATATCTGTTCAGCTAATGGCTTTGTTAAGATGTCAGCTAACTGTAAATCTGTACATACATAACTAACTTGTAATTGTTAAGATTGTCGGCTAACTTGCAATTGAATTTGATGGGTTTCAATTTCTTCTAACAGTCTTGAGCACTATATCACTTCTTTAGCAGCTAATCCAGTAGCTGCATACTCAGCTTCTGCTGTCGAAAGAGCTACTGAGGTTTGCTTCTGACATTTCCACGATATTGGACCTCCACCTAGTAAAAGTAAAAAACCTGAGGTAGATTTTATTTGGTCTAGATCACCTGCCCAGTCTGAGTCACAGTACGTTTTTAGTTGCAGATCCTTTGAATCATATGTTATGCCAGTGTCTATAGTACCCTTTACGTATCTAACAACTCTTTGTGCTACCATCCAATGCATTTTGTCTGGGTTGTTGTTGTACCTGCTGAGCATGTTCACTATCCGGTCTGGTGCAATTAGCTAGATAATAAAGACATCCAACTAATTCTTTATAAGGTACGTCCTTCATTTCCTTTATTTCATATTCTGTTTTTGGACATTCATTTGAAGACAGTTTCTGCTCAACTATCATAGGCGTGTCACCTTATTGCATGATGTCATATTGAACCTGTTTAAAATACTATCTTTGCATGAGCACCAGTTTTCCTTCTTCTCAGTTTCTTTTTATTTCAATTCCAAGGAACTTCTTCAATTGTCCGAGATCCCATTTTAAATCTTTCTTTCAAACTCTGTTTGCACTGATTTAAAGTGTTCAAATTAGTAGTTGCCATTATACAATCATCTACATACAAAGCAATTATACAATAATCATTTCCATGCTATGACATGTTCAGTGCCATCATTCTTAAGCTTCACAAGTCCTTGCTTCCTCAAATAAGAATCTATGCAAATGTACCATTGTCCCGGAGATTGTCTCAAGCCATAGACTGCACAATTTAATTTCCAAACTTTATTTCCGCCATGCTGAAATCCTGGAGCTTCCTTCATGAATATCTCTTTATCTAGTTTTGCGTTCAAAAACGCAATACTTACATCCATGTGATGGATTTCCAGATTTTTTGCATTTGCTACTACCAATAGAGTTCTGATACTATACATTTTAACAATTGACGAGAAGGTTTCTCCATAATCTAATCCCTTCTATTCTATTCTATTCTATTCTTTTGAGAAAAACCCCGAGCTACTAGTCTCGCTTTATACTTTGGACTAATTCCATCAGCTGCCAATTTAATTTTATATATCCATTTGTTGCCAACGACATTCTTATTGCTTGAAGTGTCAACGACATCAAAAGTCCCTGTTCATTGAAAATAATCCATCTCGTCTTCCATGGCACTTATCCATTTTGCAAAATCTTTTGCACTTATAGCCTCATGAAAAGATCTAGGTACATTGACTTCCATAGCCATTAAGATTTCGTTATCATTTAAAGTGTCAAAGCATGTACCTCTCAGTCTTAAGCTTCTGCCATGGGTTCTTCCAAGCGCAGTACCTTCCTTTTCCAATATTTTTCCTGTTTCCTCTTGCAATATTTGAGCTTCTTTGCGCTTTGATGATTTTTTCTGCTAATCATCCCTTTGCACAAATGTGTCACTATCTATGTTCTCCCAATGAGCGATGACATTTTCTTCCTGCTGTACATCATCATCTTCTAAGATGTCTTGCACCAAATCAGCGTCTTCTTTAGCAGTGTGGCTGTCTTCATGATCAGTCACAGTTTCATCAAATTTTACCTTTTTAATACTCTTGTCCACCACTTTGCTTCCATAGGTTATATTGGGTTTAGGCTTATATAACAGCTATTCGTTGAACATAACATCTCGATTTACAATCACCATCCTTCTTTGCGGGTCATATAATCTGTAAGCTTTAGAGTTAGTATCATATCCAACTAAATATGTGATCCACGCCTTACTGTCAAGTTACTTTCTTTGTTCATCTGGAATATGTGCAAAAGCTAAACATTCGAACACTCTTAGATCATCAAATGTTGGAGGCTTACCATACTAAAGCATATCTGGAGCTTGACCGTCAATGCTAGTGGACGGTAATTTGTTTTGAACATATATTGCAGTTCGTGCAGCTTCCTCCAATAGGTAGTTTGGTAGACATGTATGCTTCAATATCACTCTTACTGCATTCAAGATCGTCTTATTTTTCCATTCCGCCACTCCATTTTGCCGTTGATGCTCTATGACCTGGAAGAATTTTTTTTGCAAAAAGGATATTTGACTTTTTGACTCAAAATGGGATAGAATTGTTGATGTGGCAATTTAGTATGGTGACTTGGCAAATGGATGATGACATGGCAATATGAAATAATGATGTGTCAAGCAAGGTGGCAAAATGTCTTTTTTTCTAGTCAAAACTTTTTATGAGGTGGAGATGGTGTGAATGACACGTGTAGGATGATGTGGACGCATCTAGTGATGATGTAGCACAATGGAGTGATGATATGTCATCTTAAATATCAAAATGACTTCTCTTAGGTCAAATATTTTTTGAAAAAAAAGAAAATTTATGAAAGGTGACATGTGTATGATGACATGGCATACTTGGTGGTGATGTGGATGGTACTTGGTGACTTTTGATGGTGATATGGCAACTTTGATGATGAGGTAGACAACTTTGGCACTAGTGCACATAGACTTGGATCCCTTATGCAACAACTTGATTATTTGACTTCTTCATGCTTTTCTTGAGTAATTGTGCACTTTCTCTCTCTACTTTGTCTTTTAGAGAGAGAATGTGATCTTGGATCATAGGAAATGCCAAATTGAGTGGATTTTTTTGCTTTTTGAAGATGGTGGAGATATGGTGATAGTACGGTGTATGAATGGCATGTGAATGGTGTGTTTTGACTAGAGAAAAGGCTATTTGCCAACTTTTCTAGGGAGAATGAAGGTGAGACAAGAAAATATGAATTATGAGACAAGAATGGCATCATGGATGGGATTAAGATGGTGAACTCATGTAGTGAACCTTGTGAAATGGAATTCAAGCCAAGATAATCTCAAATCAGCCACATACCAAGCAATCTTGAGGGGTCTTCCAATCTTCAAACTCTTAGTTGCTTTGCTTGCATTCTCTTTTCCTTGCTATGCCTGCATGATTTCCAATGAATGTCCTTTCCTTAGTTCTTCAAACAAGTGTCTACTTTATATTCTTCTAGGATGTGAGTCTTCAAATCTGTAGTGCTTGCACACACATGTTTTAGACTATAGTCAATCAAATGTGTAATTTGTGTGCACAACTCTTCTATGCTGCCAAAATGTGCCAGCAATGAGTATTCTTTATAACTTTGACAAACATATTTTATCATGCATGTATATGGATAATCGTAGCTTTAATTTTATTTCATGCTTCATGTCGCATCGAGTGTGATATGTTTGGTTCATGATGCTTTGATATTTGTTTATGTAGTCCATTTATCTTTTATATGTTTTTTATGTGGTATGTCTTTTGTCGGTATTACAATTGCATTAACATCAATGTGCCCTGCTAATCGTTTTAATGCTTCTTTCTGTCATAGAAATAATAACTCGTGGTAGACTTTCATGTGTCCGAGTATAGGCATTATGCATGATTTTTGGTATGAAGGTTCTGCTTGAGCATTCTTTATGATATCAAGCATTCTAAATCGAGCATGAATTATGATGTTTTCTTTAAGTACAAGTTTTTATCTCATTCTGCACTAGTATATGTGGAAGATCTGTTTCGTTTATGATGTATAGTTATTTGTTTTATGTACTTGATCTATCTTATTTTCTATAGATCTTTGTTATGATATGGTTCTAGTCGGTGTTACAGCTACCTTAAAACCGATGTGCCTCCATCTATTTTGGATCTCATTTAGTATTCGACTACCTTATTCGTTGTCTCCTGTTCGGGTCGCCCGTCATATCCTTTAGTTCTAGTCGCACTTTATTGCTCCATTATCTCGTAGTTTGTGTGTCTTTCTAGTGTTTGTTCTGGTTTCATACTTATTCCAATTGTCCCATTTCTTCCTATGGTTCTTCTAGTCCTACTTGTGCTCCATTTGCTTCGATAGTTCCTGTTTTCGTCAATTTGGTTCATTCAATTTGACCCTTATGTCCTTTTCCTTCATGGAATCCTTCTTTGTCTTTTTTTGTTGCAGTTTGTTCATGTAATTCAATTGCCAGATTTGTTTCCCTCATCCTTCTATTTCTTGCAGAATTTCTATTGCTTTTATCTGATTTGCTCCTTTTGCTCTGCCTGTTCCATGGTTGATGGTCTCCTTAGTTCCATGGATGCTTTCCACCTTGTTTTTTAAAGAGTCATTGCTTCAGGTCCTTATCATTAATGGGCCCCTTCATTTATTTGATCTCAATATAGTCCCCGAGCCTCTTTAGTGTATGCCATGATATTCGTTCTTATCCTAAGGATCTTGATTCTTCCTATGGACTCCTACATACCTGCTTATTCTCCATTTGCTTCCATAGTTCGTGTTATGCTTTTTCTTACTCACTTCCCCCATATTCCTCCAAGGTTGACCATCTGACACTTTCCGTTTTGGAGTTTTTTCTATCAGAATCTTTCAGTTGTTTATTTCAATTGCCCAATTTGTCCTTCCCGCGCCTTGAATCATATTTGTATCACTCAATTGCTCCACAGCTATTTGATTGGGTTCATTTGTTTTGGGTTTGTTCTTTTAGTCTCATTATTCTCGTTTGACCCGATTTGGAAAGACCCAAAAACAAAAAATGGCAGAATATCGAGCATTTATGAGCCCGAGGCTTAAAAGGCCACTTATGTGGATAGCGATATGTCTTTGGCGAAACGCAGGGCAATAGCACGCTTGAGATTAAGCTCTCACCAATTGCATATAAAAGAGGGGAGATGGAAGAAAATCCCTAAGGCTAAAAGAACATGCAAGGTCTGTGGGGAAGATGAGGTAGAAGATGAATCACATGCTCTCTTGCGATGTCCAGCATATGAGAGATTGCGTAAAAGACATGGAATTGAAGGGGTAGACACTCTAGATACTTTGTTTCATATGTCGCCCTCGATCCTAGGTAATTTTGTTCTAGACATGTTAGAGATAAGAAGATTACATATAGCTAGCATAGATTCATCATTACAAAGTAATGAAAGAGAGAGTGAGATAGATGAATGTAGTGATTGTGCTTCTGTCTGTGGAAGCATATCAGAAAACTGGATTGATGTTTAAAAGTTTTTATCAAACGTCTGATAGACCTGATGGTCTCAATAGACGTAATAATACAACATTTCATTTCATTTTATCCCCCCCCTCCCTCCCTCCCTCCCTCCCTCCATCCCTCCCTCAGTAGCACTTGTCGCTTGCGGGTAGGCTCCAAGGGGCTCTTCCATTGGATGTGCCTATTTTCTCTTCTCGACGTAGCATTATGGCTTCCAATTCTCCACGTTGGACGTGTTTTCCTATTGACTTTCTAATTTCTTCAATCTTCGTTCTCAACTTTGTACCTGCCATCGAAATTTTATTTGACCTTTCATATATCTTCCATTTAGGATTCTTTTTTCAAGTCGACACTTCATAAATGGCCAATTGCTTTAACACTTTGACAGTTGGCGTGGTTGATTTTCTTTGCTTTGCAGTTTAGAGCGATAGTCGATTTAATAGATTTTGGCATATGGTTTGGGGCTGTATGTTGCGGGGGTCGTTCGATTTTCTCGAGTTGACATTCTTCATGGACTATCATGGGCATGGGCGCATCTTCAACGACTTTTTCGTCAGTAACTGCTCTTCGGGTCGGATATTTATCGTTAGGATTTTCCTCGAAAACCCGAAAGTGCGAGGTCTTTTTATCCCGATAATAAGTTTTTGACTCGGGACGGTTTTACCTTCGGCAATGTTCTTCAAATCCTGTGCCCTTGTGGGATTACTTGTTGCATACTCCATGCATTTTGCCTCGGTGATTGTCTAGTTTCGAGGCATTTGATTCTAGTTTCAGTCATTTGGAATTCATTTTTGTGTATTCCTATGAGTCATTATATTTTTTGATCCAATCTCATTACTAGATCACAACTTCACATGTTTTGTGCATAGGACCTTTCCCAAGGATAGTGGATGTATGATGGAGTGTGTAAGGTATTTTGACTAGGAAAAAGATTCTTTGCCAACTTGGATTTGGGGAGGAAGAAATGGCATATGATATGAGAAAAATGAGATCTGAATTGGGTGGAATCATGACAATGGGGTCTAAGAAAGTGTAAATCATGCCAAAAAACTTGGAATAAGCAAAGTACCATTTTAGCTTGAGGGGTCTTCCAAACTTTGACAACGGGTCCTCAACCTTTAGCTTCATGACTTTATGAGAGCATTGACCCAAAAGCTCTTCTTGTGATGTCTAGATAATGTTCAATCAAATGTCCTCATTTGGTTCTTCATGTTTGATGTTTGCTAGAGGTCTTCAATGCAATAAGTCTTCAAGATCCATGGTATATTGGCTCATGCACACACATCTCAAGTCAGATATTAGATATGAGTGCAATGCATGCACATGGCTCTTCTATGCAGCCAAAACATGGCAGCAATAGCTTTCCAAAGTGGCTGAACACATAAATGCCCAAGGGTATTCTTCATTTTGAACAAATGCAAGGTTAGTAGCATCTGCAAAGATCACACAAGCTATTGGTTCATTGCAAACAGTTTGCTACAACAACCTTTTTAACTAGGTGCAATTTTCAACAAAGTAAAGAGATATACACCAGTGTAGTATTGTACTTCCCATACTATATGCATACTATACGTATGCAACGTATAGTACGGGGTAACGTACGACAGCCAATTTAACATACAAAACACAAACGTACGTCAATAGTTGTTTAAAGTACGCGTACGGTACATAGGGTACCATAAAATATGTACAATATGTATGTCAACCCTTCTTTTAAAAAAATACCTTTATCGTATTTTTAAAGTACATATTTGTTGCCCCCAAAGGGCAACATACTAATTGTCGGTTCATATGTTGAAGTTAGGAAGGCTAAGTTAAAGAAGAACTTGGTAGTCAACATTGGTGTGAAGGTCAAAGGATATTTATCTTCAAGGTCAACTCCCATAAGAAATACTTCATTTGAGGTCAAAGATAATCAAAAGATGCTTACAAGATTTTGGGTAAGAAGATTGGAAGATACTTTTTGAAGATTGGAAGTTAGAGTTTGGAAGACCCCATGGTAATCTAGAATCTTTTGTCCCCAAACTATTCCCATCTCCATTTCCCTATGCCTTTTCCCATTTTTTGCTTTGATTCTTCAATTCTTCCTTTATCTTATCATAAGCTCATTTCTATTTCATATTTCCATCCCATTTTTTGGCCTTTGTTTTTTGAAAAACAAACCCTATTATGGAACATTAGGACCTTAGGTGGATAACTTAGGTATCATTCTAGATACCATGAGATGCCCTATGCCACGTGGCAAGGTCAGATATGCTCCCAAATTCTTGGAAGGCATCTTCAAAGATCCCTAGAAGATTCTCAAAACTCTAAGGTTTGATTTTCCCATTTAAACCATTGAACATTGATTTTTAAAAAGGCCAGAATCTCGAAATATACTCGAAAGATGCTCGTGAGATTCCCTCCATGAACCCTAAACTTAGAAAAAACCTTCGAATCGGCCAGAGGCCTCAATTTTTGCCTTAAATTCCTCCCGAATCTTTCCTTCCCGCCTCTTAGCTACCCAACAAACCCATAATCAATGCTTAAGATTCTGGATTCACAAAATTTTGAAAATATAATTGGGGTGATTGAACTTTCTGAAGGCCCAGACGCATCAAACCTCAACATTAATACATGCTGAGCATGATCTGAAGACTTTCATGAAGTTTCTGAGCATTCCACAGTTCGATTTGAGAAAATTGGACTGATTACTTGATTATGATGTTATTATTTGATCTTCTGAGATATTCTGATGATTGATTTATGATCCTTAGACCTATATTCATCTTGTATTACTTTCACATCAATGAAAATTGTCCGCCAAGTGTAAAAAAATTTGACTGTCATGATCTTTTAGCATTTTTGCCATACAAACATTTTTACAGTAAGGTATTCCACAATCCTTTCTTGCCTATGACCAGTTGCCTCTTATTCCCAACTATATGTGCACCTGCACAAAAAGTTCAAAAAAAAACCTCTCCAAACTCAAGTTATAATTTTTTGCATTCTGTCTGATATGATTTTAGACTGTTATCCACAAAACAGTGCTAAAAAAATAGTTTTAGTGATCCAAAACAAGATTTGATTGCTTGCCCCACATCCTTGGAATCTATACTCCACCCTAGTTTTGGAATTTCTCAAAAAACCTGGCCTAACCTAGTATCCTAGGTCAGCATCAGCTTCAGTCAATCCATCCACTGTATTATCAATCCAAAAATTTGAACGAATTCAAACTTGGTACTTGTGTTCCTTCAGTCTGTTATCCAATATACTATTTGAGACAAAGGTAACTTTGTAAACTTCTATCTACGAGAAAAGTCGACTTGGCCGTAGCCAAAATACATTGTTTTACTGTCGGATTACCAAGAAGCCAAACATTTACGTCTTACATCATAACTGCAAATATCCCTTGTCTCTATATCCTTTAGAAGCCATTGTAGTATTAACCCAACGGCCAAGCAAAAGAACTAGTCTGGCCAAGCAAAAGAACTAGTCTTGATATTTATGTTATAGTCAGTAACGAATTATACCACTATGACAGCTTATTTTATCAGCCTAGATGTTTAAGAATAACATGAATATATCATGATATATGGATAAGCCAATGGAAAAGTTCAAAAAGCATGGTTACAATATGCCCCTGTTCATTCAGACTACTCGTTGATTCTCTTCACTTAAGCTACAACAGAGCAAGTTCATGGGCTTAAAAGCCTTAAATGATAACTACATTTACCGTACATAAGGAAGAACACCTTCCAATCAGGCAAAGGGAAAAATAACTTCCTGTCTTGATGAATCATTTTGCAACAGTTTCTTGATTGCTCCATATCCACTTGCAGGCAAATACCAACATAAACAGAACAAAGGAATCACAAAGAGAGGAGGGGATCCGTACTGTGACCAAACAATACTATGTTAGCATGAAAATGGTAACATAGCAAGGGCCAAAAGGTACATTGGGTCCCCCGGCTTATCGCCGATCACCCTTTGTAACCCTTTGTCCCTGGTTAGTAAATGCAAGAAATGAAGATGCAGCGCAAAAAAAAATTTGAATACATTTATAATCTTGCAAAAGATCATGTGTTTACACACGAAAATATCACAGGTATTTATCACCCTTAGGATATCTGCCATAAATTGGCCGAGAACCATTTTGCATCCAGTAAGAGGTAACCGAATCATAAAGCAAAATGAAGTCCCCATTTGTGAAAAGTTGAATCAATGGGACATTGTGCAAAAACCAAGAAGGCACGTTTAAGTGTTATACCTTTCAAACAGCATTGTTCTCGGAATCTGAGCTTGCCTTGACTGTTCCATATCCAAGAATTGTATTCCATTTTATTTGGATGTTTGCTCATTCCAACAGACCTTTCTCGTAGAAGCATTAGTCCTTGATATTTTCCTATTTGGAAACCAAACCATTACCACAAATGAGGTAGCGAGAGCCTATTGCAACCATCCATATTCTGAAACTTTGAAGATTCGAGTACTGCTAATGCAAAACTGATGCTTTCGTAGCAAAGGCCATGGCAGGAATGGAAGCTTTCATTACCACAAATGAGGTAGCAGAGCCTATTTCGTTATGTTGGACGTATGCTCACTCCAACAAATTTCTTTGCAGAACATTTAGTCCTTGGGATTTTCCTATTTGGAAATCGGCACATTATGATACATGAAACGGCTCAGCCTTTTGCACAAATGAAGCCTCCCATACCAAATGAAGCAACGGAGCCGTTTGTGATCAGCATTATTCTTAACCTTGGATGATTAGAGTACCACAAATGGAAGCCAGATGCATTTCTAGCAAAGGCCATGGCGGGAATGGAGGCAAACCGGATAGAATGTGAGCAAGAGAAATGCGGCTGTGCTAGGTTATGTGTTAGGTTAAAACAGTATGGTCACAAAAAAATAGTGTAATAAATAGGGGCACAAAACAATAGTACGAATAAACCAAAGGTAAGGTAAAAGCCAAAATATGGCACCCATATATGCATGCATGCTCAAATATTCAAGGTAACCAAGATAAAAAGGAGATGGACATATGTAGAGACAGGATTTTACCTCACATAATATCAAAGTGGATGAGGACAAAGTATAAGATATGTTTTCTTGCATGAAATCCATGACGTTTCAAAGGCATGCCCAACTAGTAAAATAGATGCCCATTTTAATGTGACGGAAAATGCCAAAATATTAAGCCCATGCATGTATGCACGGATATTCAAGGTATTCAAGATAAAATGGAGAGCTGCATATTGCAAATTACAATGATGATGTTTCTAAAGTAACACGTGCATGACTCTCTAGTAAGATAAATGCCTCTTTGACAATTCTATGTCATGTTCATAATTAAAAAAGTCCTACCTCCAACCGTAGGATAGTTTAGACCTCCAAGTGGAAATGCTGCAATAATGGGAAGGACAGACCCCACCATTACAGCGGAGGTCTGCCCCTACCCTAATTTTTTACTACAGTCCAAAAATAAATCTTAACAACAGAGTAGTATATGTATAATATAGAGGTGTGCATATATTCATTGCAAACCATTGTATCACATTTACATAGCCGAGTGGCAAAGCCTAGTGGCAAGATAGCCCAGAGGCATCTGGTAAACATCTTTTTTAACCAAGTAAAAAGGCATAAATTATATGACTGTATTTTGCTAAAGTGCAACAGCTTAGGTTGTCTTGATAAAAATGAAATATGCACATACCTTGATATTTGCCTCTATGGGCTATACTATGATAGCTGCAATGACTTAGCCCCATGGCATTAACACATTGCAGAGTCAATACCTTGTCACATGGTTTTCCAGCTATTTGTCCACTCAAATTGTATATCTGTTTCAGATTGGGAACAAATGAAACTCCTGTAAAAGTTCAACAG
This sequence comes from Isoetes taiwanensis, assembly GCA_021234155.1. NCBI lineage: Eukaryota > Viridiplantae > Streptophyta > Lycopodiopsida > Isoetales > Isoetaceae > Isoetes > Isoetes taiwanensis. Next base: position 12,862,208 of record JAJEKV010000029.1, on the reverse strand, counting down.
TCATAATGCTGGTATAAGATAAATTAGTACATAGATTGAATGCATGCTTGACAGGAGTTTAGACTGAAGGACACAAGCAACTCCAGTTAAACCAGAGAATTGAAGTGTCTAAAAAAAACCCGGCCTAACCTAGTATCCTAGGTCAGCATCAGCTTCAGTCAATCCATCCACTGTATTATCAATCCAAAAATTTGAACGAATTCAAACTTGGTACTTGTGTTCCTTCAGTCTGTTATCCAATATACTATTTGAGACAAAGGTAACTTTGTAAACTTCTATCTACGAGAAAAGTCAGTACTTGAAACTGTAGCCAAAATACATTGTTTTACTGTCGGATTACCAAGAAGCCAAACATTTACGTCTTACATCATAACTGCAAATATCCCTTGTCTCTATATCCTTTAGAAGCCATTGTAGTATTAACCCAACGGCCAAGCAAAAGAACTAGTCTGGCCAAGCAAAAGAACTAGTCTTGATATTTATGTTATAGTCAGTAACGAATTATACCACTATGACAGCTTATTTTATCAGCCTAGATGTTTAAGAATAACCTGAATATATCATGATATATGGATAAGCCAATGGAAAAGTTCAAAAAGCATGGTTACAATATGCCCCTGTTCATTCAGACTACTCGTTGATTCTCTTCACTTAAGCTACAACAGAGCAAGTTCATGGGCTTAAAAGCCTTAAATGATAACTACATTTACCGTACATAAGGAAGAACACCTTCCAATCAGGCAAAGGGAAAAATAACTTCCTGTCTTGATGAATCATTTTGCAACAGTTTCTTGATTGCTCCATATCCACTTGCAGGCAAATACCAACATAAACAGAACAAAGGAATCACAAAGAGAGGAGGGGATCCGTACTCGCACAAAACAATACTATGTTAGCATGAAAATGGTAACATAGCAAGGGCCAAAAGGTACATTGGGTCCCCTCGGCTTATCGCCGATCACCCTTTGTAACCCTTTGTCCCTGGTTAGTAAATGCAAGAAATGAAGATGCAGCGCAGAAAAGATTTGAATACATTTATAATCTTGCAAAAGATCATGTGTTTACACACGAAAATATCACAGGTATTTATCACCCTTAGGATATCTGCCATAAATTGGCCGAGAACCATTTTGCATCCAGTAAGAGGTAACCGAATCATAAAGCAAAATGAAGTCCCCATTTGTGAAAAGTTGAATCAATCGGACATTGTGCAAACCAAGAAGGCACGTTTAAGTGTTATACCTTTCAAACAGATTGTTCTGAACGGAGCTTGCCTTGACTGTTCCATATCCAGTAATTGTATTCCATTTACGCTGGATGTTTGCTCATTCCAACAGCCTTTTCTGTAGAAGCATTAGTCCTTGATATTTTCCTATTTGGAAACCAGTGTCGTACCACAAATGAGGTAGCAGAGCCTATTGCAACCATCCATATTCTGAAACTTTGAAGATTCGAGTACTGCTAATGCAAAACAGATGCTTTCGTAGCAAAGGCCATGGCCGGAATGGAAGCTTTCGTACCACAAATGAGGTAGCAGAGCCTATTTCGTTATGCTGGACGTATGCTCACTCCAACAAATTTCTTTGCAGAACATTTAGTCCTTGGGATTTTCCTATTTGGAAATCGGCACATTATGATACATGAAACGGCTCAGCCTTTTGCACAAATGAAGCCTCCCATACCAAATGAAGCAACGGAGCCGTTTGTGATCAGCATTATTCTTAACCTTGGATGATTAGAGTACCACAAATGGAAGCCAGATGCATTTCTAGCAAAGGCCATGGCGGGAATGGAGGCAAACCGGATAGAATGTGAGCAAGAGAAATGCGGCTGTGCTAGGTTATGTGTTAGGTTAAAAACAAGATGGTCACAAAAATAGTGTAATAAATTAGGGCACAAAAACAATAGTACTGAATAAACCAAAGGTGCAAGGTAAAAGCCAAAATATGGCACCCATATATGCATGCATGCTCAAATATTCAAGGTAACCAAGATAAAAAGGAGATGGACATATGTAGAGACAGGATTTTACCTCACATAATATCAAAGTGGATGAGGACAAAGTATAAGATATGTTTTCTTGCATGAAATCCATGACGTTTCAAAGGCATGCCCAACTAGTAAAATAGATGCCCATTTTAATGTGACGGAAAATGCCAAAATATGGCGCCCATGCATGTATGCACGGATATTCAAGGTATTCAAGATAAAATGGAGAGCTGCATATTGCAAATTACAACAGTGATGTTTCTAAAGTAACACAGGCATGACTCTCTAGTAAGATAAATGCCTCTTTGACTGGTATTGACCAAAATTTGACTCAACTTTGAGATTGAATATCTCCCAGATTAAAGCTCAGACTTGGTCAAAATCTTTTCCATTGTATGTTTATAACTTTTCCATACAAGTCACAATCATTTGACCTCGAAAAGCAATTCATCTACAATAGCTACATCAGTTTGAGTGAAGGCTCCTTATTCTTGAATTGGGAAAGGTATGAGTTCTTGATATTTGAGCTTTTTCTCTTAAAAATTCTTGTATAGACTGATCACCTTAAGTGATCTGGAGGGTCTAACCCCAACTTGAGCGTAAATTCAAGTTGGCTTATTGTGTTTGACTTTCTAGCCAGGTTGAGGGTCAACATCTTGGAGGTTCTACCGAGATCTTCCTGGATCTCAGAACTCATGGCTCCAAAACAAAAATTTTCAGCAGAACAAGAACCATTAGAGGATGTTGATGCACCAGATCATTGCAGAGAAAGGCCATTGCCTTCAAGCTTCTCAACTAGCCTGCTCCAAAATTTGCCATATCAATTTGAATTGAATGTCCCTGTTCCCTTGCCTACTTTTGATTCCAGCATGAGTGCTAACAACTTTTTGAGAATATTTGAAGATTATTACAGGGACTATGGTTTTAAAAAAGGATGCAAGCTTTCAAAATTTGAAAAATGTTTCAAAGAGGAGAGTCAGGCTGGTGCTTGGTTAACTTATGAAAAGTTAATGGGAACCACCTCATGGGATGAACTCGTCAAGAAGTTCTTAGAAAGGTTTGGTAGGTTGGCTGCTCCAAAAGATTTGGTAAATGAGTTGCAAAGTTTTTCTATACATGCAGGGGAAAGTATGAATCAGTACAAAGAAAGATTTAGTACATACATGAGCAGATGCCAAAGAGCTCAGATCACAATTCCAACCCTTTTTCTAGTCACTGCTTTTATTAATGGTTTGGAAAAGAGACCAGACATTCAAAGGAAAGTGCTCAAGATCCAAGCTGCTGAAGGATTTGATTCGATATACAAAGTTTTTGCCAAACCACTGACCTGACTCAGATGCTCTCTACTTTGCCTGACAAGCACCATGTCTCTCACCATAGCCATGATCCTTTTTACCCTGATGCTACTGATGCATACTATGATCATCACCCTTCCATTCCAGTTTATGCCATACAGAAAGAAAAGAAGAAATCTAAAGAGGAGGAAGCTAATTCTCAAGTTGCAGAGGTCAAGTCAGACCTATCTAAAGTTACTGAAGCTTTAGCAGAACTAACCAAACAATTGGTTGAACTCAAGGCTACAAGAACAGGTAAAACTTACCCTGAATGTATTCATTGCAATAGGAATTCTCATCCATCAGAAATTTGCTATTGCAAGTGTGTCCTAAATGCAATAGAAAAGGCCATTTTGGAAAGGAATGTCCCATTTGTTCTTTTTGTAAAGAAATTGGCCATACTAATATTAGATGTGCTGTTAAGTAATATTTTGCTAAGCAGGAAAAAGAAAAGAGACCAGTGTGAGAGTTTGTTCAGTTCACAACTTTGACAGATTTTCACATATGCAGAGATTACACTGTGGTATTGAGAACATAAGTGCTTATGAAGATCAGAAGAGAAATCCTTAGTTGCAGTAGACTTGAGAACCTGGGATAAGTAGTGAAGACAATAAGAGTACCTAGGGTTATTCAAACAATGTGAATATGGGATATTCATATTGTAACCTATGGTTGGAATTTAAGGTCGATGCTAGTTTAATGGTTTAAGTTAAACCTTTATTATTTGGATAATAACGGCATCGAGCAGATTGGAGGCAAAAGTTCATTTGAAAAATAGAAACAATTTGCAGATATGGTATCCTGTAGAAGACGCGGTCCCTGAAGAGCAGGGCGGTTCCATCACCGTCGGAACTGCCCTATATTAATCTAAGATGAAAGATCGAGTATTGCATTCCGATCACTTGGTTGCAGTTCATTCTCTAGTAGCAGTTGTGTGCATTTGAAAATTAGTCGAGAAGGTAAAGGTTTATTTTCATGGAGCTGATTCATTGATTTTATCTTCAATGAATTATAAGGGGAAAGACAATGGTTTACTTGCTTAATGCTTATTCATTGATTTTATCTTCAATGAATTGAAGTTATTAGAATGACTTTGTTGAGTGATTGAACTAGTATATTTTGTGGAGACTTAAGTGAATAAAATTTGTGGAATCATATGCAAGACAAAGTTGATTAAGAATAAGAATTTCTATGGTCTAGACATTATTCATTGTTGAAATAAGATTGATTGAAAATTGTTTTGACATTATTCTCACATTGGTATCAGAGCCAGAAAAATGTCTAGCCGTTTTGGTGCAGGGTTACTGAATGCCATTGAAGTATTCAAGGGAGACTCAGGGTTCCAGGTTTGGAAAGAAAAAATAAAACATGTATTACAGGTGGAGGATTTATGGGATATCATTGAACCAGTTAGTGCAGTAGCTAAGGGTGTTGAAGACAAGTCTTCAAATGTTGCTGAAGAAGGAAGCTCATCAACAGAAGGTGAGAGTGCAGCTGAAGGTGATGGAAAGGAATCAGTGTGTCCTCTGGAGTAGGAGGCAGCAGTGAAAATCAAGCAAAGGTACGTGAAGCTCAAGGAATAATTATGAGCAAAGTAGGTTCAGGAATTGTTCTGAAATTAAGAGGGAAACATCCTAGAGAAATGTGGAGATATATGCTGATGCAGTATGAAGAAAAAACTTCTTCACAAATCGATGTATTAGAGAATGAACTGAGAAGGTTGAAACTTGTTGACAAAAGCAATGTGAATGAGTATTTGCAGAATTTTGATAATATAATTGCAGACCTTGAGGGTGCAGGGGTGACTTATTCACAGCAGCAGCAAGTGTTGGCAATTTCTAGAGGTGTGACAAGTCTAGGTAACATTTCTGTTTTCATAAGAACAATAGCTAGAACCAGAGAAGAAGCTGAGAGGATGTTGAAAACTGAAATAGAGCAGAGTAAAGTTGGTGATGAGGAAGAAGCAAGTCAAATTCTGTTTACAAAAGGAAAAAATAAAGGGGAAGGTCGAGGCAGAATTGGACCTTGTTTTCATTGTAACCAGCATGGTCACATTAAGGTAAATTGTCCAAATCTGACCAAAGAGATAAGCTGCTACAACTGTGATGGCAGAGGTCATTATGCCTCAACTTGTTCCACTCCTAAAGATAATTCTAGAGGCAGGGGCAGAGGAGGAAGATTCTCTAATACAAGAGGGAGAGGTAGGGGAAGAGGAAAGAGTGCTTTTGAAGCAAATAGGGCTGAAGAGGTTAAATTGGAAGAAGGAACTTCAGAAACAGATGATGAGGTAAGAAATTCTGAAGCTTTTGTTGCTTGTTCTAATGTTGATGATGACAATCTCCTGGTTTTAGATAGTGGAGCTGAAAAAAGCATAACTCGCTCATCAAGTTTGTTAAAGGAGTGCAAAAGCAACAATGGAGGACATGTACAAGTCGGAAATGGGAGTTTGCAAAGGATTGAAGAAGTAGGGGTTTTAGAATTGTTTGATCTTGGAGGGAAAGCAGTAAATCTGCAAAATGTGTTATGTGTTCCAAGTTTAGTCAGAAACTTGATTTCAGTTTGTCAACTTGTTGACATGGGTTTTAAAGTTGTATTTGAGCAACTTGAATGTAAGGTTTTTGAAGGAAATAAAGTGAAATTTTTAGGGAAACGTGTTGGCAATTTGTTTGGGATAAACTCTCATTGTTTAAACAGCATAAACATTGCTACTGTTCCTGATATACTATGTTGGCATGAGAGGCTTGGTCATACACACTTGAAAAACATTGAGTACGGGTTAATACAAAGCTCAAATACTAAAGTGACTGACCACACATGTAGAGGATGCATGTTGGATAAACAATGCAGGCTGCCATTTGCAAGATCAAAGGAGAGAGCTAAAGGGATCTTGGAACTTGTGCACACAGATCTCTGTGGACCACTGAACGTAACAGGAATATCAGGTAAGAGATACTTTATAACTTTCATTGATGACTACAGTAGAAAAACAAGAGTTTATTGCTTAAGAAATAAGAACTTGGCCTTTGAGGCTTTCAAAATATTTGCAGCAGAGGTTGAATGTTCTACAGGTAAAAGGATCAAGTGTGTGAGATCAGACAGAGGAGGAGAGTACATGTCAGTAAAGTTTATAACTTATTGTCAGAAGAATGGAATAAAAAGACAGTATACTTGCAGTTATACCCCTCAGCAAAATGGCATAGCTGAGAGAAAGAACAAAAGCATTCTAAATGTTGTTAGAGCAATGCTGAAACATTCTGGGCTACCTAATTTCTTATGGGAAGAAGCAGTCAAGACAGCTATGACAATACAGAATACATTACCAACAAAGGTACTAGCAGGAAAAAGTCCAGATGAATTATGGTCAGGAAAACAATCAAATTATGAAAAATTTAAGGCCTTTGGATGCTTATCTTATACCCATATACCTGAAAAAAAAAGGTTAAAGCTTGATGATAGATCATTAATTACTTACTTAGTAGGCTATGATGATCACTCAAAGGGATATAGGGTATATGACCCTGCAAACAGGAAAATTTTGGTCAGCAGAGATGTGGAATTTGTTGAAAAAGAATTATACAAGCCCAGGGGAATAAATATTGAGACTATGCAAACTGAAATGACAAAATCTCTGGTAGAAGAGAAGCAAAACAAGGAAGAAGAGTTAAGGGAACCATCACGAGAATTAAAATATAGAATATTGAAAGTGATGTTGATGAAGATGAAGAAAAGGAGGAGATTGCATCAAAATCAATATTATAGATGACCTAGATAATAATCTTAAAGACTTATAGTGTAATGTGAGAAGGGCACGTAAGGAGAAAGGTTAAAGGAGGATTTAAAACATAAATGTTGAAGATTATGGGAGAGAAAAGGGTGGTAAAAGCAAAGAAGTTGCATGCAAGAAATCGAATCGGCTATTAATGGTTTTGAGAATGCAAATTCTGGAACTTTGAGGATGCCATAAATAGCTTAAATGGAAACATGTGGAGAAAAGCAATGGAAGAGGAAATAAATGCCTTTGATAGAACTGAAACCTATGAATTGGTCGAGATGCCTAAGAATCAAAATATTGTTGGAAACAAATGGGTTTATAAGCTAAAGCTAAATGCAGATGGAAGTACTAAGTATAAGGCGAGACTTGTGGCTCAGGGGTTCTCTCAAAAACAAGGAATAGACTATGAAGAGACCTATTCTCCAGTGGTTAAGCTAACAAGTGTTAGAATGATAATTGCTATGGCAAATGCTTATGATCTAGAGTTGCATCACATGGATGTTAGCACAGCCTTTTTAAATGCAGATTTAGAAGAAGAAATTTTCATGAAACAGTCTCCTGGTTTTGAGGAAGGTGAAAACAAAGTATGGAGACTAAAGAAAGCAGTGTACGGTCTGAAGCAATCACCTAGACAATGGAACAAATGCATTGACAATTACCTAAGAGAACAGGGTGTTGGCGGATTTTTCCCACAATCCCCAGCAGGTGGCCTCAAAGGCAGAAATCGGGATCACATTGATGCTGCAATATGAAATCAAAGGCTTGCAATATGAAATCAGTGTAGAATAAGAGATTTGAAGAAAAACTTGGAATGGAATAACTTTGGGCCCAAAAGAAAATTCGTATAAGCACAAAACTTCAAATACAAAAGGGTCCCTCCATGTCTCTGAACCATGGAGGGGCCATTGATCCAGTTCAAGGAGGAGCTGCCACCATCCCAAGAACTCGGAGCAAGGCAAGAGGAGGAGCTCGTGCTCCTCAAGAATCTTTTATAAACATTACTTTTTCATCTTAACCTTTCATTTTTGCCTCTTAATCTCCACCTTTGATCTTGCCTCTTCATCTCAACCTTTAATTTCGACCCCTTCATCTCCACCCTTGATCTTGCCTCTTTATCCCAACCTTTAATTTTTTGCCTTTTTTAATCTCCACCTTTGATCTTGCCTCTTCATCTTAGCCTTAGATAATGTACCCCTCTTCAACCATTAAAAAATCTTAGAAGCCCTCAAATTTAAACAACTAGATCTAGGCCTTTTTTTTTTTTTTTTTTTTTTGGTGCCTTAGACCTTTACAACATTTGGGCTTTATAATCGACCCCCCCTTCCAATGGTTTTTTCATGTTGACCGGGTGCCAAAAACCCGGTCAACATCTCGCCCAAACAAAAAATGGGCCGGTCCCCTCGGCCCTCTTACTTCGAAGTTTTTCATATATTTAGTACAATAGTTGGTCCCTTAGACTCATCAATAAGGAACACAACCGAAGTTTTGATATCCGAGACTTCGAACTCGAAATGATGATAATAATAATTTGGAGGTTTTAGGGTGTACTCCAACACCATAGAATAATAATAATATTTGGAGGTTTTAGGGTGTACTCCAACACCATAGAATGATAATAAGACTTCGGAGGTTTTAGGGTGTACTCCAACACCATAGAATAATAATAATATTTAGGGTGTACCATAGAATGATGATAGAAATTTGGAGGTTTTAGGGTGTACTCCAACACCATATAATGAGTGTCATGATAATAGAAAATCAATGGTAATTTTGGACTTTGGGGCAAGACACATGTAATGCTTGGGGCAAGATGGCTATTTTTTGGCAAAAATGATATAAGGAAAAAGGGGCGGCGCCCAAACAAAAATTTGTGGCAATGGTGTAGCAATAGGGCAAAAAATGATGTTTTGAGGTAACAAGGATGGACCATAATTTTTAGACAAGGAAAAAATGGTAAAGAAACATTGTTGTAAGGGTGAAAATATTAGCAAAAAAATGAAAGCAATGATGAGGAAATGGAATGAAAGAATGAGAAAATATAAAAACTTGGAAGCAAATGTTAGAAAATAAATGAAAGGGTGAAAGAACACGAAAAGCAAAGGTTAGAAAATGAGATGAAATAAAAAACATGAAAAGCAAAGGTTAAAAGAAAGCAAAGGTTAGAAAAAATGAAAGGAGAAAATAAAATAAAAAAAACAAAGGGTTAAAAAAAGCGTAAAAAAGGAGCAGAGGTCGGCGAACACAAAGGCGGCTGAGCTTCCTTCTGTTTCATTTCTTCCGAATGCTTGCTTTCTCATCTTTCAGAGGTGGTATTACCGAGCACGCTGCTGTGGAGGGCGAAATCTGGAGGCAACAATGGCAATGGCTATGGCAGATCTTTTTTCACTTGTTGTTCTCTTTTTTGCTCTTTTTACAGATTCGGCATAGCTATGGCAGGCGGAATGGCAGCGAGTATGGCGGCATATGGGGCGTTTGCAAATGTTGGCAGCAGCAACCAGAGGCGGCTATGGCCTTTCTTGTTCAGAGCAAAGCGATGGTATGCAGATGGCAGAAGGTAGAGGGTGAGGAAGTGGACAAGTAGCTTTCAGCTTTGCTATGGGAAATGAATGTGGCTACGACAGATGCAACTCTGCCTTCAAAAACTTCAAATAGTGCAAGATGGAATACTTTGATCATGAAATTATCTGTTCCAATCCCTTTCATCCTTGATGCACAGTGCCCTTTCTTTTTGCCAGTCTCCCCTTTTTTTTACAAAAGATCTTTGAATGTACAGGTTTGGATTTTGTAGGAACAAGAAGCAAGATAGAAGCTGGCTTTTGCAGGGTTAAGAAGCAAGATAGAAACACCATGGGCAGAGAAATGGGCAAATTTTGGAGGGCTAGCTTGCTGGCTCTCCTGAAAATATTCAAGAAGTAATTCTTTCTGTAGCATCTTCAAGCAGCAAGAAGTGAACATGGAAGAGAGCAGCACCAAGGCATGATCCCGGGGAAAACTAGGATCTCGGTAGAACCTCCATTCTGTTGGCGGATTTTTCCCACAATCCCCAGCAGGTGGCCTCAAAGGCAGAAATCAGGATCACATTGATGCTGCAATATGAAATCAAAGGCTTGCAATATGAAATCAGTGTAGAATAGGAGATTTGAAGAAAAACTTGGAATGGAATAACTTTGGGCCCAAAAGAAAATTCGTATAAGCACAAAACTTCAAATACAAAAGGGTCCCTCCATGTCTCTGAACCATGGAGGGGCCATTGATCCAGTTCAAGGAGGAGCTGCTACCATCCCAAGAACTTGGAGCAAGGCAAGAGGAGGAGCTCGTGCTCCTCAAGAATCTTTTATAAACATTACTTTTTCATCTTAACCTTTCATTTTTGCCTCTTAATCTCCACCTTTGATCTTGCCTCTTCATCTCAACCTTTAATTTCGACCCCTTCATCTCCACCCTTGATCTTGCCTCTTTATCCCAACCTTTAATTTTTGCCTTTTTTAATCTCCACCTTTGATCTTGCCTCTTCATCTTAGCCTTAGATAATGTACCCCTCTTCAACCATTAAAAAATCTTAGAAGCCCTCAAATTTAAACAACTAGATCTAGGCCCTTTTTTTATTTTTTGGTGCCTTAGATCTTTACAACATTTGGGCTTTATAATCGACCCCCTTCCAATGGTTTTTTCATGTTGACCGGGTGCCAAAAACCCGGTCAACACAGGGTTTTGAAGCACTAAAACATGATGGTAATGTGTATTTCTTCAGAGATGAGCAAGAGTATTGCCTAGTGGGTTTATATGTAGATGATTGCATCATGGCAGCTAGCAGCACAATGATCTTAGACAAATGCAAGAATATATTGAAGGAAAGATTCCAAATGTCAGACTTAGGTGAGTTAAAACAGTTTTTAGGAGTTGAAATTGCACATGACAGGAAAAACAAAAGGATTACACTCTCTCAGGAAAAATATATTGATACAGTGATTGACAGATTCAAAATGACAGAATGTAACTCTACAAAAACACCAGTTGTACCAGGAATGAAGATTTCAAAAAGGCTTTGTCCACAGACAGACAAAGAACGAGAGGAGATGCTAGAAATTCCTTATAGGCCACTAGTGGGAAGTTTATTGTACATAGCCAACAACACAAGGCCTGATATTGCATACATTGTAAATGTTCTTAGCAGATACAATAATGATCCTGGAAAGGCATATTGGCTGGCAGCTAAAAGAGTATTGAGATATTTAAAGGGAACAAAGAATATTGGTATAGTTTTTGACTCAAATGATCTAATATTAAAGGCATATTGTGATGCAGATTGGTGTGGAGATCAAGATGAGCGAAAATCAACTTCAGGCTATATACTAATGCTTGGAGGAGGGCCAGTTAGCTGGAGAAGCAAGAAACAATCATCAATTGCCTTATCCACTGCAGAGTCAGAGTATGCATCAACAACACTTGCAGCAAAAGAAATAGTTTGGTGCAGAAGGTTTTTGGAAGAACTTGGCTTATTACAAAAGGAAGGTACAAAATTATTTTGTGATAACCAAAGTTGCATAGCCATGACCAAGAATCCTATATTACATGAAAGGACAAAGCACATAGAAATAGAATTACATTTTATTAGAGATATGGTGAGAAAATTCTTGATTCAGGTCGAGTATGTCAGGTCTGAGGAACAGCTTGCAGATGTGTTAACAAAATCCTTAAGTAATGTTAGGTTTCAGCAATTAATTGCTAAGTTGAACTGCAGAGATATTTCAAAGTTATGATCTGAAAAAGGGGAATGTGAGAGTTTGTTCAGTTCACAACTTTGACAGATTTTCACATATGCAGAGATTACACTGTGGTATTGAGAACATAAGTGCTTGTGAAGATCAGAAGAGAAATCCTTAGTTGCAGTAGACTTGAGAACCTGGGATAAGCAGTGAAGACAATAAGAGTACCTAGGGTTATTCAAACAATGTGAATATGGGATATTCATATTGTAACCTATGGTTGGAATTTAAGGTCGATGCTAGTTTAATGGTTTAAGTTAAACCTTTATTATTTGGATAATAACGGCATCGAGCAGATTGGAGGCAAAAGTTCATTTGAAAAATAGAAACAATTTGCAGATATGGTATCCTGTAGAAGACGTGGTCCCTGAAGAGCAGGGCGGTTCCATCACCGTCGGAACTGCCCTATATTAATCTAAGATGAAAGACGAGTATTGCATTCCGATCACTTGGTTGCAGTTCATTCTCTAGTAGCAGTTGTGTGCATTTGAAAATTAGTCGAGAAGGTAAAGGTTTATTTTCATGGAGCTGATTCATTGATTTTATCTTCAATGAATTATAAGGGGAAAGACAATGGTTTACTTGCTTAATGCTTATTCATTGATTTTATCTTCAATGAATTGAAGTTATTAGAATGACTTTGTTGAGTGATTGAACTAGTATATTTTGTGGAGATTTAAGTGAATAAAATTTGTGGAATCATATGCAAGACAATGTTGATTAAGAATAAGATTTTCTATGGTCTAGACATTATTCATTGTTGAAATAAGATTGATTGAAAATTGTTTTGACATTATTCTCACAACCAGAACCTAAATCTCCTGTGAGATTTGCTGAACCAAGTACTTCTATAAGGTTTATTCAGGCTACAGAAGTTCCCAAAGCTGAAGAAGTTTTGGTGGTGCAAACTAGAAGCATGAATGAAGCTCATGTACATACTGAATCGAGTAGACATCCCACTGCCAGGTCTCCACCACCTATAGTGGAATCACCTGCTCAAATGATAGCTCCACCCCCACAGCAAAAATATGGTAAGAAAGATCAAGACCTTGATGAAGTTGATGTTTTGCTCAAAAACTCCAAAGTAAGTGTGGACCTTTTTACCTTGCTAAAGATTGCACCTAGCTATAGAAAAAGAGTACTGCAGCAAACTGGTGGTGAGACATTGAATGCTTGTGTGAATTTTACTGATGCCACTCTTGTTCTAGCACAGAATGAAGAAGACCCTAGGGCATTCACATGTTCAGCTGCTTTAGGAGGCTATACCTTCTCAAATGTGTTACTTGATGGGGGATCCCCCTTAAACATCATGCCATATCACGTTATGAAGAAGTGTGGTTTTGAGGTGGACAAGAAAGCTTCTATATTATTAAGATCTTTTTATAATGCTAAGATTACTCCTATTGGTGTGGTGACTAAAGTGCCTGTTAATACATAAGGCATAACTGTAGCTGCTAACTTTATTGTAGTGGCTTTTGAAGACATTAGGGCGGATTTGGGGTCTGAAAATGGCCCTTATCTTGGGCTAAAGATTTCCACGTCAGATTCGCCAGGACCAATCAGGTTTGCGCCTTTTACGAAAAGTCGATGATTACTTGGCGGTGTAGAAGGATGAGCAGGCTTACTTGGCATCCACATGGCGTATTTTCATAGGGGATGCTGCGCTTTTATTGCAACCATTTTAATGGCCCGTATTTTTCGAGGGATTAAAGCCCAAAATAATGGTGACTTTGACCGCCCTCTTTGTCGGTCACCAACTCCCTTGTCAAATTTTGGCGTAAACTTCATCTTGTCACTCCAGCAGCACTCTCGTGCATCCTCTCCGCCTTCCTCCTCATCCGCAATCCATGTCTCCCTGAATTTTACGTGTTCTTGCCCCATTTACGTAACTCCCAAGGTCAAGAAGTGGGAGGTTTTGTCTCAATAGGTTAGGTGGGTGAGTATCTTTTTGCCATCAACGAGGGGCGAGCATAGAGTTAAGTGACAAAAGGCGATGGGGCGTCTTGGACACATTGGATAGGTAGGATAAAAGAGTTCAAGTTGAATTCTAGCGGTAGGAAAGTGGAAAGTATAACAATACGACATGCATATACCCCTCCTCGATATGGCCAAAGAGCTAATCTCCACCAAAACAGCTTCCCAAAATTGCCCGCAAATGGTAACCACCTTAAACGGATCACACGACGCCGAAGCTAGTTTGTCGACTACTTAAGCTGCGTAGAGAGATAGTTTGGCGTCGTGTGATCTTCTTATCTTTTCATTTCTTTTCGTTGACACGTGTTTACAAACAAATTTATTGTGCAGGTTATGTTTATCGACGTCGTGGATGTCATTCCGGCCGAAAAGTATTAGTAGTGTACTTGTCGCGGTATCACATAGACATCGGAATTGTCCTTTTCAAGGTATGGATGCCGTGACCTTGCGGGTATAGGCATCCGGTTTTTCTGGACATGATTATAACGTAAAGGTCAGGAAACCGAGCTTGAGGCGGTTGAATTGCCCCTTTAAGTGAACTTTGTAAACCCACGGACTAATGAGAACAATGTAATTGCAATGAAGAAATGCATGGTCGACGTGGTGCAAGCGGGAATGTCCGAAAACGGAGGCGTGAGGATGAGTTTCAAAATCTTCACACCGGTTTGAGGTATTTGCTAACATATTCGGATGGCGGGGAAGTTGAAAAGCTTCAAGACATATCGTGCTTTCTCCCCCGCCGATTTTGTGGATGGCTTATTTTTTGGTTCCGACTGGGATGTTCGATTCCACGAATCATCCGGTCAACTAATGAGAGGTCCGCGTAGTTAAGTCCTCCTTTAAGTTGGATACTTTCTTCCAAAACAATATTTATCGTTAATTGTCAACTAGAACGAAGGAAACGAAAAAGAGAGGCTGCACAACTTTTGGGAGCCGTTTGAGGACCATAATAGACACTCCGATCACGGTGGATATTCGAGTATGGAGAGGGGAGGAAGTCATTTATACCACCACCATGGAAGCGAATGGCCATTATCGAGCTAAGAGTGCTAATGGAGACGGAGGAAATTCTTGGCGACTTCCATTATTTTATTGATGGCATTAGGGTTGGTTCACGAGGCAAGAGGGAAATGTAAAGTTTAGTGAGTTCGCGATCAACAAGAAATTGTCTATCGGCTAGCGCTTTGAATCTCGGTTTTTATTTGTGTTTTTGTCCGATGTTTTTAGGGTTCCAGTATTTTGTCCGATATTTTTAGGGTTCCGTACAATTATTTAAAAACGTTACCATCATATTTTACTTTAACTTTTTTTTTTACTATTTATCTCCCCGCCGGTTGTCTATTTTTGTCGGTGTTAAGTAGTATAAAGCGCCATCCGTGAGAAGCCATGGCAAGAACTAAGCAAGCGCAAGGATCCATCGAGTGGTGTAGGCGGTGATTACATTAGTCGCCTTCTTCATCTGACTCTGAAGTCTACGATAGAGATTCTCCTCCTCAGACCATGCCTAACGAAGACCGGAAAAAGATCGCGCATGGCGGACCGGGAGAAGCGACTCGAGTAAGTAGGGAGGTGCACTCGGTTGAGACGAGGATGAAAATGTGAAGACCGTGAGCGAATATGATGCCGGATTAATTATTGGGCACCGCCTCTTCTTGCTCTTCTGCTCCTCCTCTGTTCCTCTGTGGAGGTGCCGTGACCTTCAAATCAGAGGAGGAGGCCCGCGCCCGAAGGGAAGGCGACCGGGAATGTGAGGAGGCGGTAGGAAGAAGTCGGCCCGAGAACAAACTGCAGAATGGGGAGGAGGCGGCCGGAAGAGTCGGGTAGAGCACAGGCTCAAATCTTTGGGGGGTGGGTGAGGGTAGAGGCGGAAGCGGAAAACGAAGCTTTTGGTATTAAAGCAGCAGCGAGATTAAGATCGTATCGGAAGAGCAGAGATGGTCATTCAGCGTCTCCCATTTGCGGGGCTCGTGAGAGAGATTACGCAAGAGTGTGGTGCGATACATCATACCGATTCTGAGAATTCAAGCAAGCGCCTTAAATGCTCTTCAAATGGCTTGAAGCGTTGGTGTCGATACGATTTCGGAGGAGGACTCGCATGCTTGCGGCAATACATATAAGCGGGTGGCTGTCATGCCCAAGGACATGCGCCTCGTCTTCGCGATAAGGGATCCCGAAAGTACTATGGTCAAAATTTTATGGCTGAATACAACAAGAAGAAAGACCCCGGAAAAAGGTGAAGTGCCTTTGTGTTTTTTCATATGTATAATATTTCTTAATGCAATGGCTTTATAAGCTTAATCTCTTAGTCCATTTCTTTCTTAGAAGCCTAGCGCGCACTTTGTTTTTTTTTTTAATGTTATGCGTGAGGATCACACGGCCAGCAAGCAAGCATTGTGCTTTTGTTGCACATAGTAGTCTTGGCGTCGTGTGATCCAACCCTAACCCTAACCCTAACCCTAAAATGTACGGACAAATCTCCCCACAGCGGTTCGTGTCCCCTTTCATAATCGACAACGGCTACTTGAGTTCAAAAGTGACGAGCCTTACGGCTCCTAAACATCTTCTTGTTTTCGCCGTTTTAGCCGCCATGGATTGTTATGTGAAGTTCTGGAATGGTATGCATCCGCCCCTCATGACAACGAGGAAGTTGCGCCCGGACGCGATTTATCCGTTCTATTGCAAGGAGTTGGACATCATGGCAAACGATGGCGAGCTTGGATGCTATCGCGAGGTTGCTTTAGCTTTCACCAGGCACCGCTTGGTCTGTTGACGATCCTTTGCAGATGTCCACGGCTCGTGGATTCCAAAACCAGCTCTAGAGGGAGGGCTTCCCATTTGCAAGCGGGGAAGATGTTTTCAAGAATCTTTCGCGAACGGGCTCCTCACCGGCTGCGCGTCCTTGTGCTTAAGAAGGTATCTTATTTTCTTTGCCGTTTGCATTTGCTAGTTATTGCATTACGCTTTCGCCAAACCGAAGATACATCGAAACAATGAAATCTTTAAGCCAAGGGGGGTCGGAGTTATGTGTGATGATCTTGCGACTATGGCGTAGAAATGGAGATAGATCTACAAGAAGAAGAGCAAGAATGTAGGAGTTTTAGCTTCGACGCACTGGCCTTGGGTGAACCAGAGGAGGGAGATGATTCTGAAGGTGATGAGGATGGGGATGAGGATGAAAAGAAGTTGTCTGACATAACGCCAATTTTAGTGGAAGGCAAAGAATACTTATTGCTAAGTGATATACTGAGGAACCCGTCTATGTTACGAATGTGTGCTAGGGAAGACGAGCTTATCGATTACCTTGGCGAATGGGTAAACTTAGGCCTAGATTTTGAAGAGGATTTGGACAAAGAGATGTTTGAAGTATCTAATTATACAGAAGCAATGCTATAAAGCTTAAAGAAGCATATGAGAGGCTGGAGTCTCGATTTGCTCAAGATGAGGCGAATCTACCAACGGAAGAAGAATTCCAGCGTCTCCGTGCAAAGCTGCCAACAGGATCTACAGGTTTGGCAGGCCCTTCAAATAATCAATGTGGCGGCATAACTGTGGGTAGATGAGGATAAATGTGAAGAAGATAATCTTGAGGGTTCTTATTTGTGGGAAGTAGATGATTTTTCTTGCCGACATGCACGGGGGACGGGAAAGATTGAAGGACTCTACATTGTTAAGATATATCTCAAGATTCGTTAATGGGGAGATAATCGTCTTTGAGAACTTTCGGTCCAAAGGGTGCTGAGAGTTTGTCTATTACCTCCGTGCATTATGCATGTTGGGAACCATTCCCAATTGGCATCAAACACTGAAAAGGGTGATAGCAATTCGGCGGGGATGTTGTGTTACAATATTTTTGGCGACCAAGCCGGTCTGCGGGCGAGCAATATGTTAAATTTTTTAGCTGCTGGCTTGACTCACCCAAGGTTGGAAGCTGGGGTCGATAACATGGAAGTCATTGCCTTGTTGGATCAGTGCGGCAGGGGATTGAAAGAGCATGAAATTGACGACGAAGCTTGAGAAATTGGAAGTTATATGTTTTCCAACTTGTATCGGTAAAATTATTTATAATGCATTGTCCTTCCGAAATTCTAATAAAAATTATTTTATTTGTATTTATTCACATCTTGTGAAATACATCGGTCGATTTTTTCTGTCATATCTAGGTTTTCGCGTCGTGTGATATCTATCTCGAAGAAATGAAATATTATTGGAAAAAGACAATTAATTTATTTATTCCGCTCGTGTGACTCATGTTATAAATAGAAGACCGATGTCCACGCTGACCTCCAGATACATATACGCCTTACGCTCATCTTCTACTTAGGCTTCCGCCTTCCACCTTCTGCTCAGATGGCATCATCATCTTCCTCTATGGCGACCACGCCAAGATAGCACTCCCATTTGAAGCTGCCCGTGGACATCACCCTTGCGTGGTGATGAAGAGATTCAAGGAGATCCATGATGAAAACAACCGTCTCCGTCGTAGAGAACAATGAGGCTGATCGACAGATTAGCCTTCACGAGGGGCTGGCTGCACGGCGAGGCGTTGAGCTCATTGAAACATTCGCCATGTACCAAGAGGCGACGAAGAGCAGGGCGGCGGTTGAAAGCGCTCACATGATTTCGATGAGGCCTTAGAAGATATGGAGAAGAAGTCGAGCTGCGGAGGATGAGAAGCATGACCTTACGGCCAATTGCGGGACATGAAAATCAGCTAGAGGATCATGAAGATCCCTAGCGTTGTATCTATCTATTTTTGCTTCAAAGAAAAGTTTTCTCTATTTTTGCTTCTATCTATCCTGTTGTTCCAATGTATGTTCTGTTTTATTAAAATATCACCACGGCGAAATGCCTTGCTTGCAATTAGGTAGCAATCAATGGATTTCGGCGTCGTGTGATCTCATCTTGGATTCTATTTTGTTTCAATGAGAAGTTCTATCTTTAGTTATGTATGATAAAATTACTTATGTATAGATTGTATCACGAAATTATCAATAAAATTATCACCACGAACTTTCTCTGGAAGAAAAGGCGTTAGAAGAAATAACGGTCCTTTTTTCCTCACGGCACGGCGAGAAGTAGCGATCGATTTTTCGACCCGGCGGCATCCTTCGTCGTGTGACTCAAGCTACTCTGAAATCCCTGTTATAAATAGAAGACTTTCTATCTTGCCTTCGACCTCCGATCCTCTTCGCCTTAGCCTTCTTACGCTCATCTTCTCCCCTTCCCCTTAGCCTTAGCCTTCTCCTCGATGGCATCTTCATCCTCCTCCGACAGCGACAGCGCCGAAGCTGCCCCTTGGACATCACCCTTCTTTGTGGTGATGAAAGATTCAAGGAGGTTCACAACGAAACAAAGTCGTCGCCGAGAAGATGGAAGATGGCGGTGGATAGGTTAGAATTCACTAGGGCTGCACGCATGAGCGAGACCTTGAGCTTCGCAAACAACATTAACCAGTGCAGAGGCCAATAGCCAGGGTAGGGTCGAGGGCGTTTTAAGCGCACACAACATTTTCGCATGCTTTAGAAGATATGGAGAAGAAGCTTCGAGGCTTGGAGGATGAGAACGCACTTTTACGGCTTGACTCTGGGATCATGAAGATCCAGTAGCCATTATATATATATTTTTTGTTTCAAAGAAAAATTTGCTCTATTTCTTGCTTCTATCGTTTCTCTTGTTTTGTTTTATTAAAAGATCACCACGGCCGAAATGCCATTCTTGCAATTAGGTAGCAATCAATGGATTTCGCGTCATTATGAATCCACAACGATACACCTCGTTGTATGTATAAATTCATAATTTATTAATGGAAAAGTGTATGTAACACAAATATCTAGCTAGATTATGTGATATAACTTGGGGTAAATGCGAATTTGCATGTGGATGACAACGTCTATTCACGTCGTGGCTTGTGGATGACAGCGTCATGCCAAGGGGCGTGGCATCTTATTTTGCCACAATAACGCTGTTTTTTAATGCGGCCTGCATACGATGCGGCTAGGATATAGCCGGATCCCATGATGCGAACATAGGCTACCGTTGCCTAATTGCATGCTATAATTTCGCCTCGTAGGATTATTACACAACTTTATCGGTACGGTACTTTCGAGCCGTAGATTCCAACGTATCTCTAGTTTCTATATAAAACGTCGGAGGCCTTTGTCTTCTCCTATCCGCCATCTTACGTTCTACCACATCGCCCTCTCAGCCATCACTCCTGTTCTCCCATCACTTTCAATGGCCTCCAGCTCCGGTTCCATCCCCGAGATCTTGTCTCAAGTTTTGGTCAAGGAAATTCGAGAACATTCGCTTGGCGGAGGAACGATCCGCCTTCTAAAAGAAAAAGAATGATGAAGACGCCGCCAAGCTGGTTGGCGCAGAGAGGAAAAGGCCACCTTCTCGGGGGAGGTGATTTTAGTGCGCGACAATCGGGCCGGGCTGCTTTTAGAGACGCAGGAATTGCGCCCCACAGATATAACCTCAAGAGAGGCTTAGGGCCGCAATCGGCGGGAGAGGCTGCGAGCCCAACTCGATGAGCGGGAAGATAAGGTTGCGGAATATGAGAGCGTGGTTGCGGGGCAGGCAATCATGTTGGAGGAGCAGAAAAAAATTATCACTGCCCTCCAGGAAGAGCTTGCCCGGCGATCATAGGCATCGGGCTCCTCCTAGAGGGGCCCGTTTTTTTAATGTTTGTAATTGGTTTTATTTTTCAATGGGAAAAGTTTTTGACAAATGTACAGGAATATTACGTTTCCTATTTTAATTTTCAATATCCGTGGTAGAGAATGACAAGGCAGGATCACCTGGCGAAACCCTTCATAGGGTTTTAAAGCTCGTGTCGCAGATTCAGCGTGGTGTGATATCTGATGTAGTTAGAATAGTTATTAATGTGTTCCACGTGGACAAGTACCATTAATGTGTTCTAGCGGACAACCCATGAATCCCCTCGACACGCGTCGCGGCAGCTGGCGAAAGTGTGTTTAATATGTTCAAGCGCTAATATGTATAAATTGAGGTCCTTGCATGTGCTCCTTCCGGTTAGAGTCTTTGCTCCTCACTTCTATAATCTTAACGTCCCTCCCATTTGTCATCTATGGCCTCCACATCCTCAACCGCTGATAATGGAAAACGCGAAGAGGATAGAACTCCCTTCCGACATAGTGTTGGGTGTTCTAATGAAGAGGTTGAAGGAGCAAGATGATCTTCTAAAGGAAAACGCCGTTACAATTCAGTGAGAAAGAAGAAGAGAATGAATTCAACCTTCTCATGCTCGTAGAGGAGAGACAAATCAGGGGGGGTTGAATAGAAGGTCGACCAGGGATGACATGCCCCAAACAACCGCGACTTGAGGTGGTTATGGCTGCTAACGAGGATGCTAATTCAGCGTAAGAACACGTTGTGCTATTGGGGGAGGAGGCGGGACATGTACAAAGAGATGGTGGACAGATTGGAGGAACGTTTGGATAGGGTGTGATTGCCGCTTGAGGGGGAAGAGATGAAGACGAAGACGAGGGCGGAGCCGATGATGATGATGAAGATAATGAAGAAGAGCTCGCGACCGGAGCAACAATGAGTCGTTGTATTTTGTTTTTCAATGTAACATCTTTCACAACTTTAATCAAAAGTAACCCTTTTATTATTATCTTGTAAAGCTTTGCGTACGAAGCCACATAAATGCAAGCAATAGCTTAACTCCATCGTTACGTACCGTATGATACAAATAAGATCACACGACGCCGGTCTGAGTTGTGCAAACAAGGTTGGAGGCAAGTACTTCGGCATCGTGTGAACATGCTACACATTACAAGTATAATTACGATTCTTTGTCTCTTAGATCTCCCTTGTTGCGATGCTAGTGGGGCCCTAAATTTGCCAAGCAACTTTCGCGTTTTCTCTTGACATTATGCCAATGGTGTTTGTTGACTTACAGGGTTGCTCCTTAAAGCGACCTTCTTGTAAATGTTAGCCATCGCCCTTCTATAAAACCACTCTGTCATGTGTCTTGAGGGTTGGTTCCCACATTTCCCCCCCTCTTTGAGTGTTCACGATGAAAGGCTATTTTAGCTTGTTTATGCGACTTCTCCATGCCTTGTGCACTCCACCTTGCTAGGCTTCCATACTTCCTAAAAACCAAGGTGCATGAGCCCAAAAATGTGCAAGTAGTCGTGACTTCCTCTCTCCCCATCGTCTATGAAAGCTTTAATAAATTTGTTATTGGCTTGCACGAACATTTACGCATCTTCTCTTGTGAGGTCCATTCTCTGAATGTATGGAACAATTCAGACAATGCATCCCATGCTTTTTTCCTCAATGCGAGCGAGCGCCATACATGCGGTCTGCTCGCATCAACCAGCAATTTTCAAATTCATAGACCTTTTCTCCCATCCTGGTTTCCGTTCGAGCCTCTCTATGATTCTTTATGGGCGTCGAGCTTTCATCCCTCAATTGACACCTTACGAGGCACACTTGTTCTTCCTCGTTTTCTCATCGAGAGCTCTAATCTTACATTGCCACCATGCAAACCTGCTTCGATAGAACATGTTCAACTCTCACGAATTCCTTCCTCTCTTCTCTTCTTTGCGAAAATGTTCCCTGCGAATCGCAGCTCAAAAATATCATCTTGCCGATGATTCTCACAAAGCCGTGCAAAGTGCGAGATATGAACCCTCTCTAATGGAATGGGGAAAATGCCATGGAACTTGGGATCTTCTTCTCCTCTATTAGAGCATTTGCTTGGTTAAGGGACAAGGTTGAAAGCTTGATCTTCAGTCCCCGGCTTCCTTGCATGATTTGCAAATCGGACAACTTTTGCATGTTCCTTGTCCTCCTTCACTTATGTTGTACATTGCTTTCTCAGTTTTAAATCAGGCGCCAAGTGAAAAATTACTTTGTAAGATCCATAGTGATCTACTTGCAATTTTCCCCTCCCTCGAATCTAGATATTAGACTGGGATGTGGAGTTTGATTGAACACCCATTTCAAAACCTCGTGGGTTTTCTTCGAACTTTAAAAAGAGACCTAACCACCAGGTGTCATCTTAATTGACATGAGAACCATTTTCATCGCTTCTCCTCGGCCCTCACACTTCTGCTACACTATTCTTGTTGCTCTTTTGATTTAGCATGTGCAATTGCATTCTCAATTGCTCTATTCATGATGACAACGATACTCCTCTCATA
>JAJEKV010000029.1:12465175-12706804 GCA_021234155.1 Isoetes taiwanensis | reverse complement strand
ATCACATGTATTGCCAGATGTACTTGATACATCATCCCACACTTGAAGAGGTACCCTTCGGCAAATATGTTGCCTTAAGTTTGTTTAGTTAAAAGTTCATTTAGAATTTGTAGGCAAAAGTTAGTTTAGTTTGCTTGATTGACTGAGATTGCAAAACTAAAAAGAAAAAAGAAGAAAAGACAAAACAATAAAACTATTTGGTAGTGTGTGTTCAAATTCAAGTAGTTGCTTAGATAGAGCCTTATATCTGAGGGTTCCAATTACTAGGACCAATGCAAGAATAGTAGATTAAGTGTGTCAACTTATTCAAAGTTCAATCAAATATTCTTTGCTTAAGTTCGGAATTCCATGCATCTGAATTTGCAAACATATACATCTCGGTATTCACACCTCTCTCCATATCTTCATCTCATACCGCCGCCATCCCACCATAATGTTAGAAATTATTATACACACAACTGTTGTCACATGCACTTAAGGCATTCACCCACACTGCATAAGAGTTGCTACTGATTCACATGAGACACTGTATCACTATTTCTTCCTCACCAACCACTAGGCCGCCACGGGGTTGCTACTCCATCTAGTAGCTCATTTTCTAGTTAATGATGATACTTGTCATGTGCTGCTCACTTGCGCTCATATTCATAATCATATTCATATCATCCCCGAACATCTACCATCACCTCTTCTTTAATCCATTATAGGTCCATTAAGTCGCCAAACACACCCATATATTGAGTGTGGCTGGAAATTTACTTTGATCATTGGCAAAACAAGAGGTTGGGGACCAAATGGTTTTTGCTTAAGTAATGATGCCATGTAGAAGAGCAGACATTGTGATTTACCCATACACTTGGATTGAACACGTATACAAGCATAATTCATTTGAAGAGAATACATCTTGAACATTAAGAAGTGACACTTCAAAGACCAAGGTGAAGACATTCATGAGAGATCACACAAGCTGTTGGAAGGTGATTCAAGCAAGACAACTTGAAGATTTGAAGACTTTGAAGTGTTCTGGTATGTGATGCGTTTCCATTTGAGTTCTGGCATAACTCTCTCCGTGATCCCCATCTCGCTTCTCCATATCCTTTCCTTCTTCCACATGAAAACATACCCCATAAGGACCCCTAAATTCATGCCTGCCATTTCCTAAAACAAGTTGGTTTAGGAGATTTTTCTAGTCAAACTTCTTCATATGTCATTCACACCTCTATTGTACATCCATCACACCATCACCATATCTTGTAAAAGCAAAATTCAATTTTGATTTGGCCATACCCATGATCTAGGGTCAAAATTCTTCTCTAGAAGTCAAATGGTGAGAAAGTGCAAAATTCCTAAGGGAAGCAATAAAAGTCAAAGATTTGCCTAAAGAATGCACCATATTAGCATTCATGTCATCACTTGAAAATGGCCAAGTCATCATATTACCTATTCATTGCCATGTCACATCACAATAAGAAGCGTCACCCTATTGAAAATTCCATTCTTTTCTCAAAGACTCTCAAAATAAGTTGTTTAAGATCATAAAAGGGACATGTTGTCTTGCCACATCATCATCAACACTCCACATCATCACCCACGCGACATATTCATCACTCCACCTCATCACATGTTTTGGACTAGAAAATATACCTCATGTTGTTTGACACCTCATCACCCTTCGCTATGTCAACATCATCCTTCCAACTCATATCTTGCTGGCATTTGCCACCCTTCACTATTTCAATAATCTCTTGAGCCAAAAATAAAATCTAGTTTTGTAAAAGATTCCACCATCATGGAGGGTATCAAAAGATTCTTTTGGGTAAAAAGAATTAAAATGTCCATTTAGGCCTCTCATATTGCTTCTCCTTGAAATGTGCCAGCCCCATGGTTTGCAAAAATTTCTATCTACCCCACCCTCCCAGATTTCCCGTCCAACCACCGCCACCCGAGTGTGGGGCCAAGGAGGACAATCCCACGCATAGCACCGACCACCAATAATGCATTCCTAGGATGGGTCCCATGAAACAACCAACCCGGGTCGCAGGTGCTTGAAGTGGTGTTCTCATTGAGCTTTGTAAAATCAATATAGAAATTGATTCTAATCAGATAGAACTTTTGACAAAACTTGAAATTTGAATGCCCCAAACTAGACAATCACCCAGTTATCACAAACTAAGGAATACAAAGATAAAAAGACTCCAGTTATTCATCATTGGGTCTATGAGAAAATCAAGCACCCCTTCCCTCATCGAGATGAAAATCCCCGGCTTTGATTTCAGGAGGAAAACCCTAATGAGAAACGATTGCCAACGCCCGCAAGAATGCCGCTAACATACGCCCCGCTAAGAAGTGAGTTGATATATGTAACATGATGGTATTGACAATCGAGAACTACAAGAAATGACCCCTAATAAAAGTCTCGAAAGAGAATAACCTCAAGAATGTGTTAGAAGCCAGCATAGGCATGTGCCAAAATATCAAGAATATAAAAGCACTCGGAGGCTCAGTACACGAGAAGCCAGAAACAACACCGACCAATCAAAACTATCTCGAGAATCTGGAGCAGCCCTGGAGGCTACAAAGGCTACCAAGAGAAAATGAAAAGAATTATGCCCCTGAGGCCAAGTATCACCACACCGAGAAAAAGAATGAAATGAAAGGTATGCATCGTAGGCTACGATGCCACATCGACGAGAATGAATAAAATACTATTTTGGGCAACACCGGCTGTCACGACGAAATGATAAGGTAAAAGAAATGGAGGCCATCACAACATAGAATTAGAAGTAAACATAAGATCGATAAAACCACCCAGAGCAAGGACAAAGGGAGAAGGTAAGCGCTGAAGGTGTTCCCGAGAAAACCTTCAACCTCAAGGTTTAGAACCTCCAGGTTGCTTAAAGCAACACCTAAGTGAGAAAGATCCCAAAATGCTCAAACAATTGCCCAATCCTCAAGGGTAAAAAGTCCGCTTTACAAGAAAGTGTATCAAAAAACCAAAGGGATTTTGATCATGACTTATTTCCATAGTTGCACAAGACCTTAAGGTATCTTGGGACAAAAGTCAGAAAGACTTGATAAGGGCGATATACAACACCGACTGTGTCAATTTTGGTCAATATCCCCGAGAGATCAAAACTCGATAACGATGCTCTTTGGGATCTACCTTGCCTCCCAAATGTACATACAATGTCTCTTGATGGCCTTGCAAGAAGAGATCTACTTTAGGGGATTTTGATTTTAGAATGGTTGACTCCAGTTGCTGTGATATGGAATGTGCTTAAAAATATGGTTTCGGTTGAGAGAGAATAAATGAATTTTTTTGCTTTTTTGGCGTAACATCCAAGGCACCAACCAACACCTCCTGGCGAATTTTTGATGACAGCTGCTTGGAGCTGCCGCGATTTATGCCCACTGCATCTTGGCATGCATGATCTACGATGATCGATCACAGCCATCAAATGCTTGTATTCTGTGTGTCTAGATGCAATGCTTGAACTACCTTCAATGATATGCAAAAGGATACAAAGAAGTGAATTTGGCCACCAGATTGATACAAAGTCACCCAAGTAATCTGGGTTTTAATGTAAGGCCCTGATTTTCATTTGAATCAGTACAAGGCTAGGCAAATATCAATCCCAAGCCTAAGTCTTAAAGATCGATTAGAGCAATCAAAGAATTCGCATGAATTTGAAGTTTTAATTCAAGCTCGATATCATGTAGAAGGCAGAATCAAGCCCATAAATATGTCTCCTTCAAGGTAATCAATCTCTTTTTCACCCGTGCCCTCGACCCTTCCTCGAGCACAAAGTTTTAAAATCGTCAGTCTCTGTCATTACTATTTTAGTTTAATTCATTCTGCAACCAAGACAAATTTTAATGCGATGATTAGTGGGTTACCAGCGTATCAGGTGATCCTTTGCCACAGATTTAGGGTCTCTGGCAAACTTGGCAAATATCCCATGGTGCCAAATCAGATATAAGCAACAACAACTCAATATTACGATTTGTAACATCCACGGGGCTCAGTACTCACCGCCCCACACCGGATGTTCCACGCGGGCAATAGGCTTGTAGATAGACAATTTGCAATATAGGCACCCTAAGGAAAACCAAATTTGATGCCAAATGAACGATTTTTCTTAAAAAGCAGAATCTGAGTGCTATAGAAGACTGAATCTTTTAATGAGTACTGACCTATCTCAAAACAGTATGTGAGGGTGATGGGCAAGAGAACATGACAGAAAGCAGCAATGTAATGGAAGACATGGCAAACAAGTGAGGTGTCAAAGTCAGATCAGTAGAATATTTCTTTTTCTTCTAGTCAAAACTTTGGGGTGAGGGACAAGGATGTATGACATGTGGATGATGATGTGGAGGTGTTGGTGATGATGTGTCACAGATGATATGCTCCCTTATGGATTCAAACGTGAGATTTGAAGAATTTTGCAAAATAGAATTAATGTGGTGAACGCATGGGCGACATGGCAACGTGGATGACATGTATGGTGACTTGGCCTCTTTGGGGTGTTGTCATAGGTCAATTTAGGCATAGTCGCATGAAATTTGCATTTTCTAGGCAAAATTTTAACTTTGGGAGTTTTAGAATTTTATTCTCTCCTTGACTTATAAAGAGAGTAAAGTTGACCTTGACCATGTGTGCACTTCCAAGCCAAGTGGGAATTTTGAGCTTGAATGATATGGCAATGGCATGGCAAGTGTGGAATGTGAATGACATGTAAGGGAAGTTTGACTAGAAAATCTTCAAGGCCAAATTTGACTGAGATGAATGTAGGCATGGAACTAGAGATCTCATGAGCATTTCTTCATGGGCAAGGGTATGGAGGATGTGGGATGGAATCCAAGGGTGTAATCATGCCAAGAACTCAAATGATAGCATCACATACCAAGAACTCTATGTTCCACGCTGCATGGGGATTACTGGGAGAAAATAGGCTTGGGCAGATAGGAAAAACTTTTCTCTAAGAACTAAGGCACGATTCCCTAGGAGGTGAATAACAACATAAGGCTCAAACAAACCATTTTGCAATTTCTTTTTTCAAGGAATCTTTTTTGCACTTCAGAAGACTGAATCTCTTCGAATGGGCACTCTAGGCTTTGGCTTAAAATGGCTCAAGGTGAATGATGGCATGTGAAAGTGATGACAAGGCTAGGTGGAGCATGGCAATGGTGATGGTGACGTCACTAACTTGGGCTTAGGAAAATTTTCTAGTCAAAATTGCAAGTGATGAGATTATGATGTGTGTGACATGTGGATGGTGATGTGGTGGTGCTAATGGTGATGGCAAGGTGATGTGTCATCTTATGGTGCAAAATTGATGCCTTGAGAAAGATTTAGAGTTTGAACATGGAAATGGAAGCATGACATGGCATGACTAGAATGGTGACATGTATAGTGACTATGGTGATGTGTATGGTGACTTGGCACATAGAATGCACCCTTCATGGGTCAATTTTTGTAAATGCAACTTTTGACATTCCCTAGGCATACTTGAGTTTTGAACACATTCTCGAGGGATTTTGTGACTTTCTTTGGCCACATGTTGCATGAAATGTTGACTTTGATCACATGTATGACCAAGTCAAGAAGTTTTGAACTTTGATGGTGATGAAATGGTGTGAGAAGTGTGTGTAACAATGAATGGTTCTGAAGGTGTATCTTTGACTAGAAAGAATTTTCAAAGCTAAGTTTGACTTGAAAGGAATTCATGCATGGAATTTAATCATGGGTGTTTTATGGTAGTGGAGGGTATGGGGGATGTGGAGTAGGAGTCAACCGCACAAAGATGCCAAGAACTCAAATGATCACATACCAAGAGATAATCTCTTAGGGTCTTTTCTCCTCTTTTGCTTGATTCTCCTCTTGTCTCTTTGAGTGACCGAAAGTTAATTGTCCTCCTTGTTTCGCTTTCAATGTATGCTAATGAAGCATTCTTCTAGTGCCTTGTAATCCGATCAAAGTGTAAGGATTAGTCTAGAGATGTGCTTAGTTCCATGCCGCCATAACATGGCAAGATATGCCAAACAAAGAACAGTCGGTCTCGCCACCTGACTTGTTGCTCGTGATCTGCTGTAAGATTCCACCGTTGCCAATGTGGAATATGCTTGGCAACTCAATGAACCCGCAAATGGATTTGAAGAAAACAATGCATGGTAGTAATGTCCAAGATGCGATAAGGCCTTGCCGACCATGAAGCTCAAGGTGATTCCTCACCAATTACAGAGACTATGGCACGACGGTGTTACAGATTACGCTGGCAACTATCTCCCACCTCAAGTCGGTCGAGGGTCCGGCCAATTACACCGAATGTTCGAGCCGCCGCATAGGCTAAGAACCCTACGTAGTAGGGTCATCGAGACACAAGATCGAGATATAGGAGCTCCGAGCAACCATTACCCGCCAGCGGGCCTCCATGTCGAGGTCCATGAACACCACGATGCTGCACAAATGAGTTGGCCAGGCAGATTTCAGAAGCCAGCTCCCCAATCCGTAGCAGGTCAACACGGGCCATACACATGCCCCACAACCCACAAGTCGTCAAACAGACACCACATGCTCCATCTCAAGGACACCACACCGCCTTGTTGCGGAACAACCCACACACTTCTAGACAACAGTATCACCGCCGACGTTTAATGTTGTCCCGCCACTCGAGCCGACGCCATAATGTGGTGGCACGTGACTCCCTGGAGGAGGCAGAGAGGATCTCACCAAGCGCATCCAAGATCGATCCTATCTCGCATGGCATTTCGCATCACAAGGCACATTGTTCGAGCCTGGGGCTCAACGCACGTATCACCTTCACGCGGCGCATATGGTGCGTGAGGCACCCGTCGAGTAGGCAATTGAAAGGGACTACTTTTATATGTCGACTGTGATCTTACGCCGATGCACAGAGTCCCGCCCGGCAAGAGGCCGCTCAAGTCAGGACGCCGAGGCCGGGTCCGAGGCAGCCAGCATTTTTAGGTTTGCCGATTACCGATGAAGGCTGCCGCCGCCACTCGCCATCGCCACCGCATCCCATCGCACCTCCTGCTCCCCACCGCCCAACTGCTCCCCGCAACCGCCGCCAGCGCCGCATTATTGCCCCGCAACCGAATGTATCATCGAAATACTCACATCAAATGCCAACAAATAGGAATTGTGCCCTGGATGGTATCTTGAACTGCTTCTGGCCTGGCGTAAAGGGAAAAGTCTCAACTCTATTGCACCCCGACATGGATCTCATTTTCCTCATGGAAAACATGGGGAACAGCGTGTGGCATGACCGCCGAACCTCAGTTATCTTGCAGACGGTGTTCAATGAGTGCACAGCAAGCGAGGGCATGGTATGGTTGCCTACTACTATTATCGCAACCTGGGCACCTGGCCTCACAAGATAAACAGTATAATCAAGCATTGTGGTGCGCTGCAAAGAGACAAAGGGCAATATCCTTCAGCAAGATGCTACTTTCCACATGCCGAGTACTTTTATAACAATCTATCTCTGGATGTGGATAGATTGGAGCCCCATGCCCATCTATAGATGACATCAAAGACAAACAATTAAGTGTTATGTTGCTTGACGACCTTTTACCGCACTATTTTAGAGCCGAAAGTGTGTCCCAAAATTTGAGCCTCGGTGTAGGGACGCATGCCCCTGCAGCTGGAACCCCGCATAGGTGGCCTAGTCAAGGGTATCAGACGACAACTATTTCAAGGCTATGACAAAGTGCAATATTGCCGGGTAGTATTTTGACTGCTTGTAATGGTTGGCACAATGCCATCTCTTCCGCCACGACTTGTAGATGGATCTGGCCAAGTTGAGGAATGTCTCGCACCGTTACCCATTACTCTTCCATTGGAATGTACACTGACCAGGAAGTGAACTCGGACCACTGCCCCTGCTCGCATCTCGGCTGGCAAGCTCCCGCATTTACCCGCCCCAACACCCCTGTGCCCTACCGACTACGGCCGTAGGGACATAATATGCCCACCGCTGAGCATATCCGCAGATCGGCCGACTCCCCCACACACTTCAACAACAATCACTGCTAATGCTCAAAGAATAAATGACATGGATTGAAATGCTTATGACAAGATGGACTAGCAGACATAACCTATAATACTCATATACTTCCTCTTTCTGCCATGTAAGCAAGAGCATATGAAGAAAAGCATATGGAGGAAGAATGTAAGCAATTTAGTTCCATTCATTGTACATACCCAAGATCGCCCACATTATGCCAAGCATAAGCACATCACCGGAACTGGCTGTAGGATACATGAAAAGAAGAAAACCTTCGATTCTATTCCTGCAAATGGTAGAAATGGAGAACAAAGCTAAAAGAAGCAATGCTTTATCATGAAAGACAAACCTATAGTTAGATGATCTTACTGGCCCAACAGTGGCAATTAAACTTTTATGGTATTAATAAAAATTTCACTGCGTTTGGTTTTGAAGGATGTGGGAACGATGAAATAAAACATATCTCGCCTACAAACCAAACAAAAACTCACATGAGAGGTCTAATCATTAAATGGCTAAAAAAGGTGAAAGCCCAATAGATCCAATCAACCAAATCGCTTAAATTCCCTCCAAGAAAGGGCCTTGCTCATGAATAATCGACCTCCATTACGTAGAGCTAAACTTCCAAAGATGCTTCCACCAATAGCTTGCTTTCAAAACTGCATTCATAATCGAACCATTCAACATGCACAAACATAAATGGTTTAAACTGCTTGACCATTCAATATTAGCTTCTTCTCTCAAAAATTGGCTCTTTTATAACGAAAAGCATATTCACCTTATCAAACCTGTCACGCCATTATGAAAGGCTGAAGGGAGCCATGATATTCAAAAGCCACCGCAGCGCTTACGATTAAGTTAAACAATGCCGCATAATACCAAAAGCAAAAAGTCATATACATCCTAAAATATGCTTTTACTCCATAATCGGGATGCTGCAACGCTTGATTCGCTTTCAAATGTCAAACCAACATGCCAACCAGATAGAATATAATTCGTGCGGTATCTTGTAATATCTATGATTACCCCTCAAATGCCTTGTGCTCTATAAGTAGCGTCATACCGGCATATGTACCAACAAAATCCTATCATGGGGAACATTATTTATACTCCATCTGCATACCTCAAGATGGCACTGCACTGCCTATGTGTCCTTCCATCCTCATTCTACAATTAATGTATTCTATGCTGTCATATGCCTTAAAGATCAACTAAAATGTCATTGCATCCGGAGTATTGCACTGGCCCACCCCTGGCCGCCTTGTCCAAAACATTCCAGATCCTCCGCCTAAACCCACTCAACAGAGATTTATTGGTAAATTCATGAGACAATACCACGAAGCCCATGTTGCACACAGAATTTTGCTATCTCCGTTAACAAAACCGTGATTGGCATACATATTTACCAAACCGCTAAAACAAATTAGAAATAGCCTCAATAATTTCCTAAGAACGCTGCCTAAGCCCAATATAAAAGAGACTTAACAGAGTGCAAATTGGGACTACTGTAATAATTATGTCCATTGACCAAAGCACGATCTAGAAATAGAGCCTCAACGCCTTCACTTAAAGGCTGGAATTTCATTTTTCTCTCATTTCTGAAATGTACATGGCCAAAATATACATGGTTTTGCGGTCAGGTCATGGATCCTTTTGTTTGTAAAATTTGTGACTGCATGGGATAATCACTACATGGACCAACATGGACCAAGCTGCGGTAAACCATTCTTGTGTTTCTTTATTTGATAAGCTATCTTTCCAATTTTAACTCCACCAATTTCACCGACATGGAGGCGAGCTATACATGGACAGCAAATGTTGGGGCTTCATCAATATATATGAATAAATAGTGTTCCTTTTGTTGTTCTCATTCAGATGTCTTCCTTTTTAGTCTCAAGTGTTGATAGGGACATGATCATGTTGTGTTTCTTGCTCCTTATATAATCTAGCATATGGATCACAATTAGCTAGCACCTTTAATCTTTTACATGAAATGAGTGAAAGATCTTTGCAGATCATCTTCTTTTTGCTACGTGCCTTTGATTTCCCATGGACCTGTAGGAATGGATGAAAATCTTGTTGCCACTAAGGCAGCAAGATTGCAGTAGTTTGTTACTACCTCGATGCTTGTCAACAAAGCTAGCACAAGTATCAAAAAAATATCTTATCACATTTGAAATATGTAAAATGCCAGCTTGATATTTAAGAACAAGGGAAAATAATTAGAGATATAGATACAGTGGTGATTTTTAAAATATGATTATGCAATACTCTTTCTCAAAGCAATACTTCCAACCCAGCATCTAGATCTATACAGGCACTATAGAACATGAAAACTCCGCAAAGAAAATTCCCTCTAACCTGTTCTTCATATTCAACATGTGTTTCGAGAAGGATTATTTCAAAGGGACACTGCAATGTAAGATAAATCTGAGGACCTTTACAATCTTCTCGTGCATCGTATGTGACCACCAACACAGGGACAACCCGCCATACCACAAATCCCATCCAAATTGAGTCTTTAAGAGTTCTTCAAATTAATCTCTAATGCAGCCAAACCAAAATAACCTAGTGAAAATAGAACTTCGGATGCCAGAATATGGAACCACAATTGCTCCAACTGCAAGAATGAAGCTACGACAAAAAAGGAAAAAAAAAATGGAAATGAATAATTGACCTATTACAGAGCCAAACTTCCAAGATGCTTCCAGCTCAATAGCTTGCTTCCCAAAGTTTGCATTCGTAACTGAACCATTCAACATGCACAAACATAAATGCACTTGACCATTTGACCATTCAATGGCTTCCTCTCTCAAAATTGGCCTTTATCTCACCTTATCAAATTGTCGTCATGAAGGCTGAATAGTGAGGCCAATAGAGGTGAAAAACTACTGCAAAGCATGATTAAGTTAAATAATGCTGCATAATACCAGCAGATGCTTACACATCCTATTTTTAATGCATAATTAGATCTGTATCTTGGATTCGTTTCAAATGCTGCAAACCAACTACTTAATGAGGCAGAATATAATTCAAAATCGTATCTTGCAATAATACTCCATGATTGGCAATTTCTCAAATGCCTTTTGTGCCTCTATATGTGAGTCTCTGCATATGTACCAATAATCTATCGTTGAGACTATTACTTCAAAGGCCCGAACTAAACGTCATTGCATCGGAGGCAGAGACCATCTAATTTGATTGTCCAAAACATTCGAGATCCTCATGAAAGCCCACTTCAGCGTACTCTTATTGCAGTCCATGAGACAACTATCGAACTTCCATGGTATCGCAGTCTCCTCTGCCATCTCCAACAAAAATACGCATTTATGCATATTTTTCTTGATGAGTTTAAGTGTTCTAAAGACTAGATATTAGAAAGTAGCAATGAGGTGTTATTCTGGTGACTGTGATTGGATGATCAAAGTCTTAATGATGGAAAGAGTGTTATGAGAGAATGGTTCCGTGATTATCCGCTGCCTTATTAATCAGCATTACATGTGCCACGTCATCCTAAGCCATAATACCATATCCACCTCATTGATCCATGACTCAATAGTCATACCTTCCAACCTGTCCTTTGAGCATGTCACCTCGCCCAACCTTTCATATGCCCTTTCACTGCTTACATAAATGTCCCTGTACCATATTCAAAACACGTCCAACTCAAGCATTGCACAGTGCAGAGGAGCCCTTCCGATGCGCAGCTGTCTCAAGGCGAGGATATGTATTCTCATATTCATACATGGTATAGCAGTTATAATCTATTCAATTGTGTATGAATATATAAAGTTCTTGTTTTTCTACGCCATATGCATTTCATATTTAATTTCATGGTATCGGGCTTGGTTTCTCGATCCAAAGCAATGGCAAAGGAAAATCAGAATCGGCGACCTGCTATTTCCACCATCAATAGCCGAATCATACGGTGAAGAGAATCAAAATGCGGAAGGCAATATCCAAAATAATCGGAGATTAAGCGACGCGAAGGAATGGCGTTTACGAGAAGAAAGCGCATTCTTGGTGACGGAAATTCTCTGAATTTTTTACCCCCCTTGATTGATTTTTATAATCAAGAAACATAATCATGGCTGCTACTTTAACGAGACACATAAGTCATCATAGAGGAATTGTGTCGGTTTCCATCCTTTGGAAACTTAAAATGAAGATGCTACTTCTAGAAAAAGATTTATGGAAGATGGTTGATGGATTACGACGCGACCAAAGCCTTTGAAGAAAGGCCAAATGGGAGGCTTGAGATGGTAGAAGCATTTGTGCTATCATACTCCATCTGAAGGACAATGTGGTGACTCATGTGGCCTTAAAGCGTCCAAAGCTTGGGAACATCTGATTTGGTATGTATGAACCTCCAAGATGCATGCACCAAACTTTTCTAAGAAAGCGATTTTATAAATCTCTCCCAAATGGTGGAAAATCAAAGCATGGCCGAGATTCATCAATTCAAGACACTTTTGAACAGCATGATTGTCAAAGGTTACGATCATTGATGACTCTTCTGGAAGTTTGCCTCATACATGATACTTTCATACAATCTATAGGCTGAAACAATAGGAGCACAGTCGGCCGGCCGGCCAATATCACATATCGCTGCAATCCACCATAGCCATGCTTCTTCCAAGAAGAAACTAGAAGAAAGTGTTGAAATTGCTGCTAGTAGTGGGGTTGTTGCTTTATACTCCAAGCAACAAGCGGTCAAACTATGGAGTAAGCCAAGTTTACGACCCAATTCCCGATCCGGTTGTCCTTCAATCAACCATCCTTCAACAAGGATGATGCAAACAAAAGCTTCAACAAGAAGCATGAATCACAAAATTAATATGCAGTGTGTTTCAAACCAAACATTATACCAAAGATTGTCTACTCGACTTGCAAAAGTAACAAGGCAAGCGTGATCATCAATGATCATCGAAAGGTTATGTGTGTCTCACAAGTTTCATGTTCTTAGTGATTAACCATTCTAGTGGCTGGTTTTAGATTAGGCGTATGCGCTCCATATGACTCCTGGCATTGGTTCTTTTCATCACACTGTCAAAAGATGCCTCTTTGGAAATTTCTCTTGGAGGCGATGGTCCCTGATGATTGAAGGACAAGGCAAAGTTTGATTGACTGCCCAGATGGTCGATCAAACAATGCATGATGTGATACATGTGCCTTGACCAAGGCACACATGGGATTGCTTGGGAGATTGTGTTGGCTAAAAGTCAATTTGGCATCAATGAAGAAACAACTACAAATTCCCCATGGGCGCCAAACTTACTCGAAGTATCTTGAAGGAAGTCTCTATAGATTCACGCTTTCCTGTGTGCCTCGACCTACATCAATCGATAACCACCACTCCCAGCGATGTTTATCGTGGCATACGGTGGGACATCTTTGTGGACTGCGTATGCCCAAAACAACCGGTTGATTTCAATATTCAATAGATAAATTTGCGGTATGAAGCATGTTTTGAATTGGCAAGCATCATCGGTTACCTTTTCCCAAGGTCGGTCATTCAAGGGCGAGGCATCCATGACTTGTTACACAGCGACATTGGTGAGTCGAAATACTTTACGATAATGGCTGTAAATATTTCATCACATTTATTGATGATTATTCTCGATACACAGCGGTATTTTCTAAAAAATGCGCAGCTTTAGAAGCTAAAAGAATACAAAACCTGGTAGAACCAACTTGGAAGAACCATCAAATGTCTGGCGGATCGACAATGGTGGTGAATATATCTCAAAGCATTCACAGTTCGTGCACAACATGGAATTGAAGCGGAAATTTGGCTGACCCATACTCTCCTCAACAAAATGGTATGGCGGGGAAAGAATGCTCTTCTTTGAAGTGCCGAAGTATGTTGCATTTGAGTCCAACTTCTCATTATTTTTGGGCTGAAGCTCTGGCAACGGCTACCTGTAAAATGGATTGCCCACACAAGCATTGCAAGATCAGAAGCTCCATATGAAGCTTGGATTGTTAAGCAACCAACATTATCCATCTAAAAGTGTTTTGGTTGTATTGGGTATGTGCATGTACCTAAACAAGCGAAAATAGGAGGACCATAGTATCAAGTGTATATTTGACCCAGCTCACGGTATGTCACTTGAGCATATGTATCATACAACCCCCTTGCAAGAAGGTTTCCATCTCGAGATGTTACATTTGTTGAATTTGAAAGATGTATCTCACCATCCACAGTGCTTGTAAGTCCACTATCATAATATCTCCTCTCACTTTCGGGGCGATAACATGCCACTCAATCCTCTCCAATCCTTCAAGAAAGCAACAAGCTCCTGCTATAATTCAGGAAGCCCAATAACTTCTAGAATATTGAAGATCTTGCTCTGGGACATTATGCAAGATGAGAAGATGTTCAAGATAACCGATCACCTCAGTGTGAAGCCCACGATCATGTGCAACAATTTATGGAAAAACCACTTCCTCTAGTGGCATCCCCAAGTACAAGTCAGTATGAGTGAAAGCGTACTCCATCTTTGAAGCTTTAGAGTCTTCCATGCAAACACTAAGAAGCATTTTGCTATGCCTATAGTTGGTGATCCACTAACTTTCTTAAGATGCTTTATCAGATCATCTTGTAACCTTACGAATATGACTCTCTCATGAAGAATCAAAACGCTGGACCTTACAACCCTCGCGGTATAGAGTGGTTGTAGTGGCTCTTCCCAATGCAAATATAAACTGATAGATCTATTGATCGTTATAAAGCAAGATTAGTAGCAAAGGATACTCTCAAATTGAAGGGATCGATTACCTTGATACCTTCTCTGACTGTCAAAATGACATCCATCGAACTCTCCTCACACTTCTTTGCTGCTCGAGATATGCACATCCATCAGGCTAGATGTTAAAATTTTACATTTCTCAATGGTAACTTGGAAGAAGATATCTTCATGGAAACAACGAAAGGTTATGTTCAACTGGACAAAGAACTTTTGTATACACCAAGTTATAGAATCTTTATATGGCCTCAAAGCGATCTCCGCGAGCATGGTATCAGCAGTTGACACCTTTCTCAATTACATAGCTATGAGCAAGGGAGGCTTGAGGCAGTAATATCTCTATATCAAGAGAAGAAAGCTGTATCTTTGCCTAATGCATGTGGATGATGATACCATATTAATAAGCAACAACTTAAATTTTACGGCGAGTAAACAAATCCTTGCAAAAGAATTTCAAATGACTGATTATGGTGAAATTGCTTATTGCTTGGAATCCAAGTCCTAAGAAATGAAAAAAGAAGACAATTCATCTCGGTCAACAAAAATACAAGAAGACCTCTTGAAGAAGAAATTTGAGATGGATAAGAAGTAAGCCAATAATAAGTACTCAATGGATATGAATATAAATTGTCCAAAGATATGTGTCCTCAAAACCCTCAAGAAAAGAAAAGATCATGAATACACACCCTATGCAAGTGCGATGGCGATCCTCTACATCATCTTGCTTATATATTACAAGGCGACATTACTCCACCGCGGTCGGTTTTGTAAGTCAATTCTTGAGTAATCAGGACCTATGCAGCGAGGTGCGATTGAAGGAATTCTTAGCTATCTTTCTGGCACCTAACTTTGGACTTACATTACAAGGTGGATTCTCATACTTCTGGGATATAGTGATGCTTCATTGTACAGTGATGTTGAAGTGCGCAAGTCCCGTGGATATTGTTTTCAGCGACACCATCTCACACAGTGTAGTAAAAGCAACCTACAATTTCCTTGTATC
This sequence comes from Isoetes taiwanensis, assembly GCA_021234155.1. Classification (NCBI taxonomy): domain Eukaryota; kingdom Viridiplantae; phylum Streptophyta; class Lycopodiopsida; order Isoetales; family Isoetaceae; genus Isoetes; species Isoetes taiwanensis. Next base: position 12,691,025 of record JAJEKV010000029.1, on the reverse strand, counting down.
AAGTCTTTGAGCGAGAATATATAGCTATTTGCCGTAACAAAGAAGCTATATGGCTCAACAGGAATTGCCGAAGACATCATGATACCTTCACAAGGACGGTGTTAGTCAAGGCCCGATACTTCTGGTGCATCGGCGTAACTAACTGTGAGAATCAATGCTAGATCAAAACATATTGAGATCGGTATCACTTTGTGAGAAAAGATTCTTGAGAAGAAGATTCAACTTCAATATTGCTTGGCGAAGACATGGTAGCGATTTTCTTACAAAACCTCTGCCAACGGACAAATTTATTCTGCTCTGAGACAAAGCCTTCTCAACATCAAAACGGTCAAATGATGTCGTACAGAGTGTTAGCAGATGGTTTCAACAGATTATCCATGCCTTAATCAGCGTACATGCGCCCGCGTCATCCCTAAGCCACATAATACTATCTACCTCATTGATCCATGACTCCAATAGTCATACCCTTTCCAATAACCATGTCGCTCCCAAAGACATGTCCTCATGACCTTTCATATGCCCTTTCACACCTTTACATAAAGCATCTATTCATATTCAAAACACATTCAACTCCAAGCATTGCACAATTCACGGAGCCTTCCGTCACATAGCTGTCTCAAAGGCGGATATGTATTCTCATATTCTTTGTGAATATATGATTCCATCTATTCAGTTGTGTATGAATATATAAGTTCTAACTATTTTGCATACTTAATAAATGTATTTAATTTCATGTGGTATCGAGGCTTGGTTTCTCGCGATCAAGCAATGGCCAAAATCAAGAATCGGCGTGCTATTTCATCAATAAAGCGAATGTACGACGAAGAAGAATCAAAGAATACTGGAAGGCAATATCAGTAAATGGAAGGAATTAAGCAACACGAGAAGGAATGGCGTTTGCAGCGAGCATTCTTGAGGTACGACGAAATTCTCACGATTTTTTTTACCCCCCTTGATTGATTTTTATAATCAGCATAATCATGGCTGCTATAGCAGAGACATGGAGTCATAGAGATTTGGCGTGGTTTCCATCACAGAGGGGAAACTTAAAATGAAGATGCTACTTCTAGAAAAAGATTTATGGAAGATGGTTGATGAAGTTAAGAGCGACCAACGAGAAAGAAGGTAAAATGGGGAGCCGAGTGGTAGAGCACTTCGCTGCTAATATACTCCTCCCGAAGGAACAATGTGGTGACTCATGGCCAGTATGAAACGTCAAAGAAGCTTGGGAACATCTAGTTGGTATGTAGACCTCAGATACATGCACCAAACTTTCTAAGCGTTTATAAATCTCTCAAATGGTGGAAAATCAAAGCATGGCGAATTCATCAATGAATTCAAGGGTACTTTTAGACAACTGCTTGCTGATTGATTGGCTCAGGTTACGTCTGATGATGACTGCTTCTGAAGTTTGCCTCCCCTTCCTATGATGCTCGCCACAATCTATAGCTCAAGCAATGGGAAGTACGAGATCTGGTATTAATATCATATCCTTGCAATCCACCATAATTATGCTTAAGAAGAAACTAGAAAAGTCATTGAGCAACTGCTAGTGATGGAATTGTTGCTTTATACTCAAAGCAACAGCGGTCAAATATGGAGTAGCCCAAGTTGACCCAATTCCGCGATCGGTTAGTCGCTAATCAACCAAAATATTATACAAGGATGATGCAAGCAAAAATAACCAAGCCCATGAATGTAAAATTAATATACGAATTATTGTTTCAAGCCAAACCATTATGCCAAAGGGTATGCACTTTTCGACTTGCAAAAGCATTAACAAAGGCAAGCGTGATCATCAATGATCATCGAAAGACATGTATCTCTGCAGTTTAAAGCTGTTTATTAATGAATTAACCATTCTAGTGGTGGTTTTAGATTAGAAGCGTATTACTGCTGCTCTGGCTCCACTGAAATTGATTCTTTCATCACATATCAAAAGATGCCCCACTGAAGCGTTCTCTTAGAGCGATGATCCCTCGACATGAAGGACAAAGTTTAGGTGAAGCTGCTAGATGGATCGATCAAAACAATACATGATGCCACATGTACCGAAGCGACCAAGAACTTGCTCTCAGTTGGCAAGATTTAGCAGTGTTGGCAAAGTCCAATTTTGAAAATGTGGAATTACCAACTTCAAAGATTATGGGTATAAACTTACTCAAAGTATCAGAAGTCTCTATAGATTCAGCTTTCTAATGTGCCTCAACACTCTGTCAATCATTAACCACCACTCTAGCGATGTTTATCCAATGGCACTACGATTGGGACATCTTTGGTACATGCCTTGCAAATAGCTGGTTGAGATTTCAATATTTAATGAAATACAAATTTACCCCGGTATGGAAGCATGTTTTGAATTGGCAAGCATCTTCAGTACCTTTTCCCAGATCAGTCATTCAAGAGCCGAGCATCCACTTGACGGTACACACTGACATTAGTGAGTCAATATACTTTACGATAATGGTATACGTATTTCATCACATTCCATCGATGATTATTCTCGATCACCACTTGTATTTTCTTAAAAATGCTGACTTTAAGCTTTTAAAGAATGGCTCTGTTGAGAACAACGGAAAATTACATCACAAAATTATTCCGGATCTGACAATGGTGGTGATATCAGCATCCCTGGATTTAATGCCTGTAAGGTGCGGTGTGACCTCAAACAAAGATGTTATAAACCGGGAGAAAGAACCGCGCTGAAGAGGTGCACAGTATGTGCATTGGGGTCAACATTTTTGGACTGAGGCTCGCAGCAGCTACCTATCGATTACGGCATTTAGATCAAACCATGGAAGCGGATTGGTAAACGCCAACATTATCGTGTTTGGTTGTATTGGGTATGTTATGCAAACAAAACAGGAGGATATTTATTGAATAGGCATATGGTATGTACCTTTACATACATAAGAAGGGTTTAAATATAGAGATGTTGCATTTTGTTGAATTTGAAGATCTTGTCATCACGGTGCTGTAAGTCCACTGTCATCGTATCTCCTCTCACTCGGGACGATAGCTTGTTGCTCAATCCTCCAATCCATTAGAAAGCAACAAGCTCTACTGTAATTTGAGGGAAGCCCGGCTGCAGTGGCCAGAGAGTCATAATAAGACTGTTATTGCGAGACAGAGATGTTCAAGATGACAGCCGTCACGCCGGTGTGAAGCCCACGATCGCCAAGCAATTTGTGACCGCTGGTGAAAATGCAGGGTACTGAGTGCTGGTGAGCAATTATTATCATTGGTCCTTCTCCATTCTGATACCTGTTCTAAAATCAAACATGGACCCTCCATCGATAATGTCAACAGATCTGATCGTCTCGGATAAAATATTATCCTCGTCCTCACATGGCGCTGCTCTGAGATGTGCATCATCAAATGGATGTTAAGACTCCACATTTCTCCAATGATGGCATGGAAGAAGATAATATTTCATGAAACAGCAGAAGGTTGAACAACTGGACAAGAGACTTTGAGCAAGTTACGCATAGAGTCTTTATATGGCCTCAGCGTCTCTGAGCATGGTATCGGATGACCTCTTTCTCAAGTCATAGGCAAGGGAAGCTGACGGTAATATCTATATCAGAAAGCGTCATGTTGCTTCAACACTGCATGGTGTTCATATTAATAGCCAGCAACTTAGAATTTTACAGTAAATCCTTGCCAAAGGAATTTCAATGTGATTGTGGTGAAGTGCTGACTAACTAGGAGATCCAGAGTCACAAGAATCGAAAAAGAAGACAATTATCTAGGTCAACAAAAACTAGTGAAGACCTCTTGAAGAATTTGAATCGATCGAAGTAAGCCAATAAGTACTCCAATGGATATGAATATAAAATTGTCCAAGATATGTGTCCTCAAACCCTCAAGAAGAGATCATGAAGAATACACCCTATACAGAAGTATAGGTGGTGAGTCTCATGCATCTTTGCTATATGTACAAGCATTGCTCCTTGTGATGGGTTTGTAAATCGGTGTCTTGAAGTAATCCGGACCTATGCAGGCTGCCCGATGAAGAGGAATTCTTCCGTATCTTTCACGGCACCCCCTAACTTTGGACTTACATTACAGACGGATTTGCTCATACTTCTAGCGGGATATAGTGATGCTTCTTATGCAAGTGATGTTGAAATTCGCAAGTCTAGCTTGGATATTGTTTTCAACTTGGAAAAAAGCACCATCTGGTGTAGTAAAAGCAACTACAATTTCATATCAGAGTCTTTGAAGCGAGAATATGGCTATTTGTAAGCAAAGAAGCTGCTGTAATGCCTTAGATTGCTTGAGCATCATGATATTCCACGAGGACCAGTGTTAGTCAAGGCGTGCTACCAAAGTTGCATCGGCGTAGCAGCACAACCAGAATCAATGCTAGATCAAAACATGTGAGATCGTTATCGCTGTGAAAGATTCTTGAGAGAAGATTCAGCTTCAATATTACCCCGCGAAGACATGGTAGCTGATTTTCTTACAAAACCTCTACTGCCGGACAAATTTATTCTGTCACGGACAAAGCCTCAACATCAAAGAGCGGTCAGAGCGGTGTCGGCTAAGAGAGTATTAGCCGGAATGGTTTCCAACAGTTATCCGCTACCTTATTAATCAGCGATACATGTCCTTACGTCATCCCTAAGCCACATATTACTATCCTCATTGATCCATGGCTCAATAGTCATACCCTTTCAATAACCATGTCCTTTCCCCAAAGACATGTCTCATGACCTTTCATATGCCCTTTCACATACATAAACTGTCTATTTCCTTTATTCAAAACACACATTCAACTCCAAGCATTGCTGATGCGAGAGCCTTCGGTCGCAGAAATGCTCAAGGCAAGGGTGCCTGTATTCTCATATTCATACATGATATATGATTCCTCATCTATTCAATTGATTGTGTATGAATATATAAAGTTCTTATTTTACGCCATATGCATCACTATTTAATTTCATGGTATCTTCTCAAACTTGGTTTCTATCACGATCCAAGCAGAAATCAAGAATCCAGTGCTATTTCTACGCATCAATAAAGCGAATCGCCGCGACGAAAGTAAAATACGGAAGGCAATATCAATGCATCGGAGATTATTGCGAAGGAATGGCGTTTACATGAAAGCGCATTCTTTGAGGCGTGAGAAAATTCTCATTTTTTTTACCCCCTTGATTGATTTTTATAATCCAAAACATAATCATGGCTGCTACTAGCAGAGACACACGTAAGTCTCATAGAAGGTGTTGTGGCGTCGGTTTCCATCTTTGAAACTTAAAATGAAGATGCTATACAGAAAAAGATTTATGGAAGATGGTTGATGTGGTTCTGGCGACCAACTGCCCCAGAAAGAAGGCCAAATGGGAGGCCGAGATGGTGACACTTTCGCGGCGCTATCATACTCCATCGAGACATCATGGTATTTCTCATGTCGTAGTAAAGCGATCCAAAGCTTGGGAACATCTAGTTGGTATGTATGAACCTCCAAGATGCATGCCAAACTTTTCTAAGAAAGCGATTTTATAAATCTCCAAATGGTGGAAAAATCAAAGCGGCGAATTCATCAATGAATTCAAGACACTTTAGGAGCAACTTCGCCCTTTGATTGGCTCAAAGGTTACGATCTGATGATGACTCTTCTAGGAAGTTTGCCTCGCCCTGTGATACTTTTCATACACAATCTATAGGCTCAAGCAATGAGAGGCACCCAGATCAGCAGCAGCCAATATCATATCCGCGCAATCCACCACTTAGCCAATAGCTTCTTCAAGAAGAAACTAGAAGAAAAGTCATTGAGCCTTTGCTAGTGATGGGTTGTGCTTTATATAAACAGCGTAGTCCAAATATGATAAGCTAAAAGTTTGGAGGCCAATTCGCGATCCGGTCGTCCTTCAATCAACCATCACTTCAACAAGGATGATGCAAGCCAAAGCTTCAACAAGAAGCCCATGAGATGTAAATTAATAATACAATTATTGTTTCAAACGACAAGTAATACCAAGATTGTCACCTCGACTTGCAAAAAGTATTTCGAAGGCAAGCACGTGATCATCAATGATCCTTCTTCTCAAGAAAGAGTTATGTGTCTCACAAGTTTCATGTTCATGCAGCGACTAACCATTCTAATTAGGTGGTTTTAGATTAAATATGCTCATATGACTCCCTGGCAGTAGTTCTTTCATCACATATCAAAAAGATGCCCCACAGGCGGAACTGTTCTCTTAGAGGCAAATAGTCCCCTCGGTAGTGAAGGACAAGGCAAAGTTCGATTGCAAGCGCGCGGGTGGATCGATCAAAACAATACGCATGATGTATTACATATGCCCAGCTTGATAAGAACTTGCTCTCGATTAGCAAGATTTGCATGATGTTGACTTAAAAGTCCAATTGGCATCAATGAGTGCCAACTTCAGATTCCCATGGGCCTTAAAACTTGCTCAAAGTATCGAAGAATCTATAGATTCAGCTTTCTAATTAATGCCTCAACCTCTGTCAATGCAGTAACCACCACTCCCCAGCGATGTTTATCAGCATACGATTGGGACATCTTTGTTGCATGCCTTGAAACAACTCACTCCAAGAAGATGGTTGAGATTTCAATATTGACCAAATACTACAAGTTGCCGAGGATGTGACATGTTTTAATTAGCCAACACATCATGGTTATCTTTTCCCAAAGTCGATCATTCAAGGCCCAGGAGCATCCACTTGACTTGAAATGCCTTGACATTGGTGAGTCGAAATACTTTGACAAAATGGTACGTAAATATTTCATCCCACATTTATTGATGATTATTCTCATTCCTGTGTATTTTCTTAAAAAGAAATGCAAGCTTTAGAAGCTTTTTAAAGGAGCCTAAAAGCTCGTGAGAACCAACTTGGAAGAACCATCAAATGTCTCGGATCTAATGATAATTGGTGAATATATCTTCAGCATTACAAGTTTTACGTACCTGACGTAAGATTAGCGGAGATTTAGCTACTATACTCTCCTCTCAACAAAATGGTATAGGCGAGAGAAAAAGAAATCGCTCTGCTGAAATTGCAGTATGTTGCATTTGAGTCAACTTCCTCATTATTTTAGGCTGAAGCTCTGGCAACGGCTACTATATTCCAAATCGATTGCCCACACAAGCATTGCGGGAACTCCATATGAAGCTTGGATTGGTAAGCAACCAACATTATCCATCTAAAGAATGTTTTGTTGTGTGGGTAATAGTATGTACCAACAAAAAGCAGAAAATGGGAGACCATAGTATCAGAATTATTTGTTTGACTCTGTTATGCATAAGGCATATGTCGTGTCTTACAACCTTACAAGAAGGTTTTTCATCTCGAGAGATGTTACATTTTGTTAATTTGAAAGATGTATCTCCACCACATCTACAGTGCCAAGGCCTTAGCAGAGTCCATATCCTACTCTCTCCTCTCCTTTCGGGCGATATGCCACTCAATCCTCCAATCCCTTCAGAAAAAGCAACAAGCTCACCTTCTGGTTCGAGAGCCCGGCCTTCTGATATTGAAGATCTTGCTCCAGGCAGTATGCAAGATGAAGATGTTCAGATGACCAATAATCCTCAGTGGCAAAGCCCCGATCATACACTTTGGCAATTTATGGAAACTCCGCTTCCTCTAGTGGCATCCCCAAGTACAAGTCGATATGAATTGAAAAAATTACTCCTCTTTGAAGGCTTTAGAGTCTTCCATGCAGCTTATAGAAAGCCTTTTCCTGCCTATAGTTGGTGATCACTAACTCTTAAAGATGCTATCGGATCAATGCTATGACAACTGAATATGACTCTCATGGAAAAGGAGTAAACTGGACATACAACTATCCCCACGGAAGCAAAAGGCAATTGGTTGTAAGTGGCTCTTTAAAAAGCATAAATACAAACATGATGGATCTATTGATAGATTTATAAAAGCAGATTAATAGCAAAGGATATTCTCAAATTGAAGGGGATCGATTACCTTGATACCTTCTCTCTGACCTCAAAATGACCTCCATGAACTCTCCTACACTTGTTTGCTGCTCGAACCATGCACATCCATCAAATGGATGTTAGGCGCATTCTCCAATGGTAACATGGAAAGAATATCTTCATGGAAACAACCAGAAGGGTGCTCTGAACAAAGTTTTGGTATACCAGTTCCTACTAGAATCTTTATATGGCCTCAGCAGTCTCCTGGTATGAAACATCAGCGGATTGACACCTTTCTCTCAAATCCTTAGCTATGAGCAAGGGGAAATGAGACATTAATATCTATCAAAGAAGAGAAAGCATCATATTTTGCTCTAACTCTGGCCAATGTGGATGATGCCATATTAAGCAACAACTTGAATTTTTAGAGTAAACAAATCCTTGCCAAGAATTTCAAAATGACGATTATGGTGAAATTGCTTGTGCTTAGAATCCAAGTCTAGAAATGGAAAAGAGACAATTCATCTCAGTCAACAAAAGCCTTTGAAATCTTGGAAGAAATTTGAGATGATAAGGAAGTAGCCAATAAGTACTCCCAATAGTTATGAATATAAAATTGTCAAGATATGTGTCCTCAAAACCATCAGAAGAAGATCATGAAGAATACACCTATGCAAGTCACAGTGGCAGTCTCATGCATCTTGCTATGCTAAGAGCGACGTTACTCAGGTGGGTTTTGTAAGTCAATTCTTGAATCGAGGACCCTGTATGCCTTTGATGCAGTGAAATTCTTCAGCTATCTTTCTGGCACCTAACTTTGGACTTGGAAACCTGGTGGATTTAGCTCGCCTTCACGGGGATATAGTGATGCTTCTTAAAGTGATGTTGAAATTCACAGATCCTGGCCCGGATTGTTTTCTAACTTGGAAAAAGCACCTGTCTCTGGTGTAGTAAAAGCACAACCTGAACTGTATCAAGTGCTGGCGAGAATATACATAGCTGTTGCTAACAACAAAGCTATATGGCTGCGGATTATGAAAGACATCATGATACCTTCACAGGACGGTGTTGAAGATAGGAAGCGACCCTTTGGGTGCATCAGCAGCAACATACAACCAAATCAATGCTGATCAAAACATATTGAATCCGATGCTGCTGAGAAAAGATTCTTGAGGAAGAAGATTCAGCTTCAATGCCCCAGCGAAGACATGATGGTGCAAACTCTGCTGTGAGACAAGACGTTATTTATCACCGGACAAAGCCTCAACATCAAAGAACCGTCAGGCAGGGAAGCGTAGGCGCAGAGTCGTTAGCGGAATAGTTTCCAACAGATTATCCGCCTGTATTAATCCAGCGTGCATGTATGCGCCGTCATCTCATGCACATAATACTATCACACTCATTGATCCATGACTCCAATGATCATACCCTTTCCCAACCGTGTCCTTTCCCAAAGACATCCTCATGACCTTCATATGCCCTTTCTCATAACATAAAGTGTCCTATTTTCCGCTATTAAAAACACACATTCAGCTCAAGCATTGCACAATTCGGAGACTCTTCGATTTTTGTCTCAAGGCAGATATGTATTCTCATATTCATAATAATCTATTATTCAGTGTGTATGAAATTATGTAAAGTTCTTCATTTCTTCCATGTCATCATATTTAATTCAAGAGCAACAATTAAAACTTTCACATCTAATCAATAGAGCCATGATGTTAACGCTGAGAGAAAAGAATTAAAAGCCAACAAGTCAAAATCTGATGAGGTTATTATTGCCATAGCTTTATGTGCCTTGTGGAATTCAGGTGGATATACTTCATTTATCATGCAAGAATGGCTACTCTAAAGCCTATTCTTAGCACATTTTTCTTAGCACAAAAAAACAAAGGAAGAAAGATTAGCCTAGAACATTATAATAAAACATGAAAACATCCATCACGATTTTTTTCGCGAGACCTAGTTTAGGACTGCAGCCCCACCTAGGCGTGGCGCCGGGCTGATTTTGGTGTATAGTGCGGATCACGTACCGTTGGGGGAGGGCTTCATAGCTTGTCAAATGACCTATTCTTGGATGTGGGATTAGGGGAAAGAAGCGATGAGCAACATGATGGCAGCCTATTTCCTTCCATGAATTCTCCATGTTTGTTTGAGGAATGTCGCGGCGTGGAAGCTGCATTACCTAAAGACCATAGCTCGCCATTCATTAGGTTCTTTCTAAGGAGTAAAATAGCATTGGCAATTTAGAGCCCGGTTTGTGGAGGTTCCTTCTAGAATGCAAACCCTAGTGTCGATTTCACACAATAAACACAACTGTATAACCAATATATTATTGGCAATATCTTGCTTTCGATGAAAGCCTTGCGCCATTGCTATATTTGCATCAAAACCCGGAGACAAAACAAGGCCATGCAAACCTTCCGGAGTGGCACAAAATGTGAGAAAACATTGAGGAGCACATTGGAGGTGGAATGTAGAATGCAAAAAACAAAAAGCAGAGGATAAAGGGGTGGTTGCCAGCGCGCCTAACATAAATGCATACAATGTACGGTTTCTTCATCTCCATTAGTAATTTTTGGCTCTTTTCTAATTTCCCTAGCCTTCAATTTTTAAAACTTAAGATCTAACGGTATAGAGAAATGCCACTTCATTTTTTGATGAGGTGGAGGTGCTACGTGGATAGGCTAGAATTGCAAGAAAGGCTGTAGGCTTGGTTAGGCTGGTGTGCTAAAAATTATAAAAAAAAAAAAATCTCAAGGCAGTTGTTCTCAGCTGTAAAGATGCAAACCTATCTTCACCAAAGGTCAGCAGGTTGATCTTCATGCCCACACCTTCCAAATATGGTTTGAGTCGTTTTCCACTTTATAAGATCCCATGTTTTTGGCCGTTCCGCACGATACATGGTTTTAGGTTTGAATTTCTGCGAGCAAATGGATTTCTTGGCATGAATAGATTTGATCCGGGAAGGATTGACTCTGATTAGCCCATAATAACCACCAAAAGGCCAATTTTCGTTGGATTTCCAGCTTTAAGTTCTTGAAGAAAATGCGAAATATCCCATAGGTTTATTTTGCAAAATTGGCTGAAGGTATAAATAGACAAATCTAAGCAAATTATTAATTCTTGCATGGACTTCCACGTGGATGTCAGCCGATTGCCATCCCATACGTCGAGAGGTACACGTGGCGAAGGGGAATAGGAGGAAATTAGGTATAGGTAGGCTAGGAGTAGATAGACTAGTTTTGCCATTTTTTATTTTGGCACACATCCCAAGAAATGAATTTTAGAGGTATATATGTGGCCAAATTTCAAAAATTTTAAAGCCCATTACATGCATTTTTCCATGTTCTATCTTTTAGAAAAAGAAAACTTAAAAAACGAAAGGATTTTTTATTGGTAGGGCAAAAATTGACACTACTTGACGTTTTCTTTGATTTTCTCTTCTTCTTTTTAGTTTTTCTTTTATGCTCCTTCCCATATGCCCTTCAAATTCCATCCATGCCTACCATATTTCCTTTGACGATCTTGCCAGATTGTGCATCTGCTTTGGCTTCAAGCATATTCAGTTTGAAATAGGCATTTGTTTTTGTTGATCATAGTTCTCCCATTTTTCCAACCGTGAACAGAAGAATGGTCTCGCTTTGGGGTCCATTCTAAGGAGCAAATGTTCTTTATCCTTCCTTCTTTCATGCACCAGGTCTGGAAACAAACAAGAAGAAGGATTCTCCGGCCGAAAATGATTTTGACCTAATTACCTGCAGTAGCAAATTTAAGCCGGTTGGTGGGGAATCCAAGAATATTTTGGCATATGTCCAAAATATTCCCACTCAACAAGAGGAGTGAGGAAACAAGCAAGAAGAAGGGTCCTCCGGCCGAGAGGGATATTCATCTCAATCTAAAAATTACCTGCAATGGCAGGTTTAGGCTGGTGGTAGGAATATCTAAGAATATTGTGGCATACAAACGAAATATTCTCACCCACACAAGAGGAGACCCTCCTTTAGGGCAACCCACCAATTCGTTTTGGGTTGGGAAATAGAGCATATGTCAATCTAGAAACATTCCTAGAAACCGGGACAAACCATCCCTAACACTAAGTTTGGCCCAAAATTACGGACCATGCACGCATCAAGCATTCCCACACACACCAAAAACTTTTAGGCAGGGATGGGAATTCAGTACCTGTCAAAGCTCCTCACAAGGTCGTCGGGGCAATTACTGTGTACACGGATATTTTCCTCGAGATGGATTGATAGCCTGAGAAGTTTACATGTAGTAGAAACGGCTACGAATAAGCTAGAACCAAACAAGCAGCAGCAGCCTGGTGATGATTCATTGTTTTGGACAACCAAATCAAATAAAATCGTGCTCTACAGGGGCAGGTGGATGAGGACCTTCAGATTAGTTGTCAGGCAAGAAAGTTACTCAATACATTTCATGGCAAATAACTCAATACATTTTATGGCAAATACTTTTTTATTGTGCAGCTCATACAAAATGCATTCAATAGTTAGGTTGCTGTTTGTTAACCTTGGGAAGAGATAATTGGATTCACTGGAATAGGCCCAGCTGTGGCTACGATTGTGGTGGTTGTGATTCTTAAACAGCTATTAACGTGATTAGACTTGCTAACTCATCGGTCCCTTGCTATTTATTTTTATGGTCATATATAGTCAACACTACACCTTCATGAATCGAACATGTAGGGTTTATCTGAATTTCTCTTAACATGCAGTCATCTTCCTCTTGCTCAAATGTTATGAGATCCTGCCTATGAGCAGGCTGCCTCTAAGTGGGTTAATTCTACGGGAAAAAGCTATGAGATGCACATTATTGTTAGAATTGGTCTAGGATACCTTGACAGATTAGAGCAATGATGAAAACACACAGCTGGGTCAAGAGGCTCCTGTTAGCAGACCTCTGGTCGAGTAGAACTAGGAGCTATAATAAATGCAAATGCAAAAGTGGACAAACAATGTGACGTCCACTTTATGTCACTTCTTACATGTCATCACATGGAAGATGTGGCAGGTCAGCTTAAGTGTCATTTTAGACAGGTCAGCATTGACATGTCAGCATACATGATGATATGATGTTGTTATGTCTAATGTCTAATACCCCTAACCACGACTAACATGAAAAGATGCCTAGAATGCTTCTAGTCTCTCTCCCTCTCTTTGTGGCTTTAACGGTTGAATATGAACCCAATATGAAGTCTTTTTTTCATTTGAGCAAATTCAGATCTAAAAAAGGTCTAGAGAATCATCTGCTACTTGGACTTGGTCGGACAATACTGCATGCAGGTCCCTAAAAGATCACATTGGGTGGCCGCATGAAGAATACTTCCATATTTGAAAGGTACATTTTTTTAAAGACTTGTCTATCATCTGCAAACAGCTTCAGAACTTCTATTCACACTGTTGCAGATCATGCTGGGAATGATCTAGATTACAGAAAGTCCACAACAGGTTTTGTCTCTGTCAATCCTCTTACTTAAGCTTCCAACCCTTAAACCTAAGCGCTACTCAGGCTGAGCTGAAAGTTCTTTCTACAGTATACAGGAAATTCTTTGGCTGTTACATCTTTTCCAGACTTACAACAACCTATTCAGGCTGCTAGGTTGTATGATGATAATTTTGGGACCATTGCCCTTATCAAAGACTTCTACAAGTATCATCCTGATACCAAGCATATAGACTTGCTGCTTTGTTCGGGAACAGTTTCAGCTTTCCACTCTAGACCTTCAGGACTGTCCTACAGGACCTATCCATTTTGTGAATGTGAAAGGGGAATATCAGCCCTCTTTTAATGCCATGCTCATCAAAAAGGAGTTTTCCTCTCTTGGAAGAAGATATACCTAGGTGCAATTTTCCTCACTTCTGATACCTAAAACATTGGCCTCATGAGAATGAGAGAAAGGCGGCCATGTTCTCCTTTATCAGTGGAAACTTCAGTCACGAAAAATGACACATGAAGTGACTATATAGTCACATGTGATGATTCTTGGGTTAAAACATTTCATTCTCTCTAATAAATGGTTTGCTAAATTTTGAGGTACTGTCTCTAAACAGCACCTGGATTGCATTCATTTAATTATAGGTTGAAAGTGTTACAGCTTGGAGCAGTTGCTGGTCTAGTAATTCCCCTGGCAGAGTATTCTGAACAGGTAGACATTGATGATGATTCCAGGTTTGTGTCTTACCTACTTACATGAGTCTTGCATTATCAGGGTAGCTTGTCATCTGGAGCAATGTTGGCTTCTTTTTCTGTTATTGGTGGGGCTGGCGGTGCAGCTATTGCACTGTGGTATTACTCATGCAGGTACCACTTTAATTTTGGCTAGTTTGACTCAAAATGTGGATTCATCATATAGTTATTTATGTGAAAACATGAGTAAAACTGACGGGGACTTTGTAATATAGTGGAATCTTTGGAGGATTTTGGTAAATACCCCATAATAGCACGCTTTCTGTGGACCATACAGCTCATATGCAAAGAACAATAACATGCTATGCTGCAGTTTAAGAAAAAAAGAACCTGAAACGCGGACCTGGTCCTTGGTCTTCAAGCAGAAAACCCAAGTAAATCCTGTAAGTCATCAACAAGAATCTTGCTCCTCCCAATGATGCGGTCATATGAAATAAATCCGGTTTGATTATCATGATGTGTTTGCTCCAGTTGTCAAGCTAGACACACTTAAAGCAGTGATAGCTTTGGCAGCGCAAAAAGGCTGGTCTCTATCAAATGGATTTCAAATCCGTCTTTTTGAATAGAGACCTGGAAGAGGAACTTTACATGTTTCAACCACCAGGTTTTAAAGATAAAGAGCATCCAACTTACGTGTGCAAATTGAAAAAGAGCCTGTATAGCCTCAGACAAGCTCCGCGCTGCTGAAATAAAAAAATCAATGCATTTCTCTTGCATCTTGGTTACCAGAGATCTAGAGCAGACCCGAGCCTTTATTTCATATCCACTGATTCTCAAGTTAGTGTGCTCCTCCTCTATGTTGATGACACGATTATGACAGGGGATGCGGATTCTATTATTTCTCATACTAAGAAAGCACTTACAGAAAACTTTGAATTTGGGCCTAATGCATTATTGTTTAAGGCCCTTTTTCCACTACATTTGCTGGACCAATTTGCAGGTCGAATAGATCGAATGTCCTGAGGCCAAAATTGAAGCAGAGCTTGTCAAAAAAGGAAGAGAAGGCCAGATCGAGTTTGCCGAGGTCTCTATTCTCTAATTGAGTTTTCTGTCTGCAGAAAACCTTCCACTAAAGCCAAGCAGAATATCAGACATCACTCCAGAAACAAAATTACCAGCGATCCATATGTTTCGCTCGAACTGGGAAGCGCAGTATTTATGAGGACAAGGGTAATCAGTAACAGGCAAGATCCAAAGTGGGACGAACGTTTCTGTGTGCATGTTGCACATTTTGTGTCTGAGGTTGTGCTACTAGTCAAAGATGACGATGTGTTTGGAGCACAGTTGATTGGAAAGGTTAAACCCCCTGCAAGAGAAAATTTCGTGCGGAGAGCCTCTAGACGGATGGTTTGACATACTTGGATCCGGAGGCAAGCCGTGTAATGCAGGTGCCCAGTTGAATCTGTGTATAAAATTCACTTCTGTAGAGCAGGTGAAATTGGCCTCTCTGTGACAAATATGCAAGAAAACCACGGAGAGATTGAGTAGTGGAAAAGCAAATTTATAAGACATGTCTTATATTATAAGACACCTCTTATATTGAAGCCATGGAAAACTAATTTTTTTAAGACATGTCACAAGAATGACGTGGCACCTAAAATGTGTCTTATAGTTATAATATAGTTATAAGACAGCCATATTTTAAGCCAAACGTGGAAAAAGGGCCTAATGTTAGCAAATGACACGTCACGTGTCACTATTCATAGATGACTAGGCATGCCACCTACGTGTTGCTGACATGGCTCTCCTATAAAGCCATAGTCACGCTTCATTGTTCTTCATTCAGAGTTCACTCACTAGACTAGCTAGATCGTCTCTCATTCTATCCTTGCATAGTCGTCTTCATCCTATTCATATCCAGTCATATCTTCATGGTATCAGAGCTTAATGCAAGGAGGAAATTGAGTGTCTAATCTTAGCAGGTGGGATCAGAACGACTTTTCTTTTTTCGGGTTTGATCAGATTAGAATTTGAATCATTGGTTGAAATCGTTGGCTGAAATAAAATTTCGTCAACTTTTAGGGCAACGTTTACGGCTGGATGTGTTACATGTCACCTAGAATATTCCTTAGCTTGCTAGATTCTCTCCTTTTTTTGACGTATGGTCACGAAGTGATGACAATTCTTTGATAATCCTTTCTCCCTCAATCCGTGCCTCCTTCTTGGCTCTGTTCAATTTGAACTGTTCGGATCTGCATTCTTTTCACCACAAATGGCTACAGATGCCAATCCTTGGAAATATTTTATTCACCCTGTGTTAGATATTGACAATTATTTCACATGGCGAGATGCCTTTGAAACCAATCTTAATTTGAGAGGTTTGAGAGCTGTTTTCCAACCCAAATGGAACCCTACTTCACCTGATGATTTGGAAAAGGATTTCATGGCTTTGAATCATCTCAAAGCATGTAGTTGTCCAGATTTTCAGAGAGATATTCGAGGGTATACAACTTTTACCCTAGCATAAGAATTGCATTCAGGCAGGTGAAGGTCAGAAATTTGGTATTCAAGGCCAAATGGATAATCTCAGCTTGGAAACTTGCACTAATATGCGAGATTATCTGCAACAATTGAAAGCATTGAAGGAAAAATTGCTTACTGCAGCCGACTTGTAGATGCTGAACAAGGTCATAAAAGATATGATCAAATAGAAGCTAGTTTCTATTCTAGAACTAGGCTTTCTTCACCTCCTGTTACTCCTTTAGTTGTTGCATCTGGATCTACTTCTTCTTCCCCTTCCCATGAGTATGTTGAGGAAGCTAAATCAGGCTCCAAATCTAGATTTAAGCAACCCTTCACTTGCTTTTACTGTGGTAAAAAAGGTCATGTTAAGCGTGATTGCAGAAAGCTTCTAAAAGATATGGCCGAATTTCTAAAACACAAGGAGGCCAAACCAAAAGGTGCAGATTCAACTATTTCGAGTGCAGTACATGCTCATGTTTCCCATGTTGATTTGGAGGAGGCAGAATTGCAGTTCCTCAATTGGCCTGTGGATTCTGGGGCCACTAAGCATTTGACAGGCCAATCGAATGATTTCCAGACTCTTCATTCGAATGGCCGATGGAAAAATTGCTAAATCTGCTGCAAAAGGTGATGTATCTATTCCTACCAAACACTGTCTTTCTCTCAAAATTAAAGACTTCATTCTAGTGCCTGGATTACTTGTGAACTTACTTAGTGTAAGTGAGTTTGATCGAAAGATGGGCTATTCAGTGCTATTCTCGGATGGCCATGTTCACATTCTTCATAAAAATCGTTTGGATTTTGCTGATCTTCAACTTTTGGGCCCTATAGCCAATGGTCATTTAAATGAGGAAGGCTTGTATATTTTGGATTCTACTTCACAACAAAAAGGAATATCATGTGAATCATCACTTGCTGTTGCTGCTGTTCCGAGAACACAGGAATCATTATGGCATGCAAGATTCGGACATATTCGTCTTCCAGCTCTAGTTTCAGCCTCAAAATTGAATATGGTTCAAGGCATGCCTACACTTACTACCAAGGACTTGAAATGTGCTGCATGTAGTCTTGGAAAGCAAGTACAAGCATTTTATCCATCACAAGCTGAGTTTCGAGCCCAACAACCGTTGGAACTGCTGCATACAGACATATGTCATCTCCCTCTCGAATCACTCTCGAATCACTGGCTGGTAACAGGTATTTCCTTGTCATAGTGGATGATTTTAGTAGATATACACGGGTTTTTCCAATCAAATTCAAGTCTCAAGCTCTTGCTATCTTCAAAACCTTTAGTCTGCAAATTGAAAATGAATTATCTACTACTATTAAAGCTCTTCGGTCTGATAATGCGAAGGAGTATATCTCTAATGAATTTCAAACCTATCTTCAGTCCAAAGGGATCCATAGAAAGAAAGAAAGAAAGATTTATTAACGTCTACGTAAGACCCGAAGAGTCTATGAGACCATAACATAAACAGAATTCAAGACCTCCAGGAGTAAAACCCTCTTGTTATCTAAAGTATGGAAACAAAAATATTAAGAGTAACAATTGAAAATCTAAGAATCTGCTCAGATAGGGTTTGATGGAGACAACCCATTCGTTCCTGTGACTGCTGTAAAGTAATTCATAATACCCCTTCTTGGCTTGCTTTGATGCTTGCTGCTTGGCCTCTTCTGGAAAGACTTTTTACGTTTCATGGTTGCTGATCGTTTTATCTTCTTAGACAGTGCCAAAGTTACCCCTTTAGGGTCAGGATACTTCGTCTTCTGTGATGAGTCTACTATCATCTTATCATCATTTGTCTCATATGAAAAGAAATTAGTTATTTCTGTTTGCTTCAGGCCCATTGGATTCTTTTGTTTGAGAATATTTCTCCTTTCTGGAGATAGTTCATATACAAAGTGAGATACACATTTCTCGATCGTAATATTCTACCAAATGTCACCGTAGAGATGTGGGGTCTCTAAAAAAGACAATGATATCCGCCTCTAATAATGTAGTAGGTTGGGCGGTGTAAAACTAAAATGTTCTTCCCGACTCGACCATGTTTAGATCGCACATTGGGCACTTCCGATCCTCACGACCAATATTTTTAAGCCCTACCAACCTCAATCTCCAACTGGTGAGATGACACTCTAAACCGCCCCATAGAGTATCTCACTTTGTTCGGCGAGATCCATATCTAAATATTCGTGCCTTATAATGAAACCATCCGCGGATATATTTAGGAAGTTATCCTTATAGAATTTCTTTATAGCGAGCGCATCTTTGATCCGATTCACCCATTGTTAGGATGTTAGAGTATGATGATGATTGTGCATGCCTTTGAGTCATCACTTGTTATTTGACATGGCACTCTATATTAGCCATAGTCACGCCTCATTCTTCTCGATTCACTCTCTAGGAGCTAGTAGGTGCTTTAACCACGTCCTTGTCTTTCCTTCATCCTTGAGGATTTCCTCGAGCTATCATGGTATCGGAGCCGATTTGAAGGGGAGGTTAGCAAGTCGATCATGGTTGATCTTCAAAATTCTCGGTGGAGTTTTTTTTGACTTGGAAGTTAAGCTCTCAAAGGCTTGGTCTCGATTGGCACACGGATGTTACGAGATCTCTTGATACGGATGCTCTAGAAATCGGGGGTGGATTAGATCGGTGAAACTCGAGTCAATTTCTTGGCAAGATTCCTTGCAAGATCAATTGGTCGGGCAAAGGAGCAAAGCTCGAATGGCGTTCTTTGCATTGTGTGGATTTGGTGCGGATCTACACCACAAGGTTGAAGAAGAATGAAGGATTTGCTCGGATCTGGTTTTTTAGCATGCGGATCTTGCCGGATCGAAGATTAGAACCAAAAAAGGGTCGGATTTCTTTGCGAAGATATTTTGGAGTCGGATTTGTGCCATATGGCAAATCGACAATAGAATTTGTATAATCGGAGATATATTGCATGGTGGGCTTAATTATTTTGGTTCGTGGCTTATTAGGGAGAAAAGAAAAGGTGCATTCTATTTTTGTTGGTCGGATAGGGCCACACTTGGAGTTCTGGCAGAGGGGCACCGAATTTAGAACTTGGAGCTTCGATTTGGCTCGAATTTGGTTGGATCTGGATTTGCGGCACAGTTCGGCCGGATCTCAAGTTTGGGCTAGGATCCGGACGTCTATGCTAGCATTTGTGCGATTATTTGCACTACGGTTATTGATAATCAAAAGCATATAGATCAATAGTAGGTGTATCTTTGGGTGGATCTATGGACTTCTACGTGCAGATGCCATCAAAGATATGATTGGGCTTCATTTGAGTTCTTAGCACATGAAAATTATTCTAGCTGGAAAATTTTCATGCATAGCTCTTTACTCCTATGGACGGGAACATTTGGATATTGTTCTTGGGAAGCATACGGTTAGATGCGAAGACAAGGACAATTTTGATGCGATAGATGAAATTGCTTTGAGTACTATTAAAATTGGCAATTGATAAAGAAATACATCCTTGGGTATTAGGCGTGTTCTCTAGTTCTAAGGAACTATGGGATTCATTGCAGTTTAAATTTGAGAAAGATGCGATTATGGCGGACATGAGAGATGATCTTGAAATTGTTCAAGAAGGAGTTCTTGGAGCGTTGTGCCATGGTGATTACAAGACTGAAGAAGAGCATCTTTGCATGGATCAAAGCGAGAGCAGTCCGATATGGTTTTTATTGTCAAAGACAATATGAATTTGCTGAAAAGCTATGATGTTTCCCATTTTTCACAAGAATTTCAGCTCTGTGAAGGTAAATATGATGAATTCGATGCATGCCATATAGTAGATAATGCATCACAAGATATCATTCAGCAGTTAGAGGTGCCTTTTATTGATGATTATCTTGAGGTTGCTGATTTATCTTCACTAGTACAAAGCTTCATGTCCATATCGAGTATCTTTGCAAAGGTTAGACTGGAAAATAAGCCATGGAAACTGGCTGCTTCAGATGCTCTCACTAGTTTATGTCTCCTAGAAGATCATGTACAGCAAGGTCAAAATAATTCATATATGGAAACAGTTGCACCTACAGATTTAGAACAAGACCAAGATGTTATAGTTGAATCTGAACAAGATGATTTACATGTGGCTTGTCTGCATGAGCATAGGGATGAAATATTTGAGCATCAAGTGTATACTGCAGATTTCAAAGATGAGTTGGTTCTTCAACTTCCTTGCATGGATATATATGAGCAGAATGCTGGTTTTAGTTCCATAATCACCAAGGTTAGTAAACATGAAGTCGATTTCCCACTTTATATTCATCTACATATTCCATTTGCTTGCACACATGATGGGAAGGTGGAGGATCATTCTAACTTGGATGACTGTTTTGGGGTATATTTCTTACCTGGTATTGCAGGATTCACCAATAGGCTAAAGGTAAATTACAGATGCTTGCATGTGAGAAATCAGGTATTAATTATTCTTGATATATATGACCATACAAGTCACTCTACTGAAAAGTCTACCGAGCAGTTTGGGGTGGATCAATCTGAATCTTCAAACAATAATTCATTGGATTTGTATGATACTGATATGATTGGAAGATTGTCGGGATGTGATTTGTGAGTTCTACCATAGCAATGAATCAGATTTTTGAGAAAGGTATATGCTTTGCAGAAGATATATATTGTTGATATGGGTTATCAGTCCCATCTTTGGATCTTATATCAGTAGTATGAATGTCTACATCACAAAGACACGAGAATGGTACGGAGAGCAGAAAAAATATGGTTTAAAACCAAGTTTGAGTGGCACCCATGGTTACTTATGTGGTTGAGCTTGCTTTATATGCTGAATTTTAGGACATGTAACATCTCAGGGGGGATGTTAGTCCTAGGATTTATAGTTTTGTTTTTTTCAGCCATGCACGTCATCAGGGGGGATGTTAGGATGTTAGAGTATGATGATGACTGTGCATGCTGAGTCATCACTTGTTGCTGACATGGCACTCTATATTAGCCATAGTCACGCCTCATTCTTCTCAGTTCACTCTCTAGGAGCTAGTAGGTGCTTACGCTTCTGTCCTTGTCTTTCCTTCATCCTTCAGGATTTCCTCAGGCTATCACCCATGTATTTGAAACATAAAGATAACTCCAAGTCATGGCGTATAAGCTGATTGGCAAGTCTTTCAGCTTAATTGGACTGTCTCTTGCACCTAATGCAAGAATAAAAGGCTGATAGTCTATAAAAAGACCACGAAGCAATGCAGAAATTACCTCACCATCTGGTACTTGCTGTTTCGTATCATCCAATTTGCTTTTAATCTCTTTGGCCTTGGAAATATAGTCAAGCATATCCTTACAATTGTCCAAGCACAAAGAGTGTAACTCGTCTCTCAAGAAAAAGGCTCTAGAGTCTGTATCTCGAGCGTACACCCTTTTCAGCTGATCTAGTAATTTCAGCTGGTCAAAAGTACACAATTTGTTGATGACGTAACAAAAAATTGGCCGATTTTTCAATTTTGGTTGAAGACGTCCAATTTCAGCACAGTGTTGCCAACTTCTGAATTCACCTCCGATCTTGACAAATTTCCCTCACTGGTTGGTTCTAGCCACCCTTGGCTCTGATACCATGACAAAACTTGTGATCTAGGCTAGAATCAAACAGCAGGAAAACAAGAGAGAAAAGAGACGGAGTGAAAACTCAGAAAAAAGGAATATGATGGATTGAATTGTTTTTTGCTTCGGTGCTACAGAAGATGGTCACATATGTGACGTGTAGAGCATATGTGACGTGTAGAGCACAGCACGTTGACACCTAAGCTACCTAGGGGCATACATGAACATAAATATAAACTTTAAACCATGGTCCTATGTAAATACATAGGCTGCCATGTCAGCACATATGTGTGCTTAACCATTAAGAATTATTTCTGTCAAACTGAATATGGATGCCATCTTTTGAATCTTGGGCAGATTCATAACTTGATTATCTACAAGGGGCTCCTCCAATGGCCTGATTCTGCCAAATACACATGTTTTCCTCACAAAGGGGGAAATAGTGTTGTGGACTATCTTATTGGTTCCCCTGACTTCATATGTGAGATCGATTCTTTTTATATTGATAAGAGACCTGCAAAAGGAGATCATGTTCCTTTGGTTTTCACCATTAAATCACCACATGCTCAAGTAGAAATAAAACCAGTCGGTAGGATACTTGATTATTATTTTGAGTTTGATCACTGCATTGCATGGACACGGTCTATAATGATGTTTTGAATTCTTACCTCCAAGGTATTGAGGAAAGGGGATCACTAGAGAATAAAGCGGCGCTTTTATCTTATGCCTAGAAGCTTCTAAAGGTTGCTTTCCATATTCTGTTAGGGAATGCAAAGAACAGCGGGAAAAAGTTGGATCTATGCCTCAAAATGGTTGGTATGACCAGGACTGTAAAACATTGCACAGGAAGTTGAAACATGCTTTGAACTTCAGCCCTGATATAGTAACAGAAATTAAAGCTGAGTATAAAAGATTGACACGGCGCAAAAAGAGGGCTTTCGAATCCAAAAACAGAGAACACATGCTAAATCTTCTTTATAGTAATGCTTCTGGGCATGGCAGCTAGAAAATCAGATTGTCCTTTAAAAGATCTAGGGGTATGGTCAGCATATGCAAAATCTCTCTTAGATGTTAAGAACCAACAGTTCTCTCAGGATGAGCTAGATCCGAGGCCTCAAACTTCTACCTTTTTTATGGGGTCTCTCATTGAAAGGGCCATACAAAAGCTAAACACAGGGAAAGCAAAAGATTGGGAAGAATTACCAGCTGAAATGATTATACATGCGGCTAAGCATTGGCACCAGTGATTGCAGATCTATTTAATGAAGCTATTTGCGAATAATAATGTTATAAAGCCTATCCATAAGGCGGGTGATTCTATGCTAATTATCGCCTAATTACGATTGGGCATGTGATGGCAAAACTGTATGGATCCGCATTGGAAATGGTCCTTAGTGATTTTGCAGAAAATCACAGCCTTAGAGCCAAGGGACAAGCTGGTTTCAGGAAAAACTTTTCCACAATTGATCATATTTTTTCTTTAAGGGCAATCATTGAGGAAGCAAAGGCAAGGAAAAGTAAAGTTTATTGCTGTTTTGTTGATTTCCGAGAAGCCTTTGATACTGTTCCTCGGAACAGGTTGTTTCAGAGGCTCAAAATGTTGGGGCTTTCTCACAAGCTGATCTAGGCAGTGTTGACATTATACGAGAATGTAATAGGCAGAGTGAACATAGATGGGCAGTTTTCAGAGGAAGTTTTCAGTACAATTGGGGTTAAACAAGGGTGCCCCCTTTCTCCTACTCTATTTGGACTTTACATTGATGAGTTTGAAAGCTTTGTTCAGTCCTTAGGCGGAGAAGGCTCCATGCTCGCTCAGGAATGCATTCCCATTTTGCTTTATGCAGATGATGTGGTTCTAATCTCACCATCTCCTCAAGGGCTCCAAAAAGCCCGGCAAAGATATTAAGACCAAAGTAAATCTCTACAAGACCAAAGTGATGGTATTTAATTTGGAAAAATTGGAAAAATAACTCTTTTACTTTCCAAGGACAACCTGTAGAAATTGTTTCTACATACGCCTATTTGGGTGTTGAGTTTGCGGGCCCTCTTTTCAGATTGAGGGAGGCTGGTCAGGCAAGGATTGCAAAAGGATATGCTTGTCTTGTACAGCTAGAAAAACAGTGCTACCAACTCCATTTCCAAGATGTTCATAAAGCTCGTCCTGTTCGACACGTTGGTGAAGCCGGTAGCTTTATATGGTGCACAAATATGGGGAGTTGACCTACGAGCCGATGACTGGGGTCAACTAGAGAGGCTCCAAATTTCTCTTCTTTCTAGAATGATTAGAAGCAAACATTCGGTACCCCATGATATAATGCTTGCTGAATTTAATGCGAAACCTCTGAAGGTCGAAATTGCTTTTCAAACAGTGACTTATTTAGGCTGGGTTCACATGCAACCATCGCCGAAGAGGGGCCCTGTTTTGCCCTGTGCTAATCCGCGATGGCAGGTGATGGTCCATGTAAAAGGGTGAGCCTTTTTACATGATGGTGATGGCACCTTCATTGCATGTGAACCGGCTCTTACATAAGTTACACCGTCTTGGACAGTCACAAGAAAGTCAAAAAAGACTTCCCTGGCTGGCATATGTGTCGTCTAAAACATTGGCAGACCAAGGTAAGCGCTGTTGGTTCTCAAGGACATCTAAATTGTTTGAGGAGATGGGTTTCTCTATGGGAAATATCCCACCTTTTCACTACAGTATAATGGATGACATTTACTATTTGTGTCAGATCACGATCCTAGAGGTAGTTTATAACCTAATCATGTCTCTAACCTTGGTTCTTGTCAAATGGCACTCTTAGAAATCGTTTTTGACCTGATCATATGTTGAAGGCCAATTTTTACCATATCGCACTTCAGGTGGTTGATTTTTACCAAATCGTTCTTTGGATGTCGTTTTTGACCTAATGGCTCTAGTCGCCGACGTCTTTACCACTTCAAACTTCTGATCAATCTCCCAATGATGCTTGTCACCTTCTGCATCGACGAAGTTTGTGGTGGGAACACATTAAACGCAAGAGAGCAGCTACTTCACCAATCTTCTATCAGCCATGTATCTTATACATAGAGATTGCCCTTAGACATCATTATTGCTCTATTATGAAATACGGGGCAGATTCCATTGCCTATTTCGGGAACCTACTTTTCTCTCCAAACTGATCGCCTATGAGGACCAGAAATGTATAGCTCTTTTCCTTCACCAAATGACTGTGCATAGAAGAAATCTATTGAAGGAGCAAGCTGGGGGAAGACTGGGACATGAAAATGATTCTACACAAAGGCTGATCACTCTCTTTCTCATTGGAGGTGATAATGATAATAAACGGAAGTCAGGTTCTCTTCCCGGACCATCTCACCCAATCTCAAAAGGAGCAACCATGAAAGTGTCTAGAAGAAGAAAGCGGACAGTAAAGGAAAAACATAAGCAGTCCTTCAAAAGAGAAAACAAGTCTGGCATCACTTTATACTTTGGGCCCGTGGCCAAGAAGACAAAAGTTTCTTAATTTCATTGTTTTAGTTTTCCTTTTCTAAGCGGCTGCAAATGCGCCTCTAGCTGGACATGATTGATGTATATTTGGTCTTATAGACCCAAGCGGTCTCTCGTACATACATTAATATAATCTTTCTGTGGATGATATTCTTTGGACAAGTGGGACCGCCACGGATGTCCTGTAACCCAATTACGCCATGGAATGTAACCCAGTGCATGAGAAATAGCTGTTTAATAGCAAAAAAAAGACAAAAAAGAAGAAGAAAAAGACAATGTAGGATATCTGTAAGGCTTAGTTACACGGCAAATTGGTCGTTCTTTTGCCCGTTGCTTGGTCTCACATTATTCGTAATATATATAGCTAACAGGAACATTTGAACTAAGGTAATTTGATTAAATTTTGAAAGTGTAAACATTCTATCTGGAAAGTGGGAATATGATTCCTATACCATATAACCTGATGTAATATTTGATGAAAACATAGTGAAAACTACAGCTGAACTGGAGGAGGATGGATTACTTGAAATCCTCCTTGGACTTGCAAACATGGCCTGAAAATCACCAGGCGCATGCAAGGAAAGGAGAGAGAGAAGCAGGTGGAAGAATGCAGTGAGGATCTGTCTTAGAACTTCGAAGTAAGGGATTCCTACAGGAATAATTTTTAGAACCTGGTGTGAACTAGAATCCGAGCACCTGTCTAATGTCTTAGAATTGAAATTGGCTAGAACCTCTAGATCCCTTTGTTGATCATCAATGGTTTCTGCCTTCTTTGTTAACGTGGTTGATTTTATCTGTAAAATGCATGTGGTAGTGGGCTGATAGATGCGATTTCTCTTGACCATGCATTATTTGGTCATCTGGTTTGTCACAATTTAAAGAGTTCTATGCAACTCTTATGATCTTGGGTCTCCTGAGAAAGTAGACCAAAAATCAATTTGAAAATGCAGTATCAGTTTTTAGAATTTGAGAAATACCTTGTAGACAAATGTTCAATCTTAGGGGAGAATACGGGTGAATTTTAGCATGTAATTGTCCATATATATAGCAGTGTGGGACAGCAAGTATGGATAAGTTGTGATGACATGGATGCACAAGTTTTTATGTATTGTATTTTGTCATATTCCCAGTTTTGTTATTTTCATCATATCTATAAATTTGCTGGGATACCTTGCTATTTTGCTGGACATCTTCCTATATATTACATTTTATATTATACATGTATATTGTCTTAGACAATGATTTCTTAACGTTTCATATTTTAATAAATAAATTATTAGGTACATAGGTGAATTGTCGCTTTTGCCCCCCTACCCAAACAATGTGCAAATTAGCGTACTTGACTTCTGGGGAAATCGTGAGGTAATGGTTGACCAAGTCCTTGGTTGTTGTGCTCTTGGTAATCACTATGATTTCTTTCCTCATTAAATTGTGGTAGTCAATTTGCTTTCTGTTGGTTTCATGTCATGTTCCTTAGCCGTTGGCATATGCCCTCCCTCCCTCTATCAAAAATTGGCACTTCAAAACTATACTGCAGAAATGGGTGCTGAGATGGAGCCATGGATGCTACAGATCTTACAGTTGTTGTGGTTGCTATAAGGCTTGAGGCAGTGGTTGAGGCTTCAAGGAAAGTTTGCTAAGTCTGCAATTATAGAACTATTTTGGGTCTGCAGGTGTGCCTACAGGGTGCTATGCTGGTCTGCTGTTTCAGAAAATTAGGTGACGGCCTATTATGCTTGCAGCAGGAACACCTACAGGGTCTTTTATCCATGTCGTTTCTCAATCTTTGGCCAACCAGCAGGAATTCTCTACTTTACGTTGACTCTGTTTCTCAATTGGGACTGGGATTGTTTGATTTTTGACAGCATCACTGTGCAATCAAATCGAATGACATCGTCCCTCACTATTCTATTTTGGAAAGAAAGAAAGGTAACGTCTGGGGACCCTTGTGTCTATGAGACCAAATATTACATCAGGACACATTTATAGCCAAAAATAAAGATCAACCAAAAGCTGTTTTCCCAGCTATAGCTGCGAAAAATGAAGGGATACAGGTCTTGCGCTCTCTCTTAAATGATTGTTTATGGTTTTTCTTTGTTGTCCAATTTTTCATTCTAGAGATATATGAGACTTCATGACATTTCCAAGCTTTCAATTGCTACACCATGTTTCAAATGCAAGGGCTCGAGGCAGAAAGGATATGGGAGATTGACATGCTGTATTTTGCAATGGCTTTGCTACGGTTGTAAAACTATTTAAGAAAGATAAACTTAAACATACATCTAGGTAGAAATTATAGGCAAAGATGAAAAATCATTATATACGAGTCTAAGAACATGGAAAAGGATGATCCTTATCATCATTGCAAGAAGATGCACTTGCAACGAGATGCATTGAATTTGGATCTTATGGCACAAGGATACACCGTTGATGGGAATTTCAATAGTAGAACCGGTGGCCCCATATGAACACATTGGTGAGGAAGCTAAGAAATGGTAAAGACATGTGACATTATTTGGATGATTTGTGGTACAAGATCACCTAGCTATGTTTTCTGTTAGAACGGGCAAACGGTTGAATTCGATGGGCTTTCAACTAAGCCAATTTGTTACTTTTTATGGTTGAGCTATGGGGGGTAAGACTTCCCTTGTATACTTGGAAGCAAGCTGAGAAGATAGTTAAAGAGCTCCATCTTTAAATGTGCAATTCTTATGCTATGAAGCTAATTGGAACAGGCCTAATGTGTTGAAGCATAAACTTCAAGAATTACTTGCTGTGAGTGTGAGGAGAACCTTCCTTTCCTCAGTTTTGCATTGATTCAAAGCAGTATTTGATTGAAAGAGTGGTGTGCAAAGAAAATGGGGGATGTCTTTAAGCGATATGCTAGTAGACAATGCACAACATTTTAAGTGCCAGTGCACATTGCCTTTAACTAAGCCTCTGTTGTATTTACAAGGCCTTGAACCTGCTCCAAGCATCTTTGATCAACAGCCAGGCTTTCTTGCTCTTA
Source organism: Isoetes taiwanensis (assembly GCA_021234155.1). Classification (NCBI taxonomy): domain Eukaryota; kingdom Viridiplantae; phylum Streptophyta; class Lycopodiopsida; order Isoetales; family Isoetaceae; genus Isoetes; species Isoetes taiwanensis. Next base: position 12,662,361 of record JAJEKV010000029.1, on the reverse strand, counting down.
GCCTCCCAATCTGACTTCTTTGTAGAATCTGTTGTGGTTCCACCTCTATTCAATCGATTACTTCCATCAGCTCTACAATCTCAAGAGGCAGCTGCATTTTCTCCTTCCAACAACATAAGTTTGTGCCATTCAGCATAATCCTCTGATGCACAGGGCCATCCTTGGTGTTTGAGAAGATTTGTCTTCATGATTCTAAACTTCCTCCAACATGCATGAAAAGCTTCCTCCACAATCCTTCTTCAAGTCAATGCATCAGGGTCTTTCTCCCGCAAAGTGTGAGTGCCTACCAGGTTCTTCATAAGAGACAGTGTTCTCCCTAGCAGCATTGAGAGCCCCCTTGAACTGGATCAATGCTCCTATATTAAATGTTGGAAGAGTTGCAGTGAGATCTGGCATACATATCCCTAACATATAATGCTAATAGAGGGGATGTGAAAGGCTATAGCTTGGAAGATTCTAGAAAGGACGTAAGTGCCTAAGATTAGAAGATTCTGGAATGTAGGATTAAAGCTACTATCCGTAAATAAGAGTCCCAGAATGTCTAGCTGGGCAAAGTTTGCTCCATTGAACTTGGTCCTGCAGATCCAGCCGCAATACTTCTTGAATTCTTCCTTTGGTTAAATAAGCCGAATCTGCCCATGGATGTGGTCGAATACAACAAAAATATGCGAAGCGCCATCATCACATCCGGCCACTAGGTGAAGCTAATCTGGATATTGCCGAGCTCCAAAGTTTATTTCAAAGCTGATCTTGAATACGAAATGATCTATTCTCGAGCTTCAAAGTGAGGTCTGCAAATACAACTCATCCCGATCATCTTCTGCGAGAAGCTAGCCACTTTATGGATCAACTTGCAGAGCTCACAAGTACATGGAAGCCTCACCTCAAGAAGCACAACTGCATGCTGTGTAAGTCAAGCACATGGATTACAGGGAAGCTTCACCTCAACAAGCTTAAACTGCATGCTGCGCGAATCAAGCGCAACTTATGCCTGCACTGAGGCTTGGCTGATTCTGCTCCAGAAGCCGACGTAGCCATTATTTGTGATGACCTAGCCAATAAAAATGGAATAAAATTTTGACCAATCTTAAAAGTCTAATTTTTGAAAATGGCGGCGGTTGCAATAAATTGGTCATCAGACTACCGACATGGACCAAAATTGCTGATCTGGCAGTACCTAATAACCGTGAACTTACATGTCTACGTAGTCTAACTTTTTGACCATTGAGATGTGACACATGACTTTTATTCACATTAACGACATTATTTGACCTTTATAACAATGATTAGACGCCATCACGGTATCAGCTTATATGAATTGCCTTCTTTCCTTGCCCGAACCACTTCTGTTACAGATCCATTCTGCCTTTAAATTGTGAGAGTTCTATGACCTGTCCCAAACGGGCTAAGTCCACTCCAAGCTTCTTTTGCTGATATGATTCTGATTACGTATCTTCATTAGAGAAAAATCTAGACTTCGATCTTTGTTCGATCTGCTGTTTTTTTCAAGCTTCCAACAACTATTTCTAGCAGAACTGCAAGTTTAAAGGCTATTACCATCTTCTCTTTCCAGATTGCAATTTCTTTCCATTCATCTCATGCATCAATACAAAAATTTAGAAGATTTTCAAATCAGTGCCCCAACTTATGAAAAGTTCACCTCTCAAATATTCTTCACAAAACTTGTTGCATGATTGTGTATGCATTCCTCTTAAGTGTAAATGCCCAAAAATCAAAGGCTTTTTCCTCTCTTGGACTGTTCACAAGCGAAAATTCGTACACCATAAACCTTCTCAATAAACATGGAACATTAGGAAGTTAGGCCGCTTGGCTAAATCAGAGAGAAGGGGAGACGGGGAAGATAGTCTTCTCCGACATAGAAAGTGGTCTACACCAGCTTAAAAGTACTTAGAAGTGGCCATGGGCCACATTATACCTTTAAAGTGCCAGAAATTGATATAGCCAATTCCTTTGTGCCTGTTATCCTATCTTGGCAACCAAGCATGGTATGTATAGTTTATGACGAAATTGCTATTGCACAATTTCTTGTTCTTGTAAAATCCGTTCCCAATGTAATCTGGTTTATTCCACAGGACTTGCAGGTTGATTTGAGGTAGTATAGCCAGTTTGACACAATGCACAATTTTTGGTGATTCTTAATGGTCCATGCCATCCTCAGGGATATTATTCCACCTTTGAAGGGCTTGACAAGGGCTGATCTTGAGCGCCTAGCTGATCAACCCATTATTCCATTAGATGGTATGTATTGTTGTCGATCCACACCACAATTGAGAACTGATAAGTTTGATTTGATATTTTTATACAGTCAAAGGCGTGCGTCAATTTTTTTTGAGTCTTCGTTATGGACACCTGATTAAGAAAGATGCATTAATGTGCTTATTATATGGTACGTTAAAGCACGAGGATTCGGTATGTTCAGGTTCTGAATAGCATAACATGATAGAGTGAGGTTCAATTTCATTTTCTATTATGGTTTTTCATATATTTGTGCCTATCTTGTGAGGTTCGGGTGTCCTATCTTAATTTCTTGTAATATAATATTCCTTGCATGATAATAATTTTAAATTATTTTGCTCTAAGATGGGGCATGCTATTGTAAAGGCCATGAATTTTAGTTCTTTGCAGCTACTTCGCCGAAGGTATTAAATTATCTTTGTTTGCCTCTGAGTTTGTTCTAGATAGATGGTTAAAACATAATTAAACACCACTTTAAACAAGTTTGAGGAGGATTAGCTACATGTGATGATGAGAAGTTCGTGGAGATTAATGCATATTTATTTATTTATTTGGTCTAGCTCTCGTAGGGCCCTGAAAAGCCATGGAGCGCTCATTATAAGTTGACATCAGATCTTAGTTAATAGGTTAGGTGTGCATCCATCGTCTTAATATACTGTCCTACACTGTAATATTGCAACGAAAATAACACTTGAAAATCAAAAAGCTGAAAAGCAATTTCTCTAACATCATTGTATGTTGGGTAGTGAACAAACACATAGTCTTTGTTCTCAATGCTGCTGGTCTCATAAAATTTGCAAATCTGATCTTCCATTGGAATCTTATACCATCTGCCTGTCTCCATCAATCTATGCTAGCTCGTCATGTATCGAGCAATTATATGCTTCATAGATCTCGGGATGTCGGCTAACAGGCTTCTATTCTTGCATGAAGTTTACCTCGAGTCTGTAGCGCTTCATTCGGCTGCCAGGATTTTGCCATAATTTCTCAATTGCTAGCCTCTCTAAGAGTGCTCTAGGATTCAATTTACAATCGCGCTAATTGCCTGCTTGCACTCCCCATTGACCTGCCCATTCCATGATATCATGCATCCAATCTCGTTGCTTGGAAACCATCATTGCTTGATGACGCAAGCGGTCATGAGATCGCTCACGGATCTCGTTGACAAAGTTTATGCCTCTGGTCATGAGATCGCTCACGGATCTCGTTGACAAAGTTTATGGTTTGAAATAAAGTTTCTAGTTTCAGGGGGAACATACCTGCCTTTGCTAATATGATAGCATATGGTATTTGGGTTTTAATGCCCAATTCTTTTCGCACAAACAATTTTTGGATTGTTTCAATCTGCCCTCAAAGCTTGGCAGAAGTATTAGGCTCCCATATCACTCCATGCAATAGCACAAATTGAACCAAAGATTTAAAACGCACCTTCTTAAGCTTCCAATCATGAAGGGATAATTTGGAACATTTGGCTTGCATGTTGTACATTGCCAATTTCCCCCTTAGCTCTCCTCTTCACGTAATCTTTCCAATTATACTTCGCAAAGAAATCAATGCCTAAATACTTATGGCTCTCCACTACCTTGATTTCTTGTTCATGATAGAAAAATGCTGGCCCATCTCTTGTGCCAATATGATTTTAGATTTCGTAATGTTCTCTTTCATCTGTTTTGCCTCAGAAAACACATGATCCAGATGAGCTTGAAGCACTTGTTTTTTATTGGCTACCAGTACCACGTCGTGAGCATATAGAAGCAATCGAATAATATATGAGCCTAACTGGGTCCCTGCTAGTGAACGCGCCCTGATCCATTCATCTAGTTTATCAATAAAAAGGCTAAAGAGTGTCGGTAAAAGAAGGCATCCCGACGAACATCAATTGTGTTCTTGATCACTGTATCCACTTCATGTGATAATAAGACTAATACTTCCAAATGCCATTGGGAGACTGTGCCTCTAATTTCCTCTGGAATCCCAAGTTGTATCATTCTTTCAATCAATCCTCTTCTTGGCACTATATCGAAGGCTTTGGCGAAGTCAGTAAATGCTATGTAAAGTGCTGAATTTGGAGCCTTAGCCTTTTCAATCATGACCCCGAGTGTCATAGCATGATCAAGTATATTATGGTGCTTGCGAAATCCGCCCTGGCACATAAAGCACATAAAGCGCTTCATGTTATCCTTCACCCAAGCACTTAATTTACTCTCTAATAAGCTACCAAGAATCTTCGAAAATGTGCTACTGATCAGGATAGTCCTATAATTGTGTACTAAGCTTTTATCCCCAGATTTGTGAATGGGATGTACCCTGTTCATTTTCCATCCAGTTGGCAGCCTTGTCTGATGCACATATTCAATAAGCGTGTCAGAACACATATAGTCTCTTCCCTCCCCATTTAAATAGCTCTATACAAAGCCCACCCAAGTCTTGTGCCTTATTATTCTCCATGTCAGAAATAGCCTCTTTAATAGCCCCAGGAAAAAGATCTGCGCCCAATAGTTTATAGGCATCCCATCTGAGTTTCCTTTTGCATAAATATCTTGGACCATTTTTAGCAGAGCATCCATGTCAGATCACATCTCTTATTCAATATGTTCCAGAAAGCTTTAGGCGATCACCTCAACTGTTCTGTTAGCTCAGATTGCTTCGTCTGAAGATACACACATTTCTTAGCTCTCAGAAGCTTCTTATACTAGTCTGGCTTCTTGATGCACTGGAAGGCACCTTGGATCTCGCTTCTTTGCAGTCATTATCCCATCAAGAATTGCACTATCCCACCAAGAATTGCACGGTCTGCATTTCACGAACTTCTTCGTGAAACCAAATACATAGCAGCTTGGAGGATTAGATTTGTGAATTGCTTGGCATCAGACATTATATTCCTGTCTAGCTAGATTGCACTATCATTTCTTCCACCAATATCATGTATGGCATGCTTCGTTTTTAATTCACTTTCAATCTAGAGTGGAAAGGGAGATGTGCATCAGCAACAATATTGTTTGATTTCAATGTAACATGCAAAGGCATATGATCGGACTCGAGCATCTTTGTGTCAACATAGCATGCATGGACCATGTCCATATTACTTGCCTGAGGATAATCAATTGTGCTCGTCCCTGAATGGTTTATGCAAGTAAAACTTCCAGAGTCTGGAAATTTCATGATGCCATTAACAATTTTCAAATGGTAGATTGTGCCAAGCTCAAGCAAGAAATCACCCATTACATTAGAAAGTTTATCTTCTGAGCATCTACTATATAATGGCTCTGCAATCTCATGCATCTGAACATCGACACATCTATATATGTTTTAGAATGACTACTATTTGTTTGTGCATTGAAGTCTCCGAGAAGAAAGACTTCACCTTGGGACATAAGTTGTAGGGCGTCTGAACAAAGCCTCTGAAATGGATCGTCCCTGATAAACTCTTTGCTTTGATACAGACTAGCATTCAAGGGAGCAAAATAGCACGCTGCCACAATAAATCCATGTTATTTGTTCTAATTTGTAGCCATATGTACTGCCTATTTGTATCTTCAGACACTATTTATATGCTTTGAGCAATTTGTACTTTACTATAGACTACGGCCCCTCCAAAGCCTCGGCTTGCTCCTGCAGATTTCCCATTCCACACCTGGCCTATTAATGCAAATCCAAGCACATCAGGGGGTGATCGAAATTGATGCTCCCAAGTTTCTGTGAATATCAAAATATCTTTTTGGCTCCAACTGTCATAAGTTGCATTAATCTTGGCTTGATGTAAACCATGAGTATTTTATAGACTGACATTCAGGGCCCAATCTACCTAACTACGTTTCCTGTTTGACTATTGGCTTATCGTTGTAATCTAGATAACCAACAAAACTTGAATTTCTTGCATCTTTTACTCTTGCTCATTCCTCTTTTTTTTCTTACTTCAACTTGCGTAGGAGTCAGGTCTAGATGAAGCCATACAACTTTTTCCCCTTTCAAAGCAGCCCAGTTATGTAATATCTATCCTATTCCTATAATAGTAGTGGTAAGATTTGTGGAGTCTCAAAATCATTACGTAGTTGCAGCTTTATATGTTTACTAGTTATAAGAAATTTATCGCAACGGCCAAGGCTGCCGCAGACATTTCTCTTTCCCAACTGCCTATTCTCGTTCAACTCACTTATTAACTGGAATTATATGTAGCAACGAATGTGTATCAATTTGAGAGCACACAAAATTTGAACCTGCACTATTGTTTCATGTTTCCATGACGCATGAGATTTAAACAGGCCCACATTATTGCCTCATGCTCCCAAGTTTCTGTGAATATTAAAATATCTTTTTCGCTCCAACTGTCATAAGTTGCGTTGATCTTGGTTTGATGTAAACCATGGGCATTGCATTAATCTTGGTTTGATGTAAACCATGGGCATTCCACAGACTGGCATTCAGGCCCAATCTACCTAACTACGTTTCTTTTTTTGTGATTATTGTCTTACCATTCTAATCTAGGTAAGCAACAAAACCGGAATTTCTTGCATCTTTTACTCTTGCCCATTCTTTTTTTTCCTTACTTCAACTTGCGTAGGAGTCAGGTCTAAGATCAAGCCATATACCTTTTCTCCCCTTTTAAAGTAGCTCGGTTATGTAAGATTCTATACCTGTAACATAGTGTAAAATCATTGGCACGTAGTTGCAGCCCTATATGTCTACTAATTACAAGAAATTTATCGTAACAGCCAAGGCCGCCGTGAATATTTCTCTTTCCCGACCGCCTATTCTCTTTCAGCTCACTTACTAGCTGAAATTATATGTAGCAACGAATGTGTATCAATTTGAGAACACACAAAATTTGAATCTGCACTATTGCTTCATGTTTCCATTATGCATGAGATTTAAATAGACCCGCATTATTGTGTCATGTCCCAAGATTGATATCTATAGGTATCTCCACTTCAATAGAATTTCGATTTGCACATACCTAATAGTTCAAAGCACAAACAATATATATTCATCAACTAGAATAAATAAAAAGAAAATGTTCATTTAATACCAAACAACCCAAACTTCAACAACATATTTGCAAAATATATACCTTCAATGTGAGGAATGAATCAAGGATGAACCACTTACACTATCACTCCAATCATTTCAATGGGATAAAAGCTAGGAACACCTTCTATTTATAGGATGCAAGTCTCTTTAATTAGTAGACACATGTCGCTAATCAAAGGTTAATTTTTTGACACGTGTTTTCATTCTAAGCCAAATATATATCTCTAACATATAATTATAATGGGGCAGTTTCTGGAATGTTCCATAAATAGAAATTGAACTTAAATTTTTTAATGGTTCGTGCGAGGGGAAAGTACTAGAAGATTGTAGGAGGATGAGGCGCCGTTTCTAGAAGGGCTTCTCGAAAGGTCTCGAGACGTCTCTGTTTTAGTATAAAAGGGAGGAGCGGCGGTCAGTTTAGCCCATAATGACCTGTGGCGGCTACAGGTCTGGAAAATGGAGTTTTTGGAGAGAGGCAACGGAGGTGGTATTTGAGTTAGGTGAGGCTGCGGTGAGGCTGCGGAAGGGATGTTTGAGTTAAGTGAGTGTTAAGGGCTGGGTTGCGTTGAGTTTCTGTGCAACGGTTGGGACCTCCGGCATCAGGCGTAACTATCAGGTCTGTGTGGCGATGTAGATAGATATTTCTGCCTTTTTTTTATCTGTTTTAACAAGCTTCAAAAGCGTACTGTTTGTGTTTTAAGAATCAATCATTAGTAAAATAGCAGGTAAGTATGGCAGATTAGATTTCTGTAAATCAATTTGGTAGTAGAAAAGGTACCAGGCTGCTTCTTCCGTCAAAGCAGCTTCGTCTTTATTTCGGTTAGTAAAAGTAAGTGCATGCTCATTTGCAGACTAAAACACAGTGAAATTACAGCCAAAAAGGAATAAGCTATCCCAAAGCCCATCTCTGCAATCGTGGCCAGAGGATTTGTCTTCATAACCTGAGTTCGGTTTTGAAAAGAAATACCAACCCAATTCAACCAAGCTATTTACACTTGCAGATAAGGAAGAGGACGGTTCTTATGAAAATACTAGCCTGCCCGCTATGGTGTTGCCAAGCCAACTGATTATGGCCCAGAACCTGAACTCAGACCCTTTGATTACGGTTATGGCAAAATTAATCCTCGATTGGGTCAAGGCTATGGATCTTTGACAATTTCTGGAGCCTCCAGATGCAAGAGTATGATCAAGAAGTAGAAGGGCATGGATGGCGGAAGGAAGTTCCTGAAATTCGCTCCATCCTATAGAGAGGTGAAAAGGATTTTTAAGGAAAACATTTAACAATAATCAGAATGCATATACTTATATATTAAAGCTACCATCTCTTCGTGGGTTATTGATGGCAAATTCAAACATATTGTTACTTTTTTTGGCACATCTGATGTTATGTGCTGTTATGTGCCTTATAGCAGATAAGGACAGCCAGTTACTCTTCCTGCACAGAGAAGGATTTGCAAAGGCTATTGTCAGGCATTGAACATCACTATGAGAAGCCAAGACTGAGGCATAAAGATCCCTGGGAATAATTTTCCTTGTGAGGGAAGCACTCCAGCCTTGAATGCCCAATGCGCTCCACTGCCTTTCAAAACTGATGCAAGGTGATAAACTCTTTATGGAAGGATTGTAGTTAGATTGCACTTATGTTAAAAATTGGATGTAATAGCTTATAAAGCAACAGATGGATCATATTTCTGGTGATGAGCTTTCTTAAATCCCCTGTAATGTTTTTACCGCGTACATGCTTTGAGAGCGTGGTTATGGTGGCCTCACAGTACTTAAATTTCTTCATACTAGATTGTGTTAACTTATCGTAGACTGGCTTTCTGTAACTAGATGGTGGACTTCCAAGCAACCCTTACCTTATCTTTGACCAACACATCTGCACCACCGGCTCTAATAAGATATTTGGCAGCACCTTCCTTTCCATTTAATATTGCTCGATGCAATGCAGTCAGCCCATTCTGTAAATAACAAAGACCATTGTTGCAACATTTAAAATAGGAGAGACAGTACAGGTTCTGCCAAATCAAAACTGCCTTGACGCCAACATGGATGGCACACTGACAGCCGCATTGATACATGCAAAATGAGCATTTTTTAACATCCTACATAACATGGGCTTCTATGGGCTTCTCTGAATTTTGAAATTCATGTAGAGTCCAAATCAGGATGGAGTTCTAGAAGGTTCTTGCAGCGTCTATAAAGAACATGAATCAAATCTGCTACTTGAGAAATTGGCAGAACAGAGCCAAAAATGTGGGGAGCACTTGAGCAAGCAGTCTTGAGAGAGATGTTGAATATGGCTTCCATACCTTCATACATCTTGCAGTAGAACGACAATATGCAGCAACAATAATCACAACACTGAGTCCATTGTAAGATGAGCAACATGTTGGTATTGTGTTGGTAGTGCAGATGAATGTGCTACATTTACATAATTTTTTGTCCATAATTCTTTCTTCAAATGAACTCTCCATAAATAGGCTTTGCAGGTGTAACAAATCTTGGAGTGGTTGTGTTATAATAAAGTTTTTATATACTAAGAATCTACCTACCTATAAACTTTCATCATAGTTTTGTCTTTGCTGGAATGTTCCCTTATAATTTTGTTCTTGATTCATATGTATTGTATGTTATGTAGCTTAAATTGGATGGATGGAAGCTTCAACTTAATTGGGGGGCTACCACTTAGATACAAAAAAAAAATATGAGCTCAAGTTTTCCACTTCGCGATCCAATTGAGTACAGGAATAAATAAAGGCAAAGCATTGTTATTCAACGGACCAATCCTGGCTAGCTTAAAATCATCTTAGATTTCGTACATGAATAGGCAAAGACAAAAAATTGCTATTCGAACGATCAATCCTGTTGATTGGTCAACTGAATGTAACATTTTACTAAACAAAATAGCTAGCTTAAAATCTTCCTAGATTCATTGTAACTTACTTCACTTTTCTTGCCTTATAAATGCTTCATTACTTCATTTCTAATCAACTTTCTTCAAAGGTCCACAACTTCATACTCTTACGCAATGCTTGGACATCAAAGATACTCCTCAACGAAACAACTAAAAAAAAAACAAATCCACGCGGCGGCCTTGGCCGCCGCGACAAACTCCTTGTAAAATATCATTCATATACATAATCATTGAAAATCGATATCATAAACTAAATCATATAAATGTCAATATAAATTTACTCTAATCTACCTCAAATAACCCATGTGTTAATTCGACATTATACCAAATCGTTTTATATTCTCAGAAATTATATGTATATCCAAACTAAAAATGCACGTTTTCATGATGAATTGAATATTTTAGAGTAATCATAATTTGCACTTATCCAAATGATTAATAAGGCACATGTCAATTTACATGTGCACACACTTCAATTTACATGTCATAACTTAACTAAAAATGCCGTTTTCATGATGAATAATATTTTAGAGTCATCATAATTTGCACTTATCCAAATGATTAATAAGGCACATGTCAATTTACATGTGCACACACTTCACATGTCAATTTACATGTGCACACACTTCAATTTACATGTCATAACTTATTGGCATGAATCCCATAGATGTAACCACAATGCAATTGCAAGGTCTAGATTTTTCACAACGTCCACATCACAAGATGTTCCATGACATTGAAATAAAAAAACCAAAACGTGTGCCGTTGCCAGCTAATACGTAAGGAAGAAAATAGAAGGAAGGAAGGAAGGAAGGAAGTATATTTTAACGTCCACGGAGGCCCAGACTGTCAATCCTACGGCCCAGACTGTATGTTGGAGCCTCTGGACACCTCTCGTTTCGATTATGATTGGGGACGCCTATGATTTTAAGATGTCGAATACGAGTTTGCCTAAGGTTTTGATGGTATATCGTGCCTCTATACGGTTTCATTTAAGCTTTTAGAATATGAAATACGGGGATTCGAACCTCTACTAAAATAACTCAATGTCCTAATAAGACTACTTTAACCAATCTAACTAGTGAGCTAATGTGATTATTTTTTATCTTAAATCTATGTTTTTTTTTTATAATAACCCATTGAATTGTTTTAGGGATATGGTCTATGGTTTCAAGAATTATATCTATATCAAATCCCCCTGGAACCCCCTGTTATTTTGCTACATATTATAGCGGAACGTTTCCAAACACAAAAGAAAACCACAGAAACCCTGTACAATGTGTCTCTACCACTGGGATGAAAAAACCCCCCACGTGGGAGGAAAAACCCTTGTAGTAGGCGTTGAGAGGCCCCATGGGCGCTCAAATTCCTGTCTTTGTGAGGGACTCCCACGGACGGTGGAGACTTGCGTAATGTAGGACGCGAGGCGTGCCACCATTGGCGAAGCGGCCAGTTGATGAATTGCTATCTCGAGCATCCGAGATCGGCATGAGCTGCTTTCGGATGTGTGCATATCTTTGGGCATTCTGTAGAGCATGGTGTTCATCTTCTACTATCCGCATGTGGAAAGACTGCATAATCTCTCATGCAGGGGGATTCCCCGCCTCCATCCCGTACCCCAATGGCTGTCTCAATTGCCGAGATGGTGGGACCCCGTCCTTATTGCAGCTATAGCTCTCCATTTCTTGGTAGAGATGTGTGCCTTCAAATCTTTGGTGGGGGCCGTTTTCAAGCACGGATTGACTGCGTGTAGTAGTTAATGCATTTTGGGCTTTGCAAGAGTGGGCGATCCCACGAGAGGCAACAAAGCGCATTCCATTCAGTACTCCGCTCACGCTCGATATCCGACATATCCATAATGTGTTGATAGTCTATGGACCATCTTGCGAACCATCCCCCCACAATGCTCTTGCCACACTCTCTTCAGACATTGTGGCCCTTGTGCCAATAACTGAGCCCGGGGAGAAAGACGTTGTGCATCCATTCTGGTCAACCTTATGGAAATACGCCAAGGTGCTGCGCAAGATAGCGTATCGCTGCGGGGGCAAAAAGCCAGCCTCATACAAAGAAAAATCGGATAAAGGCACCGTGTCCTGACGCCTAGGTACGTATGTCGGGGAAAGCCTTTACGTACCCTCTCTAGCTTATCCCAAGTACCCTTGCTAACCGTTGGCCCCCAGACCTCTACCCCATACAGCAATACTAGTTCCATGAGTGCTCGGAACAGGTGTGCTTTACGTGCCCAATCTTGAGATCTATTTCAGAGCAGACTATTCTCGCATTGCATCTGTGAGGGCTTTCCCACCGACCCTTCTTTCTGATCATCCCATAGCATGTTAGCAGAGAAATCGATTCCCGTGATACTTAAAGGTCCTTACAACTTCCATCCTTTGTCCTCGTAATAGAAGTCTAGGATATCATCTTTAGCATGACGATTGGCAATGACTTGGTTTTCTATTTGGTTGACTATCATTCTGTTATGTCACGAGAATTGGATCGAGAGCATCAAATGTTCCCGCATACTCCTAGTCGTATGGGATAATAAGCCCGGATCGTCGCATAGAGCAATTGTTTTTCTTGTATATGTCTCGGTGGCTGGGGGCCACCACCTCCATGTTCTTGCATCCAGGTCTCCAACTTGTCAATATGGAGCCCAAAAAGCGTTGGAGATAATGGGCATCCATGTTTAACACCTATGGTGCTTTATTCACGGTTGGTCCGATGCGAGGCAAAGTGGCATATATTCCGTCATAGAGCGGTAGATGGCATTCTCGCAAATCCCGTGGGACATGTAGCTCTATGGCGTTGCCATTGCTTGGGGTCCCGAGGGACCGTATCATATGTCGTCTTAAAATCCATGAAACAGCAATACAAGTCACGTCATGCATTGCGGCTAGCTTCTATAAGGATTCTGAGAGTAAAAATATGATCACTCAGGAGTGGGCGGGCGGAACCTGCCCGCCAACCGCGTACTCGATTTTTCCTCCCCGTTGCGTTAACTTCTTCTCCAGCACACTTGCTAGAAGTTTTGTGAGTAACGGGCTCACCATGATCATACGGTAGTTGGTGGAGTCATCCCTCGCTTCCCCGCCTTATGAATAGGGGTGACCTTGCTAACCATCCATTTTCGCGAGGCCCCTCTCGATGGCCTGATTGATTATCCATGTCAAAGGCCCGAGCAAAGCTGGCCCACCCCATTTCAACAGCTCGGCCTGAAGTCCCTGCAAGTCCTTTGCTTTACCATTAGCAAGATGCCTAAGACCCTGGTGGATGTCTGCCTCTGAAAGCTGTAGTGTTTCTCCTAGTTGACCTCGCATCGCCGCCAATTGCTCCCGGGGTCATACAACTCCTCCAACCGGCCGTCTCCACCGGGTCCGAGGTAACATTGCCAGGTGGTTGATGCCTCTTACACAGCACTCTATGCCAAAAGGCTTTTGGCTCCGTCATCAGTAGATCAAACATGCGTTGCTAATTTTCTGCAATGTAGCGATGCTTTTTGGATTTCAAGAATGCCTTATAGTCCCTAATGGCCTGTGGCCGGAGCTGTGGATCTAAGATGGTGCGTAGCTGACTCTTTAGAGCCTTACATTCAGCGTCAAACTAGGGGTTTTGAGGGAATTATGCAGTGTCCCTTCGCGGGAGCTTTCTTGCTACAAAGCATTCACTGGCTGCTGTGTTGACCCTCAACCTGGCTAGAGAGTCAAACACAATAAGCCAACTTGAATTTATGCTCAAGTTGGGGTTAGAACCTCCAGATCACTTAAGGTGATCAGTCTACACAAGAATTTCTTAGAGAAAAAGCTCAAATATCAAGTACTCATACCTTTCCCAATTCAAGAATAAGGAGCTTTCACTTAAATTGATGTAGCTATTATAGATGAATTGCTTTTCGAGGTCAAATGATTGTGACTTGTGTAGAAAAGTTATAAGCATGCAATGGAAAAGATCTTGACCAAGTCTGAGCTCTAATCTGTGAGATATTCAATCTCAAAGTTGAGTCAATTTTTGGTCAATACCAGTCAAAGCCACAGACAGATCTCAGAATTTTGTAACTTGAGTTACAGAGAGGATTTTTGGGAAATTCCAAAACCAAAGGGGAGAATAGGTTCCAAGGATGTGGGGCAGACAATCAGATCTTGTTTTGGATCACTAAACCTATTTTTTTTTTGCACTGTTTTGTGGATAACAGTCTAAAATCATATCAGACAGAATGCAAAAAATTATAACTTGAGTTTGGAGTGGTTTTTTCTCGAACTTTTTGTGCACTCAGGTGCAATTATAGTTGGGAATAAGAGGCAACCGGTCATATGCAAGAAAGGATTATGGAATATCTTCTTGTAAAATGTTTGCATGGCAAAAATACTAAAAAGAACATGAGTCAATTTTTTTAACACTTGGCGCATAATTTTCATTGATGTGAAGGTAATACAAGATGAATATGGGTCTCAGGATCATAAATCAATCATCAGAATATCTCGGAAGGTCATATAATAACATCATAATAGCATAATCAGTCCAATCTTCTCAAATCGAAATGTGGAGTGCTCAGAAACTTCATGAACGTCTTGGATCATGCTCAAGATGTATCAATGTTGAGGTTTGATCGCCGGGCCTTCAAAAATCTTCATGTCAATGTTTTCCCAAGATATAACTTTAGATTTAACGGTTCAGGCATCTTAGAGCTTAAATTTAGGCTTAATAGGATGCTTAAGGGCGTGAATACAAAAATAGATAGTTTTCAAGCTCAAGGATTCCATTCCGGCGTGATTCGAAAGATTTTCCAAGTTTAGGGTTGTTCGACGATTATTTTTCCGAAATCTCAGCGATCACGATGGCCATATTTTTTGGAGTATAAACTAGGAATATGCCATATTTTGCAATTTTGAGAAGCTAGGCTATGGTTCAAAAGATACCCCCAAAAAATAATTAGGAAGTTTTGATCATTTGGGGCTATGGCAACCCTAATATTTTAGGAATATGCTAGGTCTAGATACCATGCTTGGAATATTCCATGGGGATATTTATGTGACATGGATACTTAGGGCACAATGGTGAATGAAGTATGGGGGTATAAGAAGTTGCAAACAAGAGTTAGGCTAGGGGCATTTGCAAGGGTGTGACATGGGGAATGAAAATGAGGCAAAAGATATGAAATGGGAAGAACATCTCTTTGGGGGGAATAAAATGCTTTAGAAAAAAGGATTAAGGCAAAGCATGATGTGATTTACAAAAGGTGAGCAAGGAAGAATATCTCTAACATATAATTATAATGGGGCAGTTTCTGGAATGTTCCATAAATAGAAATTGAACTTAAATTTTTAAGTTGGTCGCGAGGGAAAGTACTAGAAGATTGTAGGAGGGATGAGGCCGTTTCTAGATTTGGGGCTTCTAGAAGGTATGAAGGAATGCACAGGGCTTCTCGAAAGGTCTCGAAGGCGTCTACGTTTTAGTATAAAAGGGAGGAGCGGGCGGTCGGTTTGTATAATGACGTGGGCGCTACAGTGTCCGGAAAATGGAGTTTTTGGAGAGAGGCAACGGAGGTGGTATTTGAGTTAGGTGAGGTGGGTGAGGCTGCGGAAGGGATGTTTGAGTTAAGTGAGTGTTAAGGGCTGGGTTGCGTTGAGTTTACATTGGCAACGGTTGGGACCAGAGCATCGCGAAACTATCGTCCGTGGTGGCGATGTAGATAGATATTTACGCCTTTTTTATCTGTTTTAACAAGCTTCAAAAGCCGCATTGTTTGTGTTTTAAGAATCAATCATTAGTAAAATAGCGGTAAGTATGGCGATTAGATTTCGTAAATCAATTTGGTAGTAGAAAAGGTACCAGTCGCTTCTTCCGGGTCAAAGCAGTGCGTCTTTATTCGGTTAGTAAAAGTAAGTGCATGCTCGTTTGCGGACTAAAACACGTGAAATTACGACAAAAAAGGAATAAGCTATCCCAAAGCCCATCTCGCAATCGTGGCGGAGGATTTGTCTTCATAACACGAGTTCGGTTTTGAAAAGAAATACCAACCCAATTCAACCAAGCTATTTACACTTGCGGATAAGGAAGAGGGCGGTTCTTATGAAAATACTAGCCGAAGCGTGGTTATGGTGGCCTCCACATTACTTAAATTTCTTCATACTAGATTGTGTTAACTTATCGTAGACCGGCTTTCAGAACTAGATGGTGGACTTCAAGCAACCCTTACCTTATCTTTGACCAACACATCCGCACCACCGGCTCTAATAAGATATTTGGCGACACCTTCCTTTCCATTTAATATTGCTCGATGCAATGCGATTGACCCATTCTCAAATAACAAAGACCTTTGTTGCAACATTTAAAATAGGAGAGACAAGATGAGGTTCTCCGCCAAATCAAAATTGCCTTGACGCCAACATGGATGCAATAATCGACACCGCATTGATACATGCAAAATGAGCATTTTTAACATCCTACATAACATGGGCTTCTATGGGCTTCTCGAATTTTGAAATTCATGTAGAGTCCAAATCAGGATGGAGTTCTAGAAGGTTCTTCGTCTATAAAGAACATGAATCAAATCGCTACTTGAGAAATTGGCGTAAACAGAGCCAAAAATGTGGGGAGCACTTGAGCAAGCAAGTCTTGAGAGAGATGTTGAATATGGCTTCCATACCTTCATACATCTTGCAAGAGAACGACAATATGCAGCAACAATAATCACAACACCGAGTCCATTGTAAGATGAGCAACATGTTGGTATTGTGTTGGTAAAAGTGGATGAATGTGCTACATTTACATAATTTTTTTGTCCATAATTCTTTCTTCAAATGAACTCTCCATAAATAGGCTTTGCGGGTGTAACAAATCTTGGAGTGGTTGTGTTATAATAAAGTTTTTATATACTAAGAATCTACCTACCTATAAACTTTCATCATAGTTTTGTCTTTGCTGGAATGTTCCCTTATAATTTTGTTCTTGATTCATATGTATTGTATGTTATGTAGCTTAAATTGGATGGATGGAAGCTTCAACTTAATTGGGGGGCTACCACTTAGATACAAAAAAAAAATATGAGCTCAAGTTTTCCACTTTTGCAAATCTTGTTATACAGTATAACAAATTCCATACATCCATACCCCACAAATGAGGAACTTTGTGTACGGTGTAGATTAAGGAATAAGGGGTGAATATGCCTATCCAACAGCTCTCGTTGCCCTACGTCACCCCCCGTGTGAATATGCACCCAAACCAAAGGGGGTTTGAAGGGGGATTTAATTTTAGAGTGTTGGATGTAATGGTTTGTGTGTTAACCCAAAAATTTTTGGGCCCCTTCGGGGCCCAAAGAATTGATGAATGAAGTAGACTGTCTTTAGTTATATTATATGTGTCATATGTGTTGTATTAAAAATATATTTGGGCCCGAATTGTAATGATGTCATAGATATGTTTAAATAGGCATTTCTATGATAAAATGTATAATAAGCAAGTAGATCAAAGAATTAAAGTCATTGTGAGGGTGACATTAGAATACAAAGGAACCCTCGAATATTTAGAGAATAATAGTGCATTTGAACTTCATAGCTTGCATCAGAAATGCCATTAAATAGTTCTACACTGGTTCCATATCCAGAACTGGTTCCATATCAAGCATAAGTTCTGTTCACTATATTTGGAGCCTAAGTACTAATAAAAAACATCTCGGATTTAAGAAATCAGAATCAACGTGGTGGTGACCAAAAAGGGGGAAGCAAACCTCTCAGCTATTGAGGTATATCGCAATTGGACCTATATACTTAACTGATATAATGCAACCAAATTTGTTAGAAACTAGAGACATGCAAACTCATTTGAAGTTAGCACTTGGCCAATAAGCGTATCTATAATGCATCTTTAATATTCTCTGGCAGTTCCAATTTCTCCACAAATTCTAGCATGCATTCTCTTGTAATTTCGACCACGGGTGAATTTCTTGACTTTTCATATGGCTCCGGATGCCATGTCTCCTCATTATCTACAAGCACAACAGGTTTTGCAAATAAAACTTCCTTATCGGGATAAAACTAGAGACATGCAAACTCATTTGAAGTTAGCACTTGGCCAATAAGCATTATCTAATGTATCTTTAATATTCTCTCGGCGGTTCCAATTTCTGCACAAATTCTAGCATGCATTCTCTTGTAATTTCCACGACCCACGGGTGAATTTCTTGACTTTTCATATGGCTCCCGGATGCTATGTCTCCTCATTATCTACAAGCACAACAGGTTTGCAAATAAAACTTCCTTATCCCAGGGATACTAGAGAATATATAAAGAACTTACACAAGATGAATGGGTTACGCAAGAACCTCCCAATGTTGGTTCGGTGCTCGCGAATGGCATTCTCATTAACCCGATATCAACTAAAATTGTGAGAGAAGACGATGAAAATGGCATAAAAATTATGATGTGAAACTAGACTATCACCTCCACTTCATCGATCCCCTTGAGTGTACTCCCATAAGCAACAAGTGAATATCCTAAACCAACCCCAAGATTGCGGCTAACGGTTGAATCTGTTAGGTCGCTACAAACATTGTATGGAGATGTAGAACTATTAGAGATATGGCTTTCCACCAAGTAAGTGAATCATGTTCCAATCCAGAAGCACAACTAATATAATTCCATTTGCCATGGCAGCTTCCACAACGAATGATCTGTACAGCAGAAAAAGAACCGTTTGATTATCTAGTAAATAAGTTGAGAAACCGTGCCCAATAAGAGATCTTGGAAAATGACTCTGCTCCAATCCTGTTAAAGGGTGAAAACTAACGGCAATCCTTAAGACCTGCCTTCCCGTTTGCATCCCTGAGCTCTGGGAAACTAAAACTAAGGGCCGGCCAAAGACCTGCATCCCCTTCCCCTTCCCGAGCCCTGCCAGAAAAACCACACACAGTCGATTAACCCTAAACCCTAAAGTATCCTCCTTCGATTAACCCTAAAGTATCCTTCATCGAGCCTTGCATGCTTCCATTGGAGATATCCTCAAAAATCATAGGTGTAACCATTAAAAAATGTCATAAAAATTAATGTGAGCGTATCGACTCTAGAAATGCGCGCATTAGTATGTCTTCAAAATACGACGACTAAATCTTAGCAAAACCATAGGAAAAAACGTACAAAAATACAAAAGTAACCCCCTGTTATAATGCTAGATATTCAACGGACCAATCCTGGCTAGCTTAAAATCATCTTAGATTTCGTACATGAATAGGCAAAGACAAAAAATTGCTATTCGAACGATCAATCCTGTTGATTGGTCAACTGAATGTAACATTTTACTAAACAAAATAGCTAGCTTAAAATCTTCCTAGATTCATTGTAACTTACTTCACTTTTCTTGCCTTATAAATGCTTCATTACTTCATTTCTAATCAACTTTCTTCAAAGGTCCACAACTTCATACTCTTACGCAATGCTTGGACATCAAAGATACTCCTCAACGAAACAACTAAAAAAAAAACAAATCCACGCGGCGGCCAAGGCCGCCGCGACAAACTCCTTGTAGGTATAAGGGAAAATGACTAGGAAAAATTCAAAGAAGGGGTTAAAAATATGGTATAGAAATGGATAAAAAATGGCTAAGGGATGGAACCAAGTACCATGGGATCTTCCAAACTCTAACTTCCAATCTTCAAAAAGCATCTTCCAATCTTCTTAACCCAGGATCTTATAAAGCATCTTTTTTGACTAACTTTGACCTCAAATGGAGTACCTTCCATGAAAGTTGACCTTGAATATTTTTGTTGACCTTTGAAGATAGATATTGTTTGACCTCCACATCAATGTTGACTACCAAGCTCTTCTTTGACTTAATCTTCCAAAATGATTTGTCCTAACTTCAATGCAACATCAATTAGTATGTTGCCCTTTCGGAGCAACATCTCGCCAAAACAAGAAAATGGCTGGTCCCCTCATCCATATTATGCCACAAAGAGTATACAGAGGGGTCTTCAAACCATGCCAGAGTGTGCAAATGAGAACAAGATGGAGCAGAGTGTAAGGTGCAAATTTTGATGAAATTAGTGTGAATGTGGTAATGCTATGGTAGTAATGAGATAAAGTGAGTGTAATGAGTGTGAATATGGTATGAATAGAGTGTGATGGGTGTAAGGGAGTAAAATGAATGTGTTAATGCTGAGATCTTGCCAAAACAAGAAAATGCATGTCTTTTCTTCAAAAATTTGCACTTCTGCTATGGTGGTGAAGCTGAAATGCAGAGTGTTTTTTTGGGAATGGAAACAAGAATGAGAAGTCTAAATGAATGGCAGGACCACTTATGACAGATGAATATAGATGGGAAAAGGATGCACCTGTCATGGAAACACATAAACAAGTTAATCTTGACCTTTGCAACTCTGCCATGATGGTGAAGCTGAATTTGCAGAGTGCATATTTAGGGAAATAAAATGAAGAATATATGGCTAAATGGAGGGTAGGACCACAATAAGACAGATGAATGTGGATGGAAGAAGGGTGCTCCTGCAAATGACACTTGACAATTCATTAGTGGAAATCCTTGTCTTGGAGTTGTTTGATAGTTCATCCTTCATTCTGGCTAGCTGCAAATATGAACAAAATGAAAACATTAATTCTAAAATCAAAACAAAGTGAAATCTAACCTATCTAATCTTTTTAATTCTAACTTATCTAAGTTCTAGAGCATAAAAAGGGACAAGCATATATGCTGATCCCAGTACCTTTTCAGGTGGATAGTGTTGATGGGATTTGGAAGTGGCACCCCTGAAGTTAATTCCTTTAACCAATAAGAGTTGGTGCCTGCAGGTTCCAACACCTCATAGGGACCTTCCCAAAGATTTTCAAACTTACTAGCTGAGTCTTCCCTTGATTTATTCCATTTTAGAACTAACTCTCCTGTCTTGAAAGTCCCTTGTATTTTATGAGCAGCTTTGAAAGCAGCCAAATCCTTGGCTTTTTTTAGCAGATTGGCATTCTCAGCCTCCATCCTATATTCTTCTAAATGCAGAAGAGTGTCCAGTCTTTCCTGCAAGGCATATTCAAAAGGTAAACATAGCTTGTGAGCTAACCTTAGAGATGGGAGCTCAAGCTCTACTGGAAGCACAACCTCAATGCCATAAACTAAGTTGAAAGGTGTATGGGTGGTTGCTGCTTTAATAGTGACTCTATAAGCCCAAAGAGCATCCACCAATTTGACATGCCAATCCTTTTGGTTATCATCCACTGTTTTCTGCAAAATGCTTTTCAAAACTTTATTAGTAGCTTCTGCTTGACCATTACCTTCGGGATAGTAGGAGGAGCTCTTGGTATGTTTGACCTTAAGAATAGTCAACAAATTAGCAATAACTTCATTCACAAAGGGGGTACCTCTATCAGAATGCAATTGTAGAGGAATATCAAACCGTGCACAAATATATTCATGTAAAAACTTTGCTGTTGTAATAGCATTGGCCTGTCTTAAAGGAATTGCTTCTGCCCATTTAGTAAAATAATGCGTAGCTACAATAATGTGCTGATGTTGTCCCGCTGAAGGGGGTTAATAGGGCCAATATAATCCAAGTCCCCATATTTGGGCTGGTCCCCGGAGAAATGATAGGATTTAATGCGGTGGGAGGAGGATCCTTTTGCCAAATATCGACACTTGTGGCAAGACTTTATAGCAAATATAACAATCTCTAAATATTGTAGGCCAATAATAACGACACCGAGAATTTTCTTGGCAGTAGTGTCTCCGGCAAAATGGCCTCCACATACTCCTTCATGCATTTTTCTAATGATCAGAGCGGATTCTTCTTCATTGACACACCTCAGTAATAGTCCATCCCTGTTGACTTTACATAGAACATCATTAATCATTTTAAATTGCCTACATTTTTCTTTAAATCTCCTTTCTTTGGCTCGAAGTCACCCCGAGGGCATCTCCTTGAATTGTAGAAAATTTTTAATAGATTGCTGCCAATCCTGTTGATTCTGCTTTTCATCATCTGCTTTTGCCTGAAAATAAGCTAAGGCATCCACAAAGTCAATGACCTCTACTGCATCCTCATGATCAAAGAAAATGTAAGGTAAATAAAGACTGGGACTCTTCACCTGATGTAACTCCTTAATGGAAATATTAAAGGTTTGTAGCTTACAAGCCCACCTTTGATTTTTTGGTTTAGAAGTAGCCTTATCAAATAACAACCCCATTGGATTTTGTTTCATATAAACTTGAACAGAACTCTTTAATAGCGGTGACCTTATTCGTCAATGAGGAACATAAGAGCAAAGATCACTCTTTTCCAACGGTGTACTTTTCTTCGGTTGAGCTCCATTGTTTCTTTGGCAAAAGCTATGGTATGTGTGGACGTCCTTACTCATATCTGATTGCACTCACCGTATACAAAACAGAGTTCATCCCCATACCACTCCATGCTAATATAGGGCCCTCCACGTGTCATCGCGCAACCTTGATGAGTTCGATTGGGAAGAATGAAGGGGTCATTTACCCCGTCTCCCTTCGGGGGCCTACCTAGGCTGGGCGTAATATACATGTTAGTAGTACATACATCAACATCATATGACCATCACGAAGGATGGTCCACCACATATCTGCATAGATAAAGATCAAGACATCACATAGGGAATCCTACCCAAGGCTCGCATTACACAGGGGTGGGTGACAAACTTGGGTCTCTAGAGGTCATTGCGCATGTAATTCATGGCAATGGATTTTGGCTGGCATAAGAACATGGCTTAGGGTAGTCCACTCCATCCCGCCCCTCCCCATTGCACACTTTGCGAGTAGGTTGAAGAGTGTTGGGACTGATCAGAAGCCAGCCCGGATGCATAGCCAAAGGGGCTATTCCCTGGGTTGCATCTCCCCGGCCCGATGGGGCAGGTAGGGATCACTCCCTCCAGAGATCTACATCTTGACTCAAGGTGACTAGAGGGCCACCACCCTTATTCGACTTGAACCCACCGGAGAGTGACGATCACTCCACGGGTGTCGAGCCCATGCCTTACCCCACACTCAATGGCAAGCCATTAAACCTAGTCCATGGTGATCCCGTGGAGACTTTACACACCGGGGATCGTTCAAGAGTCGAACCACGAACCTCCTTATGAGCCGGTCTGCCCCTTCACCCACAACAGGTGTGGTTCTTGTACACAGGCTAATTTACAGTGTGCTAAAGAGGCTAGCTAGGAGCATCAACTACTAGGTCAGAGGTCTCTACCCCCTTCCCAATACAATGAGTCCACCGAGATCATCCATCCATCCACATTATCACGTAACTAAAGAATAATATCTAATCTACATCATAGAAGTTATGTTCTTTAGTTAGGGCTCGCGATCTGGGGTTCTATGTGGCTGCTATGGGCAATTCAATAGGCTAAACATGCTAATCTATGCCCAGAAGGCGGATTAGGCTATTGAATTGACGAAATACCTGGTCCTCAGCTTGCTCCTCTTGATCGGAATGCGTCCATGTCGCTGTCTTGCTTGGGGATGCAGTCGGAAAGGGAATCTGATGAGCTAGAATGCTCAGGCAGATCTTGGGAGTCGGGATTGACTCTTTGGGTGCGTGAAACGGAGCCCGGAATGACTGTGGACGAAAAAAGGAAAGTTAGGGTTTGGTTACCTTACATAGGCTATCAGTTAGGGTTAGGGTTTCCATGACCCTTTGGTATGTCCACTTAATGGTTAGAGGTCTAAAGTGCGCACATTGATAGCGCTACTTGCTTGGCTATACGTCGGCGTACACGTCACTTGGAATGGCGTGTACGCGTGACGGTGCAGTACGGTATACATCTTGAGACCGTATATCGTACTAGAACGTCACATTCTCCCCACCTTAAAATGATGCTGTCCGCAGCATCGTGGTTCTCCCCACCTTGGGATCTTCTTAACCTGCAATCGACTTGATGCATACAATTTATTATTATTATACTTACACAATTATTAGAATTACTCTAGAGTAATCTTTAAGACATTACTGTACTATTTCATTATCCAATTAACTTATCACTTCATAACTTAATCAACGCAAGGTAATTACTAACCTTACTTAATACAACATTTAAGTTTATCAAAGTTTATCAATTTCATACAAAATTTACACTTCTAAGGTACTCTTCATCCCTTGCAACACGTTATAACAAAATTCGTGTTGCAAGTATTTTACAATATCTATAATTACATATTTACTAGCTTACACAAGATTTAAGCGATTAGTTTCAATGGTAGAAATCACAACTACTCTAGAACTATCTATACAAGTGCTCGTGGTGCGACTCCCCGCCGGTTCTTCGTTCTCATTGGCCTCCTGGATTCACACCACGCTAGAATATTAATGTAAAGTTAGTTATAAGGGAACCACTCGATCTATCTACATGAATGCATGACTAATCTCCCAGCGTAGGAAGAGGATGCTTCTTCCATCGTGGCCGTGGAGACAGCGCCCTATAATGCCTATATGCCGCTTATGCCTACACCTTTAGTTGCCTGAGGCATGGAGGATAGGGTCCTTCAGATTAGGCGTGAAGGATAGGGTCCCCCCGTAGGCATTGACTAGAGGTGCTTTCCTATCAATGCATTCTGAATGACCTCTTATCTCGAGGTCGTCTACTTCCGTGGGACGGAAGTAGACTTTTTAATCTACCTTCCACTCATCCAAGCGTAACAGCGGTCATGCACGCATTGACATTACACCACGCCCTAGAGATCACCGTAGTGGTCCCATCATCGGTAATTACGCATGCAACCCATACGGCATAGGTTGCATCGTGGATTAATCTTAACTACACATGAATTTAATCTAAACACAAATCGACATGCGAGCGATTTTTTTTGGCTCCTTTAATGTATGTGATTAACATAATTACCCTAAGGTAATATTTATGAATTAACATTATCATAGTATCGGATACATTACTTCGGGATAGTACGTTATTATATTTACTCTAAGGTTTGCAATATTTAACGACTTTTAGGTCGCGATTATTTAAACAATAACCCTGATTTAGACGTATTGTTACATAGACAAGGTTTTAATTATCATACACAAGAATTAGATGTGCTTCTTATTCTCTTCCTTGGGTCCTGCATTATCCTTGGAAGTATATCCCTAAGATGCACTTAAGTATATCTGAATTCTATTTTCTATTTATATTTATAAGGACCCGAGGTCATATAGCTATCCTTGGAAGGAATTGCATCCTTGCGAAGGATTAATTAACATGCTACCTCATATTACCATTGTTATTTAACTTATTTCCCTATGATACCTATACGTACAGCAAATTCTATGCAGTTATTAGGATCTATATTTAACTTGTCAATAAGACACATTAAAGCTTATCATACATGGGCACACCTTACCTAAGGCTAGGACGCATCCACCCATTGAGCCGGCGTGGAGTAATTTGGAGATGACTTGGGCATTGCATTGCTCCCATAGTTTTGCTCCACTTCATTGGTGTAGTTAGCTACTACGTCAGTCTCGCACGTTGAAGGCCTCCTGTTCGCTTCGGCCATTGTCGGAGTGAACTCTATTCTACGGGTCGGTCATTTCGATGAAAGTACGTTCAATCATACGATTGAGCCCTCCGACTTTCTTCGAAAAGAAAATGGTCTTGCACCCCTTCAATGACGTTGTACACAACGTCATATCTATTCTCTCCCCTTAAGAGGTTATATGCTTCTTACTTAGCGCATTAATTTACTAGCCTTAGCTAGCATATATAACCATCTAAGATGGATGCACATATTATGTTGTCATTTATTTCAATATAGTTATGGGTTACCTACTTAGTTAGAACGATTCTAAACCACAAGGTTTTATCATCATGACAATTCCTTTTGTCTCAAAAGACTATTTGATTACTATAATTCTTATTTTAGATGTACCTTGCATGTACTATTCTTTTATATTCTAGAGATTCCCCCTTTCTTAGTTATTTAAACGCTTGGAATATTCCTACCAATCGAATTGATGCCATCGTAACAAGTTGGCCGGACTTGCTAGATTACTTCTTTTCTTTCGGTTGGATTATTCTTTTGGAGGTACTAGATTTATACATGGTCAACAATTATCCTAGTAATGACGAGGTGATCAATCTCACCAAGTGGTTTCAATATGTTGGATGTCTGTTAACAATCGTGTATAATTTTAGTTACTCATATGCGTTTCCTTCCCAATACTTGACGCTTAGCTCAATATTGGGGCAATCCTTTCAGCGAGAATATCTGGAAATGCCTTCTAATCCCAATATGGATGTTACCATCCCTACATTTAACCTACTAGGCCCCATGGCCTTAGATCCTTGAGCTTGCTAGAAGCTCATCCACTCGTTGCCTGCTTGAAGCAGCAAGGTAACGTTCTTCTGAGTCGCTCGATACTTCAGTCTCCTTGACGATGGCTCCTCTTTGATGTAGAGGTTGACTTTGTTCGTTAGAAGCCTCTCATTGCTGGTGGCTTTGATGGTGTAGTTGGTCACTTGAAATCTTCCATGCCGCTTTTCAAAAGCACGGAAGGTGTATTTGTTGAAAGAGATCTTTCATCTTGAACTCTTTGTCTTGGCAGCTAAAGGACGACTCTGTATCCGATATTGTTTCTTCGACTCCATCGACGTCTCATACATCAAGTCCTCTTGTCGTTATCATGTTGCCCGAAGAGTGTTGACGATGTTGATTGCTTCACCCCTACAAATTGCCTGACATCTCTTCCTTTGATCTGTTACGCTATGGGAGGGAAGGAATAACAGGGGAACTATATATGCAAAGCATATAACTTACATAATTACAATTACTACTAGAGCTATTAGGTCCCCCTTGTGCCTCCCTTCGAGTTGCACACCTACTCCTTGGCAATGTCATCGGTGTTTCTCCCAGTGCAATGGTGTTGACGATCTATATCCTCCTATTTGTACGTCAGCTCGTACTCCGGGGTAACTTGTTGATATACTTGGGCCCTCGGATGTTTGTCGGCTATGGCACAACATGCTTTGCATCACATTCTAACTAAGGGTGTGTTGGTCGTTGATGTTTCAACATTTTGGTCTGCTTCCTGATCCTGTTCTCGGGCGGTAATTGTTCCCCCCTTCATGATACTTGAAGCTATTTGGAGGCGTCTCTTGAGGCTGTGCGCGCTTCCTTTGGCTATACTCCTCTGGAGTTGTTCTCTTCTGCAGTTGTTCTTTGAATCATCCATCCTTGGGTTCACCAAGTTGCATGCAAGTCCGTGTGCAAGTCATCGGCTCGCCTCGCCTAGTTGCTTCTCCATCGAGCTTCCAATCTTCCTTGTTTGATCCCCTCGATCACATGGCGGGCGTTGTCCGTTCCTCGGTGCTATGCCAGTCTTCTTGTCTTGAGGTACCTTCCGGTGGCTTTGATTGTGCTCGTCAGTTTTGATCCTCCTGTTGCCTCTAAGGAGCTCGTGGAAGAAGTCGGTTGCTAGCACTTCTCTAGCTTTCAGTTCCTGACCTTTTTCCCTCTATGCATGTCGGTCGGCTCTGTCAAGTAAAGCATCATGGCTCTCCTCCTGCTGGCTATATTATTGCCGGGATGATGGATCCTATATATTTAAGCAACTTGACCCTTGAGTTGAAGAAGTACCTGCCTTAGATATACTCTTGTCATTGAATAGCCTGGCTATTATCTTGAACTCTCTTTGTGCCGAAGGTGCTTCAGTTGCTATCCTTGTCGTTAAGGTGTCGAATGCTTCTACCTTGGGCATTTGATGTGCCACATGTCGGAGATATGATCGGCTTCTTCTCTTCTAATTCTTGGTAGGAGAACACGGCGAAGCCATCACCTAGTTGTTGAAGGCATATCTCCCTCGCCGCGGTGCCTTTCGTAAGTGCATCTCCATCTAATACACGTGTCATGGCGCATCACCCTATATTACCACAAGGTGGAATTATGGTCGTCGAGATGTTGCCTTCTTAGTTGGCTCGTTGATGTCGGTCGTTCCTCCTTCTATATATTGTTGAGGCCACTTGTGTCATAAGTTAGTCAAGTGTTCTTCTGCTGCCACAAGAGGTAGTGTTGTACGGCGATGTCCCGGTGCTTGTACCGATGATCTTGACATGACCGGTGTTGTCTCTTATTTTGACATTGGGTGGACGAGCGGTCTTCTACTTGAGGGCACTTCCGGAAGTGTTGGGAGTCGAAGGTTTGCTTGGGCTCAGTGGTTTCTCCCTCGTACTTGCTCTTCCATTTTGATCTTGGGCTATCGTTGTGCTTCCTTGCTTCCTTATTTGGTAGTCGAGTGAAGGAGCTTCCACGATCTAATCGCTAAATCTGTAAACATGACTCTAAACTCATGTTTCTCCACTATATGTGTGAACGCCCGAGATATACAATAGACATATACGCATTTACCTTGGGATTTTAATTCATCCACTTTTCCAAAACAACTACGAAGATCTACTTAAACGTTTATACTCCTTTAGGGTTTCCCCTCCTCCCTATCGCGTTTGATTCTTTGGTTTTGTCGCATCTTCTTCGTTACGGTTGACTCGGGATTCCTTGAGATCTTTGCTACTATTGTTGAGCTTCATGTCTGATCCGAGCTCGTCACCCCAAGTTCGCGAAGAGTGTTCATCGATGTGATCCCTTGAAAAAGATGCTCCTCCTTAATGTGTATGTCCGCCGTAAGGAATGCATTGACCGCTCAACGCCCCTACATGCGGTGTGTCATTGCAAGATTGCCGATGTGCGGTGCCATTGATAAGCTTGAGTAGGGTCACCCACTTTTTTGCGGTCGGGGAATTCTTGAATGTCTTGGAAGCTCACGAGATCGTGGTGGTGGCGGGCATTGTCATTCCTGCGCAGTTGAATTTCGAGTCGCGACTCATTTGCTTGGGCTTTGCTTCATTCGAGGTGCCTCTCACGTGCACGGAAGTTGGTCATCTCCATTACCCTACCATGGCTCCATACTGGTCGCCTTTGGCGTGATTTGTACCTGCTGGCTGGGTCGTCTCCTCCGTCCCCTTGGGTCCTATCCATTCGAAGTCTCGCACTCCTTGGCTGGCGTAAGTAAAGTCGTCCTTCCTTTGGTTTCTAGGTGTTTTGGGTCCGATTCTTGTTCGAAAGAGAATATTCTCCTCCTTGATCTTGCCCCCTACTTGCTGATATAGGCCTTCAAGTCGGAGATGTTCCCCGATATCGTCTCCTCCCCTCATGGTCTCCTACTTTTTAGAACCGATGAAAGTTCTCTCCGGCTGGTGCAAGGGGAGCTGGAAGCTCGTCCGGTCAGTCTTAGGTGCTTTGTGGTTGCCTAGCTTGGTTGCTCCTTTTGTTGGCGTTGCATGACATTCGCTTTTGAGCTGGCTGCAAGGTGCGTGGTTGTCTTCCCTCGGTTTCTATACGCCCCGTGTCGCCGTGACTTCTCTCCTCGACGAAAGATTATGCCCTCTGACCTTAGCTCGTGATGCCAATGTGGCATCGATGTCTAACGTCTTCCTGCACTTGTATTTTGTTGCCTTGCGTTCTTCCATTTGAAACTCATGTGCGCCGAGTTGGTGAAGGCATCGAGATCCTTTTCGATGTGACCTGCGTGGGCGTGGTAGCCGGGAGGTTGACGTCTAGAAAATTCTTGATGCCGTTGGTTACCAAATATTCTTCCCATTTGATGAAGATTGATGATAGGCCGGTGGTGTCCTGTTCTACTCGTTTGTCAGTTGAGGTGTTTGTCGTTGTGCTTCCCTCTCTTGGGTCTGCCTTTTCGGTCTCCTCTCCTTATCTATCTCTGTCGTACATGTTTGGGACCTCGATGTCTTCAAAGTGATGCGTGTCTAGCTCTTCTGCGGCTCGCCCTCAGCCCGAAAAGCAACCCTCAGATATCTTAGAGTCTAAGGGTCTACTTGAAGGGCTCTCCTACAACATTCGGGCTCTATAAGCAAGCAAGATGACTTCGAAAGCAAACATTCTTTGGAGACATATCTATAATCTACACGTCTATGGACATTAGGACGTGTGGTATGGCATGAAATGAGGTTTGTTTTGCAAAGCCTTCATGATGTTTGAGGCATACTCTAAGGTCCTAGCAAAGTTGGTTTGGGGGAGTCCAATCTCTACACATGGAGTGACTTGGGTAGCTCTAGACTCTAGCTCCTTTCTAGGTATCCTGGCAATAGGGAGTGTCAATGTGGTGCTATATAAGTCAAACTCTATTAGAAGGACAATGAATTAGGTCAAGGTTTATGCCTTTGGCATGAGCTTGAGGTGTTGTACCAACAGTTGAACTTGGGTTGCTATGCTGAGGTCTAGATGACTATAACAAAGGGGTGTTCTTGAGCACTTCTATCTAGGAATAAGGCATCAGCTTTGAGCCGAGAGCAATACTTGCGAGATACTAATGGGGTATGCTTCTATTTACAAACAAACCATAGTTTGGAAAAACAATTCAAGGGTTTGAGCTGGGGTTTAACATTTCTAGCCTAATTTGAGGACATAAATGGGTTCTAGGCTGTCTAGCGGTCCTAATGCAACAAATTTCAGGTGATTTGGAGCTCTGTAGCTCAAGTTATGGAGGTTCAAAGTTTGGAGGTCTCACACATTGCGCCCAGGTCAAAACTTGGAGTCTTGGTTTTGCTCCTGGCGCGACGTGTGAGACATCTGCCCTATCTTGGTCAAACTTGTGCAATTTGGGTGATCTAAGGGTCAAATCATGCTAGACTCATCGAGTTAGGCAGAATTGACCCCTTATACTTGGTCGATTTGGAGGTGTTTTGGTCTAGGTTAGGACTAGTTTAGGTATGAAGGTCTCGCACGTTGCACCCAGGTCAAAACTTGGAGTCTTGGTTTTGCTCCTGGCGCGACGTGTGAGACATCCTCACGACTTGCTCTAAAAATGACCAATTTGACTGAAACAAAAGTCATTACTCGCTAATTCAACTTAGTTAAGTACATTTATACACATAATCTACTCGAAAACACTTTGTATTAAACAAAATTTTATCATTTACAAAATTAATAAGGCTCTCCTTTGATATGACTGGCCAAGTGCATATCTTTCTTCATTGAGGTTACCCTTTTTGAGTGTACCGTGCAGGCTGTTGAGTCTTCAAAATGTTGGACCAGCTTCTGCTCTGCTGCTTCTTGAACCTTGGTCTCCTACTCTCGTTCTGCCCTCTCCTCTTCCTGTATCTCTCGCTCCATCTGCTCGTACTCTTCTTGGGTCTAATATACAAGTCTAACTAATTCTTACCTTAAAACTCGATCTAGCATATTACCTTTTTAAAATTCATCAAGTATTAAGGTGATTTTGACCTAATGTCTCGCACGTTGCGCCCAGGGCAAAACCTGGAGTCTTGGTTTTTGCTCTAGCGCGACGTGTGAGACCTTCTTGCTTTAGAAAGATTTGGCTCACTGTTTGTAGTCTTTTTATGTTCCAATTAAACTAGCATTGTTTACTAGCTTAGCATATACTACAAAAATGAGAAAAATTTTTCCCACTTTTTCGAGGTTTGAGGATCCTATCAAGTTAGTACTCTTTTGGGAGCATGGCGATTGCTTTGCTTTTGGTCTCCGGGAACATTGCTCGATACCACTTTGTGGACGTCCCCTACTCATATCTGATTGCACTCACCGTATACAAGCAGGAGTTCATCCCCATACCAGCTCCATGCTAATATAGGGCCCTCCACGTGTCACTGCAACCTTGATGAGTTCCAGTGGGAAGAATGAAGGGGTCATTTACCCTGTCTCCCTTCAGGGCCTACCTAGCTGTGGAAGCGTAATATACATGTTAGTAGTACATACATCAACATCATATGACCATCACCAAGGATGGTTCACCACATATCTGCATAGACAAAGATCAGCACATCACATAGGGAATCCTACCCAAGGCTCAGACACAGGGATGGACTGACAAGCTTGGGTCTCCGTGAGGTCATTCGCATGCAGACAGAATTCATGGCAATGGATTTGGCTGGCATAAGAACATGGCTTAGGGTAGTCCACTCCATCCGCCCCTCCTGTGCACACTTTGCAGAGTAGGTTGAAGAGTGTTGGGACCTGACTGTAGCCCGCCGGATGCATAGCCAAAGGGGCTATTCCTGGGTTGCATCTCCCCAGTTCCGATGGGGCAGGTAGGGATCACTCCCTCCAGAGATCTACATGCTGACTCAAGGTGACTAGAGGGCCACCGCCCTTATTCGACTTGAACCCACTGGAGAGTGACGCATCACTCCACGGGTGTCGAGCCCATGCCTTACCCACACTCAGTGGCAAGCCATTAGACCTAGTCCACAGTGATCCCCGGTAGACTTTACACACCAGGGGGATCGTTCAAGAGTCAGAACACGAACCTCCTTATGAGCCAGTCTGGCCCCTTCACCCACAACCAGGTGTGGTTCTTGTACTGTGCCTAATTTATGGTGTGCTAAAGAGGCTAGCTAGGAGCATCAACTACTAGGTTGTAGGTCTCTACCCCCCTTCCCAATACAATGAGTCCACCGAGATCATCCATCCATCCACATTATCACAGAACTAAAGAATAATATCTAATCTACATCATAGAAGTTATGTTCTTTAGTTAGGGCTCGCGATCTGGGGTTCTATGTGGCTGCTATGGGCAATTCAATAGGCTAAACATGCTAACTCTATGCCCAGAAGGCGGATTAGGCTATTGAATTGACGAAATACCTGGTCCTCAGCTTGCTCCTCTTGATCCAAATCGCCCATGTCATTTGTCTTGCTTGGGGATGCTGGGCCGGAAAGGGAATCTGACGAGCTAGAGTGCTCAGGCTCTTGGGAGTCGGGATTGACTCTTTGGGCGCGCGAAACGGAGCTCGGAATGACTGTGGATGAAAAAAGGAAAGTTAGGGTTTGGTTGCCTTACATAGGCTATCAGTTAGGGTTAGGGTTTCCATGACCCTTGGTATGCCCACTTAATGGTTAGAGGTCTAAAGTGCGCACATTGATAAATGTGTGCACACTTACAAGTTGCCCCCTAGGGCGCTACTTGCTTGGCTATACGTCGGGCGCATTAACGTCACTTGAATGGCGCGGTAACGCGATGACGGTGCAAGATCAGATAACGCCTTTGAGACCATATATCGTCTTCGGGCGTCACAAGATGCTTGTCCTCAGAGAATAGCTAGACCTATAGCCTTCTTAGTGATAGTAATATAAACCTCAAATGGCATATCCAAATCAGGTTTTTTTAAAAGAGTAGCTTCACAAATGGACTTTATAAGTAACTCAAAAGACTCTTGGCAATCTGATGACCATGTGACAGGGACATACTTGCTCTCAGATTTAGAAATCCTGCCTATTCTTGTCAGTTTGGAAATAGGACTTATAATGTGAGCAAACTTAGGAATGTACATTCTAAGAAAACTAGTCATGCCAATAAAGCTTTTGACCTGCTTCAAATTCCTAGGGGGTACCAGTTTTTTGAGGGCTTCAACCTTTTCTTGTGCCACTTGTATACCATTGTTGGACACCTCATGCCCCAAAAGTTGCCCTTTGGATGCAAAAAAAATACATTTCTTTGGGTTAAGGTTGACTCCAGAGTCCCTGCACAAAGAGCATATCCTTGCAAGCAATTCCAAATGATTAGTAGGGTGAGATCCTAAACAAAGATCATCCAAGTAAACTCTGAATTCTTGAGGAGACATAGGTCTAAAAATAACATCCATAGCTCTCTGGAAAGTAGCAGATGCATTCATTAGTCCAAAAGGCATTCTTTTCATTGCATAAGTTCCCCAAGGGGTAATAAAAGAAGTCTTTGGTTGATCTTCCTCCTTAATGCCAATTTGATTGAAAATCCATCTAAAAATGAGTACACCTCTTTTCCTGCTACAACATATAAGATTTCTTCTAAAAAAGGCAAGGGATAACAATCCTTAATGGTGGCTTTGTTGAGATCTCGATAATCAATGCAAATTCTTAAGGCACCACTTTTTTTTTCTACAGGTACAATGCAAGATACCCATTCTGGATTAATGATTTCAATGATAACACCTGCATCTAGCATTTTATCCAACTCATCTTTGATTAGTCCCATCAATGAAGCATTAATTCTTCTCAGTTTTTTAAAAACAGGCTTACATCCTTCTTTGATCTTAATTTCAAATTGGCATACCTCAGCTTTAATACCAGTGAGCTCGGAATAATCCCAGGCAAATACATCCTTCCTTTCTTCAAAAAACATTTGTATGTTGCCAGTTACAGGTTATTGAAGATGAAAGCCATACTCTTCTGAGTTGCCCTGCATTTGAGATAGTCCGGAATCATTTTTTGACATTAGCATTCCATTCCACGCTTCCACAACTTCTCAGAGCACCATCTGTGCATGACTTGGCATTATACATACTTGAGGTTCTAGATAAACGTCAGCAATTACTTAGCCCTCAGTAGTTATTATCTCCGCTTGTCTAGTATCATCATTATTGCAAAGGTTTTTCCCTTGAAAACCTTTCGAGGCAGGGGTTTTTTAATCCTAGTAGTAATGATTGTACTAGCCCATTGTATGGGTCCCATGACCTATTGGTCTCCGTGGACGTTAAAAAAACTATTCTATTCTATTCCTATTTTGATATTCAATCAAATCTCCAACAAACAGGGTTCTAGTCTTACCATTTTTTGTGATTGTAATCTCTCAAGTGTCCTTTTCCTCTGATGCATTAATGGTTAGAATGGGACAAAGTGCTTTTATCTCATTGGCATCAAGATCTTCCTCTGGAATAGCTCCCCCAGTTAAATGTGACATGAGAGCCTCTCTACATAAGGCATCAGCTTCCACATTTTTCTCTCTTGGTATGTGAGTGATCTCCCATGAAGCAAAACTCGAGAGTACTCCCATTACTTGATTTTTTAAGAGCTCCATATCTGCATTTTTTGTTTGGTAATCTCCTGAAACTTGTCTACAGATTAATTGTGAGTCACCATAGATGTGAATGTTAGAAATATCCATAGCTTTGGCCTCCTGAAGACCTGCAATCAAAGCCTTATATTCTGCTACATTAGATGTGACTTGGGGGAAGATTCTTCCTACTTTAGCTAAGAGTTTGTGAGAAGAATCTTTCAAAATAGCAGCAGATGAAGCTAAGAGTTTGTGAGAAGAATCTTTCAAAATAGCAGCAGATGATGCAATATTTAATTTTTTAGAAATACCTCCATCAAACCATAAGAATCCTGATGGTCCTTGTCTGCTGGAAAGTGCACATTCCATAATAAGAGGAACCATTTCACATTTTCTTAATCTTGTATTTTTTATTCTGTAAGATCCCAAAGGTTGTTCAATCAGCATTTCCATGATAAAGTTTACCTCTTCTTTGGAGCCATAGGAGCCATCTTGATTGTAAATTGTAGCAGTTTGAGAGCCATTGGAGATGGTACATCTCCCTTGAGACCCGACTGGCCTAGCATCCACAGTGGCTAAACATATCCTCCATAAAAGTAGGTCATAGATGTCAGATTCATCCCTTATATCTTCAAAAGCCACTACAATAAAGTTAGCAGCTACAGTTATGCCTTCTGTATTAACAGGCACTTTAGTCACCACACCAATAGGAGTAATCTTAGCATTTTAAAAAGATCTTAATAATATAGAAGCTTTCTTGTCCACCTCGAAACCACACTTCTTCATAATGTGATATGGCATGATGTTTAGGGGGGATCCCCCATCAAGTAATACATTTGAGAAGGTATAACCCCCTAAAGCAGCTGAACATGTAAATGCCCCAGGGTCTTCTTCATTCTGTGCTAGAACAAGGTTAGTGGCATCAGTGAAATTTACACAAGCATTCAATTGCTCACCACCAGTTTGCTGAAGTACTCTTTTTCTATAGCTAGGTGCAATCTTTAGCAAGGTGAAGAGATCCACACTTTGGAGTTTTTGAGCAAAACATCAACTTCATCAAGGTCTTGGTCTTTCTTACCATATTTTTTGCTGTGGAGGTGGAGCTATCATTTGAGCAGGTGATTCCATTATAGGTGGTGAAGACCTGGCAGTGGGATGTCTACTTGATTCAGCATGTACATTGGCTTCATTCATACTTCTAGTTTGCACTACCATAACTTCTTCAGCTTTGGAAACTTCTGTAGCCCGAATAAACCTTATAGTACTTGGTTTAGCAAATCTCACAGAAGGTTTGGGTTCTGGTCTCTTTTTCTTTTCCTGCTTAGCAAAGTATTCCTTAACAGCACACTTGACGTCAGTATGGCCAATTTCTTTACAAAAAGAACAAATAGGACATTCCTTTCCAAAGTGACATTTCCTATTGCATTTAGGACACACTTGCCAATAGCAAATCTCTGATGGATGAGAGTTCTTGCAATGAATACATTCAGGATAAGTTCTACCTGTTCTTGTAGCCTTGAGTTCAACCAATTGTTTGGTTAA
The DNA here is from genome assembly GCA_021234155.1 of Isoetes taiwanensis. NCBI lineage: Eukaryota > Viridiplantae > Streptophyta > Lycopodiopsida > Isoetales > Isoetaceae > Isoetes > Isoetes taiwanensis. Next base: position 12,625,831 of record JAJEKV010000029.1, on the reverse strand, counting down.
TTCTGCTAAAGCCTCAGTAACTTTAGATAGGTCTGCCTTAACCTCTGCAACCTGGGAATTAGCTTCCTCCTCTTTAGATTTCTTCTTTTCCTTCTGTATGGCATAAACTGGGATGGAAGAGTGATGGTCATACTGTGCATCAGTAGCATCAAGGTAAAAAGGGTCATGATTATAATCAAACATGATGTTTGTCAGGTAAGGTAGAGAGCATCCGAGAAAGGTCGGTGGTTTTGGCAAAAACTTTGTATCTGAGAATCAAAACCTTGGCAAGCAGACTTGGATCTGAAAGCAACTTCCTTTGGATATCTGGTCTTCTTTACAAACCATTGATGAAAGCAGTAACTAGAAAAATGGTTGGGATTGTGACTTGTGCTCTTTGACACCTGCTCATAAATGTACTAAACCTTTCTTTGTACTGATTCACACTTTCTCCTGCATGTATAGAAAAACTTTGCAACTCATTAACCAAATCTTTTGGAGCAGCTAACTTACCAAATCTATCCAAGAACTTCTTGACGAGCTCATCCCATGAGGTGGTACCCATTAACTTCTCATAAGTTAACCAAGCACCAGCTTCACTCTCTTCTTTGAAACATTTTCAAACTCTGAAAGCTTGCACCCTTTTTTGAAACCATAATCCCTGTAATAATCTTCAAATATTCTCAAAAAGTTGTTAGCACTCATACTGAAATCAAAAGTAGGCAAGGGAACAGGGACATTCAACTCAAATTGATATGGCATGTTTTGAAACAGGCTAGTTGAGAAACTTGAGGGCAATGGCCTTTCTCTGCAATGATCTGGTGCATCAACATCTTCTAATGGTTCTTGCTCTGCTGGAAATTTTTTCTTTGGAGCCATGAGTTCTGAGATCCAGGAAGATCTCCGTAGAACCTCCAAGATGTTGACCCTCAACCTGGCTAGAGAGTCAAACACAATAAGCCAACTTGAATTTATGCTCAAGTTGGGGTTAGAACCTCCAGATCACTTAAGGTGATCAATCTACACAAGAATTTCTTAGAGAAAAAGCTCAAATATCAAGTACTCATACCTTTCCCAATTCAAGAATAAGGAGCTTTCACTCAAAACGATGTAGCTGTTATAGATGAATTGCTTTTCGAGGTCAAATGATTGTGACTTGTGTAGAAAAGTTATAAGCATGCAATGGAAAAGATCTTGACCAAGTCTGAGCTCTAATCTGTGAGATATTCAATCTCAAAGTTGAGTCAATTTTTGGTCAATACCAGTCAAAGCCACAGATAGATCTCAGAATTTTGTAACTTGAGTTACAGAGAGGATTTTTTGGGTAATTCCAAAACCAAAGGGGAGTATAGGTTCCAAGGATGTGGGACAGACAATCAGATCTTGTTTTGGATCATTAAAACTATTTTTTTGGCACTGTTTTGTGGATAACAGTCTAAAATCATATCAGACAGAATGCAAAAAATTATAACTTGAGTTTGGAGTGGTTTTTTCTCGAACTTTTTGTGCATTCAGGTGCAAATATAGTTGGGAATAAGAGGCAACTGGTCATATGCAAGAAAGGATTATGGAATATCTTACTGTAAAAATGTTTGCATGGCAAAAATACTAAAAGAACATGACAGTCAATTTTTTTAACACTTGGCAGAGACAATTTTCATTGATGTGAAGGTAATACAAGATGATATAGGTCTCAGGATCATAAATCAATCATCAAAATATCTCGGAAGGTCATATAATAACATCATAATAGGATAATCAGTCCAATCTTCTCAAATCGAACTGTGGAGTGCTCAGAAACTTCACGAACGTCTTCAGATCATGCTCAGCATGTATCAATGTTGAGGTTTGATGCGTCTGGGCCTTCAAAAATCTTCTGTCAATGTTTTTCCAGTATATAAGTTTAGATTTAACGGTTCCGGCATCTTAGAGCTTAAATTTAGGCTTAATAGGATGCTTAAGGGCGGGAATACAAAAATAGATAGTTTTCAAGGCTCAAGGATTCCATTCCGGCATGATTCGAGTAGATTTCCAAGTTTAGGGTTGTTCGACAGTATTTTTCCAGAAATCTCGCGATACGGTGGCCGTATTTTTTGGAGTATAAACTAGGAATATGCTGTATTTTGCAATTTTGAGAAGCTAGGCTATGGTTCAAAAGATACCCCCAAAAAATAATTAGGAAGTTTTGATCATTTGGGGCTATGGCAACCCTAATATTTTAGGAATATGCTAGGTCTAGATAGCATGCTTGGAATATTCCATGGGGATATTTATGTGACATGGATACTTAGGGCACAATGGTGAATGAAGTATGGGGGTATAAGAAGTTGCAAACAAGAGTTAGGCTAGGGGCATTTGGAAGGGTGTGACATGGGGAATGAAAATGAGGCAAAAGATATGAAATGGAAAGAACATCTCTTGGGGGGAATAAAATGCTTTAGAAAAAAGGATTTAGGCAAAGCATGATGTGATTTACAAAAGGTGAGCAAGGAAGAATATAGGTATAAGGGAAAATGACTAGGAAAAATTCAAAGAAGGGGGTAAAAATATGGTATAGAAATGGATAAAAAATGGCTAAGGGATGGAACCAAGTACCATGGAATCTTCCAAACTCTAACTTCCAATCTTCAAAAAGCATCTTCCAATCTTCTTAACCCAGGATCTTATAAAGCACCTTTTTTGACTAACTTTGACCTCAAATGGAGTACCTTCCATGAAAGTTGACCTTGAATGTTGACCTTTGAAGATAGATATTGTTTGACCTCCATATCAATGTTGACTACCAAGCTCTTCTTTGACTTAATCTTCCAAAATGATTTGTCCTAACTTCAATGCATAAGCCATCAATTAGTATGTTGCCCTTCGGGGGCAACATGCTGCGAGTAAGACCTTCACCAACCATTCACACTTATCATGCAATATATAGAGGGCATCAATCCATTGTAGCTCACGTTCAAGCGCCACCTCATATCCTGCTTGCTTCCGATAGTTGGAAGTGTATCCCAAACCACAGGGGGCTCGTCACGTGCCCTGGCCAGCACCGAAAGTGCCTCAATCCAAAGTGACATAAAGTGGATAGTGGTGCGTCAAAGTCTCTTCATCTCTTGTTCCGTGCACGTCGCGAAATCTCGAATGATATCAAGTTAAGCCTTTGGAGCTGGCGATAGTCCACCATCTTTGGCTCCACCCGCCTGGCCGCTAAACTACGCAAGTGAAGCCCCCCGATGATGGCCACTGAAAGCATAGCATTGCGGATCACCATGTCAAAGATCGACATAGCTGGACCAACTCTCTTCCAAAGGCTCACGGAGGCTGTATCACGGGGCGTCTTGTATCTTTGGGATGCCTCCGTTTTTAGCCAAAGTGGGTTGGAGTCGGCATTTCCACTGAAAGGTGACCGACCGCCCCATGCCGTGATGCGTGCATTGAAATCTCCCAATAAAAACACATGATCCTCCAGGCGTCTTGCTCTATGTCATCATACAGTTCCCTATAGGGCATATACACATCTATATTTGCACGATGCACCACCGTAGAACTTAGAAGTTTCATGGGGTATATAACATCCCGCAATAAGCAAGTAAGCGATGGTGAGGTCACGCAACACTCATATCCACAGTGGCGGTTGAGTCTATCAGCCTTGTGGGCGAGACTATGGATGCTATAGCATCTTTGAAGTAGCACGCGACCCCTCCATACCCTCGCTTGCCATGGCGCTCATTGGCCAGTGAGAATCATGGTACCCTGGGATGTCCGGTAACAGATGACCACTATATTCCCATGTCTCTTGCAAGAGGATGATGTCCATGCACGTAGCGATTTCAGCAATGCCCTCGCCCGGCTTTGGGGAATCCCCCCTACGGTTCCACGATACAATTGAAGGCACTCTTCCTATCTTTTGTGATGGAGGCTGCAGGAGTTGGGCCATTGGCAGGTGCTGGGGCTCTCATGTCCGGCTCTGCTTCTTTGTGTGTGGTGCCGGGTACTTGGTCACGGCTGGCATGTGTGATCCCCATTCTTGAGGTGGGGGATCCGGCGTTTGGTCCCCACGTCGCGCTTACGCCCCTTGTTGGCCGTGGAGGCACAAATACGTTTATCTTACCATTCACCAGGCCTGCCGATCCCCCTGCCTGCCTGACCTATCTAATCTTTGCGAACTCCTCCTGCCTCTTCTTCTGTTGAGCCGGGGTCAGATCCATGTCTAAGTACACCGATGTCCCCTTCAAGCGACTAAGCGATGCAAAACATCAACGTCTTCGGCGCACGGTGAAAGCAGCGTGATTTTAACTAGTCGGGGTCTCATGCTTGGCCCTCCAACTCTGGTCGGGTTTCTTACTGTCAAGTGCTGCAATTGGAGCCTTTCCAATACCAGGGCATGGAGCTTAGCTGGGAGATCTTCCCCATGTTCTTCAGGCAAGCCCCGAACCACAATGTTCAGTCGACGAGACTGGCGGTCCTTCTCCTCGCGAAGGACCCATCTAATTCCCCTGTGCAACCTCGCCTCAATTATTGGGCATGGTGATGGTCTTTGCCCTGTGGTGGTACTTTGTGCGTTTCATGCATGCGCCAGATCATACATCTCCATTTTGGAACTCGGCCATCCTCTTCTCAAGGGCCGAAAGCCTGGGCGCTGCCTCTTGACTTTCAGGCTGTCTATTTTCTAGGGTGTTAACCCCATCCACGTGACATCTCTTTTAAAGTCAGGTTAGAGTCCTGGTAACGTTGCCTAAATAATAACCTACACCAACAACTCTAGGGCTATGCGCAAAATGTCCAAGGCATCAAATTTCCACATATTGCATTCTTTACATGCAATATGCCATTTTCAGTGTCAACTACCGGGCCAATTTTTCAAGGTAGATAAAGATAGGTTTTTCAACCATTATAAAATTTTGAAGGTCTTACCAACCTTTAAATATGAACTTAAAGCCATAGTATTAAATTAAGACCACGATCTTTAGACCATGCAACCAAGCAAATCCGGCTCCTGGCATAGTATCCATCTAGCAAATCTAGAGGGCAATTCGCCCAAACTTATTTCTAGTATGCCCTACAAGTATTTTACTAAACCATAAAATACAAAGACATTGCATGCACATAACAAATTCTATGTCTCTAGAGATGCCAAATTGTCCCCGACTGTCCCCGAGGAACTCTAGCAAGATTATAAAATTGTCAAGTTACTGTATGAATATAGTCTTGTAAGTCTATTGGGTAGATGGGGTCCGCGTTAGCTCAAACCTACAATACTAGCTAAGAATGGAAATTAATCTCCCCCCCCCCTTGGGAACTAAATCAAGCTTAATTAAACAATACATGACAGATCGAGGAGCTTTGTGAAACATCGAATTTCATCTAAAATATACTGTTCAATCAAATGTTATAACTAAAATTGTAATAGCCTAGAAAAGCACCATCGAGAAGTTTAGTCCGATGCAATACCGGCGAATAGTCGACGTAAAAATCGATGATATATCGGCGTTATATTACGGCGCATTTTCCGGCGATTATTCCGAGGATATATATTTGACGTATATTACGACGATTAATGTGACGCTTTAACCGGACGAAGGCTTGACGATTTATGTGACGATATGTCCGGCGTAGTATCATCAGGAAAAGCATCAAAATAGTAATCGTCAGTACGTTCGTCAGCCTGTACGTCAGGCAAAAATCTCTCTAGACAGTGGTTGGATCTAACCGTTGAAGTTATTTTTCACGAATGTAAAACAATACGATACATTCCCAAAGTTGAGCAACAAACAATATTCCAGGTGGTGGTGCTTTGCTTAAGAAATAGCCTAAAAAAACCATACTTCCTTAAGAAATAGCTGCGTAAAAACTACGCCACTTCAGAACCACACTTCTTAACACTTAAAAACTACACCTACTTAAAAACCACACCTCAAAAAACCATACTTACTTTAAAAAATAGCTACGTAAAAACTATACCTAGTTATATAAACCACACCAAAAAGAAATCATATTTCCTTAAAAATAGCTTCTTAAACACTACACCTAGTTATAAACTACACCACTTCAGAAAACCATACTTCATTAAAAAACAGCCACTTAAAAACTACACCCGCTTATAAACCACACTTCAAAAAACCATACTTCTTTAAAAATAGCTATTTAAAAACTATACCCACTTATAAACGACACCTCAAAAAACAACACCTCGATTAAAAAAAATCATACCACTTCAGAAAACCATACTTCCTTAAAAAACAACCACTTAAAAACTATACCTCCTTATAAACCACACTTCAAAAAACTATACTTCCATAAAAAACGACTACTTAAAAACTACACCTAGTTATAAACTACACCTCAAAAAATAACATCTTCTTAAAAACGACACCCCCTCAAAAAAATAAGCAACACTTCTTTTAAAAAAAACGACACCTCAAAAAAAGACCACACCTTAAAAAAAAAAAAAAACTATAGCTCCATAAAAAAAACTACACCGCCTCCTTAATAAACCACACCTCCACATAACCACATGTAGATTTTTTGGAACAACGACATGTGGTCTTTTTGTTACTGTTGTTTTTAGGTGTGGACCCAGAATTGGGGTGGTAGTGTCCCCTGCATCCCAGACATTGTAGCCTCCTGGTCTGCCAACCGGCCGTTTGGGGCAACCAACTGCGCAACTTGCGCCATTGCCTGTCTGAGCTCATTTTGCAGTTGTACCACGTCCTCTGACATTTGCCGTTGGAGCTGATCCAGACGTCGGGTTGCATCGCTCAGGGTGCGGGACTGTCAATTCACTTCTTAGGCTGGGCGACAATATCAGCGTGCTTATGCAGCGCTCAAAAGTCAGCCGGCCCAAAGCGGTCATCCGTGGTGGCTCGTCGTTCTTCGATTGTCGAACACGTTCTTTTTCTTTCGCTAACTGTTTCTTGAGAATAGCTGCCGGTTGGGTGTCCCTTTGCAGCTCCACACCTGCTAGCTTGTCGTGAATGGCATTCAGCTTTCCCTCCAGGACATGTATTGCCTCTGTCTGTGTGATGTACTCTGAGGGGGAGGAGCCCTCGTCATTACGTGCCCGCTTCTTTAGCGCATGCAGATTCCCCTCCATCGTTTGTGAGGCCTACAACTTTCGAGCACTCCCGAGTGAATTAGAAATGCGTAGGAAGTATGTAGGGATTCAAAGATTGAAAAGGAATTACAAAGAGTGCCCGCCCTTAGTGGTTGGCATGGGGGGGTTTAACCCTATGGGTGGGGGGCTCAATTTCGGTTGCTGCCAGAATTCTTTTGGAGTGGGAAGGAGTTGGAGGCTGAGCTATTAGATCTTCTGCCCTGTAACTTGGGAACAAGAGCTTGGTAAAGTGATTTAGTTCCCTGTAGCTTGGGAAGGAAAAAGTCTAAACCGGCGTACTCGAGGAAAAAGTGATTTAGTTTCCTGTAGCTTGGGGAGGAAAAAGTCTAAACCGGCGTACTTTCGAGGAAAAAGTGATTTAGTTCCAGAGCCGGGCGTGGTATCTAAACCGTGCTCGAGGAAAAAGTGATTTAGTTTCTCGTAGCTTGGGAGGAAAAAAGTCTAAACCCGTACTCGAGGAAAAAGTGATTTAGTTCCTCAGAGCTTGGGGAGGAAAAAGTGATTTAGTTTTTGAGCTTGGTATCTAAACCGGTACTCGAGGAAAAAGTGATTTAGTTTCACGTAGCTTGGGAGGAAAAGGTCTAAACCGGCGTACTTGAGGAAAAAGTGATTTAGTTCCCTGTAGCTTGGGGAGGAAAAAGTGATTTAGTTTTTGATATTTAGTTCCCTGTAGCTTGGGAACTAGTTCCCTGTAGCTTGGGAGCAAGAGCGTACTCGAGGAAAAAGTGATTTAGTTTTTGATTTGGAGCATCAAAAACCCTGAGGCGCAAGTGATTTAGTTTTTGATATTTGGTTCCCTGTAGCTTGGGAACAAGAGCTTGGTATCTAAACCGGCGTAATCGAGGAAAAAGTGATTTAGTTTTTGATTTGGAGCATCAAAAACCCTGAGTGGGCCTGTTTTGACCAGGGGGCTTTGACCAGGGCACTAGAGAGAGAGTGAGGGCGCTAGAGAGAGAGTGAGGGCAGTGAGGGCGCTAGAATGACCTTCGAAAAAAAGTATGGGCAGCCCTTCAATTTCCAACCTTGATCCATAGAATGCGAACCGAAAACCCAAAAGACATATATAAGAAGGATAATATAGTTATAATACAAGAAAGTTATCACGGCGGCCGCGAACATTTCACTTTTCCGACCCCTATTCTCTTTCAACTCATTTGCTAGCTGGAATTATGCGTAGCAACGAACGTATATCAATTCAAGAACACACAAATTTGAACCTGCACTATTGCTTCATGTTTCCATAATGCATGAGATTTGAACAGACCCGCATTATTGCCTCGTGTCCCCGGATTGATATCTATAGGTATCTCTACTTCAATAGAATTTCGATTTGCATGTACCTAATAGTTTAAAGCACAAACAATTTACATTCATCAACTAGAATAAATAAATAAAAAAACGTTCATTTAATACCAAACAACCCAAACTTCAATAATAACATATTTACAAAATATTTACCTTGAATGTGACGAATGAAGCAAGATGAACCGCCCACACTAATAATCCAATTGTTTCAATGTGATGAAATGCTAGGAATGTCTTCTATTTATATGATGGAAGCCTCTTTAGTTAGTAGACACATGTTTAGTTAGTAGCTAATTTTTTGCCATGTATTTGCATTCTAAGCCACATATATATCAAATATCATTCATATGCATAATCACTGAAAATCGATATCATAAATCTATCATAATCTACACCAAATTTTCAAAATAGATCTCACACAAATCCACCCTAATTTACATCCTAGATTTCTATAGATTATGTTAGTTGAAGTTCATTTAGATAATCAACACGTGTTAATGCTTTTTTCCCACCATGTGTTTACAGTTTAAGCCATAAATAATATTTAAAATATCATTCATCATTCTTGGACGTAATCATTCAAAACAGATGTCATAAATGAAAAAAAGACATATGTCAATATAAATCCACTCTAGTTAATTCAAAAGCAAAATAACCCTCTTTTATTCTATAAAAGATTTTCTACCCCACTAGTATCGAGAAGACTGGTTGACCAATGGGATGGGGAGAAAGATAACAAAGTATGGAAGCTCTATTCCTTTTACCTACTTGCCCCAATACCTATTGAGGCATATTGTTATCTGGAGGAATAGAAGCCGATAAGTCCTCATATGCCACATGGATGAATAAATATGCCAATTTTGCTCGCATGGTTACTATGTTTGTGATAGAGAAACTTCTATACAAAAGTTCTTTTTGGCTTTATTTGATCCTTACAAATGTGCAGAAGAGGCAATGGTTTCTTTGGTAATATGCCTATGGGAAGCAAAGCACGAGGGAATGATTATGAAACTAAGTGGCCAAATTGGAAAAGGCCATATTGTCGTTGTCAACACCCCCAGATTGCATGTACCTCAAACAGAGTATGATGGATGGACCAAATATTATGATTTATGATGAACCATTTGGAATTATTTTTCAAGGAAGATTCAATTGTTTCTAGATGGGGTCACTTCATAATCTGGACCTCTAATCCTGATTATTTTCAGATTTATCTGCCTTGAGCTAGATGTATGAATGCTAATCAAATCTTTGTCATCATCTTCAACAATAGGTTGCTTTCCCTTTCTTCTCTATCTGACAAGACTAGATTCTCTAATAGGACTACAATCTCTGATATAGCTAGATGGTCCTGGTTTTTGACGTGGCGGAGACTTATTTAAATGTAATGCATTGCAAAATACCTCGACATGGTGGTTGATTTTGCCTGGTTTTTGACGTGGCGGGGACTTATTTAAATGTAATGCATTGCAAAATACCTCGACATGGTGGTTGATTTCGCCTTCTTCAGCTGCTACGGCATTTTCCTATGTAGGGTGATTGATCTCATATGTGATGCCTTCTGCCTACGCCATTCCTGTTCATGATGATGAGCCTGGGCCTCGTCTGTTTCGTGTTATTCTTCTCTTTATTATCTATGCATAATTCAAAGGAGACAATTGTGAGTGTTTTTTAAAAAACTAGTAATGCAACTGTCACTACTATTATGCAAGTTTTGTTTCTTTTATGTTCATGGTATGGTTGTTGAAGGGGGATCAACAGAAGCATGAAGGTAGGATTTCGTCATTTGGAAGATTTTTTGCACAAACCATTCGGAGATCGGGTGCTTCCCATAAGATTGGCCTTCCTTCCCAGAGCTGTGAGCAGAGTCCGAACCTGACCTGCGTAAATCTGAAGGTGAGAGAGAGCTGACATGCTTAAATCCGAGCCTAAGATGCCTAAATCTGAAGCAGTTTGGTAGATTTTAGGGTTTCGTCATTTGGAAGCAGTTCTTCTAGAAAGGATTCAAAAATTGGGGTCTGCAATGAATTCTGAGGTGGATCAGTCTCCAATGGTGCAGTTGTCAGCTTGGATCCGATGCTGTAAGCTGTAGTAACATGCTTGTATGAAGAGTACAAGATGAGGCCCATGTGCTTTTTCTAGTTTGTGAAGTATTGAGCATGGTTGTAGCATGCCCAAAATAAGGTTCCATATGCTAGGAAGGAGGCCAAAAGGAGAAGCAATGGAAGGACTTTTCATTTCCTTTAGGATTTTCAAGTTTCATTGATGCATCGCATAAACATAGAATTAGAAACAAGAAACATGAAACATGAAACAGAAAAAGAGAAACAAAAATGAAATGAAGAATCAGAACCAGAGTTATCCGACATGCCATACAAAGAGCCACACATTAGCCACCATGGTAATGCTGCCTGAGCCACAAAGCTCCTCAACAGCCTGCACAACTGAGAAATCCAACCAAGTAAATGGATTAGCGGATGCAATGTTGAGAAGGTACAAATCTAATCCATCACGGGCAAACTCACAGAAATAGCGGCAAGGAGGGTTCACACATGTGTTCTGTAGAATACATGTGCGTGGACAGAGAAGGGGCTTTTTTGAAAATGAAATGTACGTATACATGCGGTCTCTTTTACGTTTTGGCGCCTCGAATGTTACGGTTCCAGGAGGGTTTTCTTGGATCAGCTAAGGGGTTAGAATACGTTTTGAGAGCTGGGAATCCAAAGCTTGCTGCCAGATATATGTTTAAGGGATTTGGTATTTTGGAGGTAATCTTTTGAGGTTTTTTTGTCCTGTTTTGAGGTATTTTCTGATATGCCTTTTGTCAGATTCCGTGGATAAATGCCTCATGAGCTTGATCGACAGACAAATGCCCGGAAAGCTAGCTTCACAATCTGGATCCAACAAGAAAATGGAAGCCATACATTATGTTTTAAGGTGGAAATGGCCGATATGCTCTATGGCCGATATGCTCCAAGGCCGATTTGCTTATGCCTCTAGATGCATGCCAAAGTCGACTTCTGTGTATGGAAGGCCAGACTCGTAGACAGTATTTAACAAGAGCCAGGTGCCATTTTGCCATGCTGGCTTCTAACAGACGGATTTTCAAGACATTCAAGAGTCTTCTTTAATCTGGCTTCTGATATTCAAGCATGATTTTACAGATACACAGGTTAGTCTTTATTTGCACTGTTATTTTCATAGATAAACACACAAGATGGGGTTGTTGCTCCCATATCTGATTAGCATAACCGAGGCAAAGTTTTGCCTTGAATGGATTTTCCCATAGTTTTTGCTTTGTTTTCATATACTTACTCTCTTTTTTACAGACAATGCCTCTCTGTTTAGGGTAAGAGATGCGCAAGAAAACCCATCTTAAAAAAGGACAGGCACCTCAAACACTATCTTGGAGGTCTGCCCGCATACATGGTTCAGTCCAAAAGTGCAACAGATCATTCAGATCAGGAGTCAGGCCGACAGAATCATCTAGCTCTGGTGATGGGTTCTGATGGTAGCAAGCAGAGTAAGAGTAACAGTCAACCATTGAAACAAAGCAATTAGTTATTTTTTGGAGGTATAATATCGTCTCAAACGAGTAGATTTGCTTTCGAAAGGATTTTACTAACCCTGGAGATTTTGCAGATGAGCAGAGTGGCCTGGGTACTCTTACAACTTTTGCTGATTTATCTTTTAGTAGCCTGCTTCCTTCCCCAATGCTAGAATCAAATTAATTTCATTCTGCCTGTTCATACTTCTGCACATGTTTTTTATTTAGATAAATTGTTGGCATCTTTTGTGCTATATCTTTTTTGCAACCATGCAAAATAAAATTCATCAATTTTATGTGCCTCATTGCACATAGGAAAGACTTTTGAACAATTATAGGCAAATTATTATTATTATAGTTGAAGTTCATCCAGGGTTTTTGATGAGGGAGAGCTGGGAAGACTGGAAGTTGAGGATGTGGCTATTGAAGTCATGCATTTGCATAAAGAGAAGTTGTTGGAGTATCAAGATATTAAACACATATCAAAGAAGCTGGAAGTTGAAGTCAAGGGGCAGAACATAAACCCGGAAGCCGTGCATCAGTTTCCTTCTGAAACAAGGAAAAGAGAACAAGTGCGGACAAGGTTATACTTCACTTTTGCTTTATAAGTTTTTTGGGTTCGCTAATTTATTGGTAGCTTGAAAAATACTAGATGAAAAAGGCTTGCAGCATAACAACATGCTATATAAGCTCTAGAATGTGGTTTCTTTAACAACAATGATGCATTATAGTATATTTGGTCTTTTCTTGCCTCTCATTCTTTGGGATCTAAAAACGTTTCTTTGCACTCGCATAGCTCTCTAAGACAGTTAGAGCAGAATTTTATTCATGGTTTTTTAATACCATTATTCCTCTTTTTTTCGAAATGTATTTGTTAGTCTATATTTATTCCCTTACAATATATTCATAGTTCGTTATTTTTGTTTGCAGAGTATATTGCTTGAAGCAGAGTGAGATAATGTTGTTCGTAATAAAATATGCATCTTTTGGATTAGACTCCTACAGGATGAAGTCATATTAAGGTCTGGGATGAGGACTTCAAGGAGGTCCTTCTCATGTTTAGTCTGTATATTTAGGCCCTGTTACTAGCATGTCTTTGAACAAGGTTTATACAAAATGCTCAGAATTTTCGTCTAAGCGGTTTCAAGGGATTTCAAGGCATTTGCAGAATATACACCGTCAAACAGATACAAGGGTTATTTTTTTTTGTATTTGTGATGCTCCTTGCACTATATATGGCAGCCCGTCGTATACATCGAAGGACCTTCCCCATCCAACGGCCACCTGTCGTATGGGCCCTCTGTCTAACTCGCGTCTGGGGACCAGATTATCGAGTAGAGGACACAGAGGTGTCATTCCGTCCCCTCCTCTAGGGGTCCCTATGTCAGCGGAAGCAAAATATACAACATAAGCACTAGCAATAATAACAACAAACTACCTCAAAAGGTAGTGATAATCCATCCATCCATCCATGTCATCAAAAGAAAGACTCTGATAAGGGCAGATATGCCAAACAAGCACTCCTGACCAGGTCAATTTTTGGTCAATATTCCTGGCAAAGAGCTAGATTTCAAAACTCGATATTGATGCTTTCTTTTTGGGATCTAATGCCTTTGCCTTCTCCCAAAATGTTTGTATACAATGTTCCTTGATGGTCTTTGCAAGAAGAGATCTGCTTTTTCGGGATTTTGATTTTTAGAATGATTGACTGTCATAGGATATGAACAGAAGCAAAAATATGGTTTTGCTTGAGAGAATAAATGCACTTTTTTGCTTTTTTATTCAATATCCATGCATGCCATCACCAACTAATGACTCTAAGAATTTTTTGATGATTGCTTTATGCTTCAATGACCCTAAGTACAGACTCAAATCTATGATGATCGATCAAGCAAATATTATAGCCATCAAATGCTTGTATTCTAGGTGTCTAGATGCAATGCTTGAACTGTTCTTTTCTTCAGAATGATATGCAAAGGGATAATAATGCAAGCAAGGTGAATTCTGTCACCAGATTGATAAGAAATACTCATAATCTTAATAACAAGGCTCGGATTTTCATTTGAATCAGGTACACACAGGCAAACAATATCAATCCCAAGCTCTTAAGTCTTGCGCACAGGATCGAATAGGTATACAATCAAAGAATTCGCATGAATTTGTCAGTAATTCAAGCTGGATATCAAGTGTGGAAGGCAGAATCAAGCTCCAAATATGCAAGCCGGTCCTTCTTCAAGGTAATCAATCTCTTTTTCACCTCAAAGCCCTCGAATTTTCTCTGAGCACAAAAGCCCCTTTTAAAATTCCCCTGTTTCATCCCGTTCTTGGCCATTTCAATTTAGTTCTCTGTCCTTTAGTTTCTGTGATGCAATCTTGGTGTTAAACAAGACAATTCGGCTGCTAAGAATGATGATTAGGTGGTTACTTCAGGCGAATTAGGTGGATCTTGGCGTTTACAGGATTTAGGGTTCTTAGCAAACTTGGCGAAATATCCCACAGGCCAAATTTGATTCGGGAGCCCAAGGTATATAACAACAAATAAATCCATTATTAATAAGATTTACGTGTAATATCCACGTGGGCCTCGGTACCTCCACTGCCCCACACGCCCGGTTGTTCCACGTGGCAAGGGGTACCCTCTTGGCAACTCGGGATCTTGTCTATACTTAAGGCTCGATCTATGTTGTTATGAAAACTTTAATCAACTATGTTGGTGAAGAATTTAATCTTCCATCCCTTCTTACATATAGCTAATATCCAACTATTGTAATATAATTTCAAGAGAAATACATCCATAATAGATTTATGCAAAACCAAAGCAAAGATTCAGCTTCTAGAAAACTCCAACTCAGCCACGATCCTGAGCAGTATTGTTGCTACTGGCCCGAGCATCACCTTGCTCAATCACTGCATGCACTCAAAGGGGTTAGTCCTTGTGACTAAGTGGGGATCCCATAGCTGTCTCTGCATGCATAAAACATCTTGAAAGTCTTGAATAACAAACATAAACGACTCAAAGACACAAGAACCTATGGTGCAACGCTAGACTATGACAATAAAGAAAACATCATGAACATCAAGAGCATGAGAACATAACCGAAAGTACCAAACCATCATAAACAAACTCCCGACAATGGGTAGCTCAGCCACCTACATACAGCCCCTGTTAGCGGCAAAGATGTTGCCCGGCCAGCTTACATTCCAAGCCCTCAGAAAGGGTGGTGGGGTGAACCTCGTATCGCGATACCCCTCAGCCCCCACGCCCGCTTTGGAGGACCTCTTACCATGGGGTTTCACAAGAGTTGACTGACGTAGCAATCCCGGCGGGAGAACTAACGGTGTCACAGAGCACAAGAACCACAGAGAATCACGCGGATGAACATGAGCATGCAAAAAGTATCACGGATCTAAGTGAGACAAGCATCTAGATCATGCGGGCATCTTGGAATAGCTCATATTAGAACATGAGGGATGGATTAAGGTAAAGGGATGGCTGGAATCGCTTAAAAGCGTAAAAGTTCCCTTGCATGTTGCCGCTTATATAACAGGATCCCGTATCGGTGATGATCCGAAGCATGAAATGTGATGATAAATGGTTCGATTTGGGCCTTAGGGAGGCCGAAATGGAAAAGGAATGAGGAATCGGGAAGATCAAAGCAAGATTCAATTTGTAAATCCCATGATCTTGGTGCTCGTGAATTGATCCGAATCGGATTTGTCGAAACGGGCGAAATGGCTTAAAACCTCTTTGCAACCAAAATCGGGGAGGAGCTAGGGAGTTTTGGCATGGATTCGATGCCCCGGAGGCCATATCAGGGAGCAAAGAGGCCGGATTCGTCACCGTAACGCAGCTTAGGGTTAGGTTAAAGGAAAAAAAAGATGTTAACAATTAGTTTAGTTTTGTTAGTAAGGTAGTAATAGAAATAAAGTTAAAAGTTTTAAGCTATAGCTAAGGTTAAATTTAAATTAAAAACATTGATGGGTGGTTAAAAGGCCTTGAGTTCCGTGATTGATCTAGGAACGAGAGGTAAGATGAGCAATAATAGGTTAGAGAGTAGAAGCCGCTTTTATGCAACGACATGGGTGTGATTGGCTAAGGAAAAAAATATTTTGGGGAGGGGTAGATAGGACAATTTTTTTGCAACATAGGCCAAGGCGCAATTCCCAAGAAACCGAATTTGGAGGCCAAAATGAACGATTTTTTTTATTTTCTTTTTTTCAAAAGGAATCTTTTTATGCTCTAGAAGATTCTGGAATCTTTTTTGCAAATGAGCACTTTCGAATTTTGGCCTTAACATGGTGTGTATGGAGGGTGATGTGGCAAGAGAACATGATGAGTTGGCAATGTAATGGTGACATGGCAAACAAGTGAGGTGTCAAATAACTTGGCTTAGAATATTTTTTCTAGTCAAAACTTTGGGTGAGGTGGACATGATGTGTATGACATGTGGATGATGATGTGGAGGTGTTGGTGATGATGTGTCATGATGATGTGTCTCCCTTATGGATTCAAACATGAGATTTGAAGAACTTTTGCAAAAAATAGAATTTCAATGTGGTGACACGTGCATAGTATGATATGGCAATGTGGGTGACATGTATGGTGACTTGGCCTCTTTTGGGGTGTTGTCATAGGTCAATTTAGGCATAAATGCATGAAATTTGCATTTTCTAGGCAAATTTTAACTTTGGGTGTTTCCCTTAGGAATTTTTGCATTCTCTCTCCTTTTTTGACTTATAGGGAGAGGAAGTTGATCTTTGACCATGTGTATGACCAAGTCAAGTGGAATTTTTGAGCTTGAATGATATGGCAATGGCATGGCAAGTGTGTGGAATGTGAATGACATGTAAAGGGGAAGTTTTGACTAGAAAAAATCTTCAAGGCCAAATTTGACTTGGGAGATGAAATGTAGGCATGGAACTAGAGATCTCATGAGCATTTCTTCATGGCAAAGGGTATGGAGGATGTGGGATGGGAATCCAAGGGTGTAATCATGCCAAGAACTCAAATGATAGCATCACATACCAAGAACTCTTCAAGGGGTCTTCAATTCTTCAAACTTTGCTTGATTCTCCTTCATGCCTTGCTTGTGTGACCTTGATCAAATGTCCTCACCTTGCTCTTGAAGCCTTCAAAGTGTGCAAGTATGAATTCTCCTTGTGTCTCTAAATTCAAATCAAAGTGCGAGCATAAGTATGTGAAATGTGCCTTGCTCTTCCATGCTGCCATAGCATGGCAGCAAACATGAGATCAACCAACATCAAATCAACATGATCTTGATAATGAATGAGAATAACAACTAATCCTAATCACATACATCTAACTTATAGTTAGGGTTCATTGATTAGGGTTCATGTTCAGGACAATAGGTTCTAGAATGGCTCTACTGCAATACTGGAATCTATTCGAAATACCTGCCCCTGACGCCCTATCGCTAACTTCCTGGTTCTCCATCTCTAGCAAGTGTTGGAGAAGATGATCCTCCTCTGCTGCTGCAACTCAGGCTGTCGAAGACAGTCTTCGAGTCGGAGCTGTGATTGCGAACTGGTGAGTCTGAGGTTGCTGGAGCCAAAAGTGGCTAGGGTTTAGGGTTTAGCCTTTTATATGTTCGGGTTTACATGAATGCCACTTGGCTTCCATAGGTGCGTCTATATGGCAGTTCGCCTATAAGGTGAGGCCATGTGGAAATGCCTTCTTACCTTAGGTTGGCTAAGTTATGTAGATAACTTAGTCATCTCCCCCACATTAGGTGTATACAAGTCTATTTATGTAGAGTTGTATGGTGATGTGGCCGTGGGATATATGTATTTATATCGTATATTCCAGGGGAACGTCGCAGTATTGAAGATTAAAGTGGTAATGCCATGTGTGTATGCATTGAATTTATGCCCAGCATAGGTTGTCTAATGGACTGGAATATAGAACTATATTTACACGTGTTTGCTAGAATAAGTTGGAGACTGAATGTTTAGATTTGGGAATCTGCATTTGTATTAGAGAAGCACATTATACATAGTTACTATGCTCCAAAAAGAGATGATAGAAGACTAGGCAATTAAATGGAAGCATAGATTATATCAATTAGCATTATCATTTAACAGAATGATCGACTTATTCAAGCATATGATCTGGGCTCAGTAGCTCTAGAGTCCGCTTCGGCATTGAAGGGATTTGTGAATGGATGTTGGGGTTGTATATTCTTCACTGATAAAAGATAATTCTTGACGATGTTGCGAACCTCGTTATCGAATCCTTGTTTTTGTTGTTTTACATGTTGCTTAAAGTATGATAGGACATTTTTAGTTTCATTGCTCTTTAACTTATGTATCTTTCCTAACATTAATAATCCTCATGGCATAAGGTGTAAGATGCACACATCCACCCACACGGTCCTCTACAGCTGCTCCATAGATGAAATCTCAAATGTGCAATTTGGGCAAAATCAAGTTCAACTAATATGACTTTAGCATAATCGACAAAACTTGTGAAGCTTGCAACATTTGTAGCTTGGATGTAAATATAAGGTAGAGGGTAGGCTACATGAATAAATACTTGACGTAAAAATAAGGTTAAGGATAAATTGTGTTTAGACTCGGTGTAAAAGTATGGAATCGGTTATTCTGCTTCGACAACACAAGACTGTATACATAGGGGTTTCTATGGAGAGTGAGCTGTATATATAGGGGTTTCTTCCGATCTGAAGCACGCACATGTCATATACCCCTAACATAGAGGTGAACCCCCCGGGAACAGCGGGTGGGTGGGTGGGTGTGTGGGTGAGTGAGAAAGATGGTCTACGGCAAACTAGAGGAGATGCAGATGAGCTAATGAGAAAGGGAGAGACAAAGATGGGTATAAAAAGGACGTCAAAAAAACTGTAACTGTAAAAAATAACACATGCAATGGTTTTGGCAATTACATTTATCTTCTTATCATTATACAAAGATAAATTCAATTGTCAAAATCAACAAGCTAACTAAGAGAGGTAAAGGGAAGAGAAGAGAAGGAACACAACTGAAAAAATGCCACATCTGGGCATCTCCACAAAAAAACCAATTACAAGAGCCACAATGCTGAAAAACAAAGGCAGCAGTCAAGGGCTACCGAGAGGGAAAAAGGAAGCCAACAAAAGGGCCAAAGCACTAAGGTCTTTAGGACCTAAATGTAAAGAGCAGGAAATAAGCAGTTATTGCTGGATAGAAGGCGAAATATACCATCTTTAGCTGAATCAGAGCTCCAACGACCATGGCCTTGAAAATTCTATCCGGGACATTCAAAGCAGCCGCTGAAGTGGCTCCTCCTCTTCTTGCTGAATGGGTTCCAAAGACACTTGCATCTTCACCAATGGCAGCAAGGCAATGCTTGAACCAAGTTCTCAAAGTGGAATAAGAAACAGGCTTTCTCCTCAGAAAACAACCATGACGTGTCACACGAATGCCCCTAATCAAATGGCCACCAGCCACACCATCCACTTCAGTATAATTCCCCAACTTCAACAGTCTTTCCAAAAGGCCAACAGGGCAAAAAGGACCAGAGAGGCGGGCAATAGAGACCCAAGCACCAATACCTAGCTGATCTATCTTAGAGGAACAAATAAGAAGGCTAGCATGGGTATCCAAAATCAAAATCTCATTCCAAAGCAAAGATAGCAGCTCCTTACTGCACAAAGGGCAACAAAGGCAATAACAATAGCTGTACATCTCATAATGTCCAAAAGAGAAGCTGAAGGAGAAGCAAATTGTTTAAAAAGCTTGCAGACCATATGAGGAAGGATGGGTTGTTTCTTTTTAAGCAAAGGAGTGGACAATCTCTTAGCCACATCTCGAGCAAGGCCAACTAGAGGATGATCTGTAGGCTTTGAGTAACCGGCAAGAAGGTGATGGAAAGCAACCGCGGCAGTGGTCGTGCTGACATGAGCTAATGGATTAGAAAAGGAAGTGAGAAGCAATGTGAGGTAAAGGCAAACCGTGGAAGACTCCGCAGGAAAATACAAGTGGTCTACAATCTTCGAATCCCATTCTCCAGCATCATCGTGTAGGGCTGGCCACCATGATTCCCAATGAAAGGCCACCAGGATGCAATCGGCTTTGCAGGCTCTAGCAAACGCAAAAGCTTTGGAGCTCAAGGCTAGCAGGGGGAAGCAATAGTTATTTGCACCATTCCAAAACTGAGAGAAGGCATCTGGAGGGCAAGGATCCCCTGGGATAGGGTGCCAACAGTTGAAATTAGGTAGGAGATGGTTAGCTAGATTTGCAAGGCGATCCCAATCATGTGGTTCCCAAGTTAGGCCAATGATACAAGAAACCTCAGGCGTCAAACTATAGTCATCAAAATCCCTAAGCTTAGACAAAATAGTCGGCCCACTGGTTGATGCTACGAGAAATCCAAGCAGGCTTTAGGATGATGTTATGACGAAGACATAATGTGAAGATTTGGAGACACAAGCAATGAAGGGTTGGGATCTTAGAGCCCCTTTTATTCAAAATGTAGAAGCAATTCAAGGAATATCCATATGCAAGTAGACACTTCCCAGCAAAGTTAATGGCATGGAGCTCAAGGAAACGGGCTAAAGCTGAAAGCTCTCGGGCTGTAGATAAAAATGATCGTTCAGTCTCATCATTAAAGTTGTTGCGCATAGCAAAATCATGGACCCACACTCCCCATCCAGACCCACTGGCATCATAGGATAAAGAAATCAAAGGAGCAACTGTTTCCCAAATAAGAATATAGTTTAACAAATCGAACTATTGAGTCCAAACATTGATCTCAACCACAGCAAGCGGGCTCAAGTGTACGAACTGGGACCAAGAGGCAATGGAAGCATTTAAGATTCAAAAGTTCAAAACTAAGAAGTTTACAAAAGAGGCCAAACACTACCTTGAACGAAGCAATCATACCCAAGAAAGAAGCAAGTTTACGAGCAGACACCCTAGACTCCAAGGAAAGCGACTTGGCCAAAACCAGAAACTT
This sequence comes from Isoetes taiwanensis, assembly GCA_021234155.1. NCBI lineage: Eukaryota > Viridiplantae > Streptophyta > Lycopodiopsida > Isoetales > Isoetaceae > Isoetes > Isoetes taiwanensis. The sequence goes on along the minus strand of JAJEKV010000029.1, from coordinate 12,604,924 downwards.
TTGACGGCGCTGCGGTGCAATGGACAACAGACAAGAGTCCTGTCAAAGAATCGACCATAAATCCTAGGAACTTCACCTCAAAGGAAAACTCAAGTTGACGCTTATGCAGAGCAATGACAAACCCAACGGAGGTAAAGGCTTGAAGAACAAAAGCACGCGAGGAGTAAAAATGTTTAGGAGCCACTGCAAAAATGAAATCATCCACATAAGGTATACAACGAACGGAATTAGTCCTGAAATGTTTTACAATCTGACGGATTAATTTTGTGAACACATAGCAAGCAGTAGATAGACCGAAAGGGGGGGGCAGTGAACATGTATGACTTGCCTTGAAAGTGGAAACCCAAGTAAGTCCATATTGATGGATGCATAGCTACATGATGATAACCCGAATGAATATCTATGGTAAATAAGCCATCACCCCTTCTCAAAACCACTGGTAACTCACTGATAGTTTCATATTTAAAGGTCTTTTGCTCCAAAAATTGGTTGCATAATGGAGGTCCAAGATCAAACGAAATTTGTTACCTGCTTTAGGGACTAACCCAGGGGAGAGCTGATGAAAGGGGTAGAGGGATACTCAATGGCTGCACTCGCTTTAATCAAATCTTGAATGGCAGAGTAAAGAAGAATATTGAGCAACAAGCTTGTGATTTGGTCTTGACCAAGGTTGCGAAGGAGGGGAAATCAGCCAAGGGAGTTTGTAACCATTTTCTATCCAGTCCAACACTATAGAGCTATTACAAATTGATTGCCAAAATGGAAAATGATCTCTCAAGCGACTGCTAAGGGAATGGATGGAAGCAGTGGACATAACATCTATATCTATACACAAACAAATCATCACACCAGATCTTCAGAACAACTGAAAATCATGGGACAAAAAACGCATTAATATTTTAAAATTAACTTGAGTGTAGAATGACAACAAAAAAGTAAAATAACAAATGGAACATGAAGTACAATTTAACTCCCTTTTATTGAAAATACATCAAAAGACAACATCTCAGCTGAGAAGGAACAACACTTAATTAAGATCTATTATAAAAAGCAGCATTAGGATTCACAGGCAGCGGGAGACACAGTTACTGAGGAGCAGGAGAAATCAATGATTTAGTAGGGCACTGTGCAGCCATATGGCCTAGCGTCTGACAAATAAAGCATAAACTGCATAAACCTGACACACCAAAGGAACGTATCTGTCTACCTTGATTAGAACCCCATTCCAATGCCAGTTTATGTGCCTGACGGAGCCACTTATCCTTATGTGATACAAAAGACCCAAGTTCAAAGCATTCCACTACTTAAGGCCCATCCCTATCCCTTATAATTATCACTTATAATTATCACTTGCTTCCGATTATCAATCATAGTATTACCTTTGTCAATACTCTGCTGCAACGAAGGCATCAGATCAGGGTTCGAAATTAGAATTTGCCCTAACCATTAAAAATGCCTGCTTACATTTAAGGCTGCCGGAAATACATGAAATTATAGTGTACTTTCCCGGAAATCCTTAGAAACTTCCCCAAAAATAGCCTGAAAAAACGCCGGGAATTTTTTTTGGCTATCGGAATTTTTTTGAAATGACCGGATTTTTAAGGGTCGAACCCCCCCAATTTCGAACCCTGCATCAGATGCTTCTCGATCTTTAATTTGCTCTCAATATCTGCAAAGACATCTTCAACCTCATTAAGGAAATCAAACTGGCATATGTTGCTTTCAAACTTGAGTGCTGGAGTCCTGGACTTCTTGCTTTTCCTCTTAATTTCCTGCTGCAAGGCTGTTATTTTCGCATCCAGCTCGTCCAAACAATCATCCCTGTTGGAAGCCAATCACTGCTCCATTCCCCTGGCCCAAGCTGGAGCACGAGACTGCTCTTCAGAGTGCATCCTGATGCATATTATAGGACTCTGCTAGGGGACATTTTCCCAGCCTAATGGCCTCAGCCTTGGATTAATCTTTTGGCAATCAAGGCATCTCTGCAGATCTCATAAAGAGTTATGATAGAACCAGGTCTGTCACGCAGAGTAGCAGATTTGAATAGCAGAATAGTAGAATGGCTGTCAAACTGTGTTTTGAAATGAATGCTGGACACTTGTACACCGAGAAAACCACGGACAAGAAAGCCACAAAAAACTACTATTTGCAGAAGCTAAGGACAGAAATAGAGGACTCTAAAGAAAAATGTTGATCCACGCTAAAACCCGGTCTGCTTAAGGGTGCTTTCCCATGGGCAGAAAACCTCCAGGCTTCCTGAAGGTCAGGTCTGTTTGTCCGATGTTCCCATGAGCTGAAAACCGGAGTGGCTGAGGTTAAGAACCTCGTTTAGAAAACAATCGCGAGGAATACTTTTGGACCTGGGCCTGACCTCATCCAGGTCCGGCCGTCCATGGGAAAGCACCCTTAGCACCCTAAGGGTGCTTTCTCATGGGCCTCCGACCTCAAGGTTTTCTTGAGGTCCAGATCAAGGCATGTAGGTTCCCGTGGGCGCCTCAACCTCAAACACTCAGGTTTTTGACCTGAATCAAAAGTAATCACCAAGCATTTCTCAACGCTCATGTTTTTGACCTGGACCCAGATTTTCAGGTCGCCAATCTCATGGGAAAGCATCCTAAGAGGGCCATTGAAGAAGAAGCTTAACGCTGGGAACACCACCAGAAAAATGCCACAGGCTGGGAAATCCCGTAGAAGAAGCTTGAGAAGGGAACTCCAACAGAAAGATGCCAAGCAAATAAGATTCCACCATGGCCCTTCGTACAAAATGAAAACGAAGCCACAAGCAAAATTACCAACAACCGAAAACAATCAACCGATTAAAAAACCACAAAGGCTTATCATTTGGCAAGGCAAGGGGTGCTTCGGCTGAATGTAGATTCTTGACAAGGGTCATCAACGGCTGATTACCAACAACCGAATGTTACAATAACAGCGGACCATGACAGAATAAACCTAAATGCCAGAAGAAAATAGAAGAAATCTGAAGCCGTGCAAGCAAAACCGGAAGAAACGCAGGTCGATTTAGGGTGTCCTAAAAAAAACCAACAAGGGAAAAGCTAACAATGGCAAATATCAAAATAAGCAATGCCAAAGGCACCAAGGAAAGCCAGGGCATGTAATCCTCATCTTGCCATCTCACCTCAATCGTGGTATTTATCAACCACTGTCATGTTTGAACCAAAAAAAATACACGAGGTTTTTGTGGACTTAACGAATTTTTTGGTGAGTGTCATGTTATAACCACATTGAGAGAAAAAATACACGGAGTTTTTTTTATTTCATGCTGGTTCAAACATGGCAGTGGTTGATAAATACCACGATTGATCTCACCTTGCCTTCTTGTCACCTCACCATGTTCTTACCCCATATTGAGCCCAAAAGTCAAAGAGTTCATTTTGCAAAAAAGATTCTTTCATGGCGTAGAACATCAAAAAAGATTTTGCTTGCAAAAAAGAATTTTCAAAAAAGGGCTCATTTAGACCTTTATTTTTGGTTTCTTGGGAACCGTGCCAAACTCTATGAACTAAAAAATTTCCTATCTACCCCCCAGCCTAGACTCTCCCCCGTCCAATCTCCCCCTGCCATGTGGTATATCCGGGCATGTGGGGCTGTAATGGGCCGAATCCCATGTGGGCATAGCACGTCAGTTTAATAATTTGACTATGTTATCCCTGATATATCCAGAAGTCGTATTTAATTAAAGTGGGACTCATTCCATTCCCACTTTTTTTGGGAACCCTGTTAATTTACACAAAAAGAAGCACCCCAACCCGAAAACTGGCCATAATTGGAATTTTTGTCTATTAGTGTGCATCCTAGCTTTTCTTCCAGTTTCCTTGGATAGCGTGTCGAGAACAAGAACAATGCACATAGGCATAAGACATTTGCAGTAAGATATGCATATAGACAAGAGCATAAGAAGTCTTACCATGAGAAAAGCATACATATTCCATTGAGACAATAAAAATTTTCAGCTTGCTTTGCAATCTAAAGCCAAAATTCTGCAAATTTGAGTTCATGATTGCATCTTAGACCAGTTAAGTAGCTGTCCCTTGCTTGCAGACCAGAAGCAGTTTTAGGATTCAATCCAAAACAAAGAAAAGAAACACAAAAGTTGATTCGACAAAGTCTTGCTTGCTGTTTTCAGACTGTGACAGTTTGTCAGACCAAAATTCCAAAATTTCAGGATATTTTGCACCTGTTGATGCAAAAAGTGTGTTTGATCATTGTGTGCAGACATATTGGAAGGAGATCCAAGCATTATAACACAGAAATAATTCATATTTTTAGATTTGCAGACAGTTACTCTCTGCCAGGGATATTGACCAAGTTTTAACCCAGTCAGGAGTGCATATTTGAGTGATTTGTGCTATTCATAAGACATCTGACTTTTTGCCTAGCATTCATCAGAATTAAGCAGCTATGGCATTTGAAATCATGGTCAAATCTTTGATTGCTTGCAAATGGCACCATTCTTTCTAGGGCAGTCTTTTTTCTGATTTGGGAAAGTGATTCGAAATTTGTGTTTGAGCTTTTTCTTGGAGTTCTCACATATAGTGGTTGCCTTAAGCAACCTGGAGGTTCTAAACCATTGAGGTTGAAGGTTTTGCCAGGAACACCTTCAACACGAGAATCCACCAAATAATTTAAAAGGAAATTCTTCTGTCTGGAGGTTCTAAACCATTGAGGTTGAAGGTTTTGCCAGGAACACCTTCAACACGAGAATCCACCAAATAATTTAAAAGGAAATTCTTCTGTCTTTCTCGTAATGTGCGTAATGTCTTGACCTTTGAGAAAACCCCACTAATGCCCTATTCATTGAAATTGGCATGCCAAATGTGCCTGACTTATTCTACAAATACATTCGAAAAAACAACGAATGGAACAAAAACTACTCCATTTTGGGAACACATCTCAAAAGAAGAATGTAGTTGGGAGGCATGTATATCAGTTAACTATGCAACCATTGTCTACATATGGCATGCTCCTTCGTGGTTGCTCACCTTTAATCAGATGCAATTTATTGCTATACGAGTGGAGGTATGCACACAAATTTAAATAAATCTATTGCAAGACGAACTCATCAAACAACTTGATGACAAATCTAAGTTACAAACCTGTCAATTATGATATGGTCAACAACCTCCTTCTCAAGCGCTGCATATTAGAACCTACATTACCATTAAAAATAAAACAAGTATTAAGTACAATCCAACCTTCAACCAAACTCTACATTGTATACTAGCTTAGCACTAGAAAATGCCTTCCGATCATTTCAAAGCAATATTGGACATGAATATACCCTGTTAGAGACAATATGATCTCACACAATGATGCCATAGCATGTGCAGTTCCTTATTGTCTGGAGGCATTAGTGGAAATGCACATGATGTCTCAAAAGACATTGCATGTCTTATCACATAGTGGATGAGACTAGATAAAATGTCACAAAAGATCTTATAGTTTATATTACATACTCGAAGGCAAAAGCAAATCAAAAAGGGAAAAGTTAAGAAAATAAGGAGTCAAAGAATACAACCCAACAACAAATGTGTCATCGCCATCGATGCTGATATATGCACTAAGTGCATGAAATGGAGTTAAGGACAATCATCACCCGACTTGTAGGCACATTTATTACCCAGCTTGTAATTGTCACCTACCTTGTAAACACATCTACTAGGTAAGATTCATGATTAATGGATTGTAATAGCATCCTTATGTTGGAGTTGTATCTTTTTTGGTGCACATAGATAGGTTTTTTGTGTTCTTTTATAGCCGAGGGAATCTAAAGAAAATAAATAAATATTTTTTATATTCAATATTTTTGAGTGGGGCTGCTTGAAATAAGGTTTTTGTTATATTCTAAGATAAAAACCATCTTTTGTGACCAAGTTGAAAAACCTAGTAACTGTTACAATACATCTCCAAATAATTAATTACAATTGGCTTGCCCACCAATACCAGATGGATGTTTCGCATAGGTAGGGATAAAACATAAAAGAAATTGAGATCAATCGGATGTTGCACTTTTGCTATAGTATAAGCTTACTTATATCATACTAAATATGGAATTGCTTTAAAGTCAAGCCAAACATTACCTCAACTTGGAATTGACTTAAGACCAAGCTAAATTGCATAGCTCTAAACATCAATACCTCTAGATAAAACAGGAAGATGAGACAAAAATTTACATGCACAACTACAAAAATAAATTCTCGAAAATGAAAAAAATATAGATGCCAATAAATTTATCTAAATAATTGAAATTTAGGTTCAATCGGATGCCAACGTAATACATTGGGCTGCACATGGTATTATCTAAAGAAGGACAAATGCATTTGCGCTGCAAGATGAGAGCAACATTTGTAAAGTTGCAAAGAGATAAAGCTGTTATCTTCGTCAATGGAATGACATTCTATCTTAATCATTATGTATAATCACTTGCATATCATATCATCTCGTGTATCAACAAAAAGTTCTACTACGTCGGGGCTCATCATTAATATAACCCCTAGCAACTCCCATCAAGAAATGACATCTAAAGCAAGGGTTTGAACCCCTGACCAAAATGCACAAATCTTAGGCATCACTTGGTCTATACCAACTCGTCACATATCTGTTGAGCAAAACTTTTGTGGTACATGCACATTTTGTAGGCGAGATAACTCCCGCCTTAGGAAGTCACGAGTATTTTTTATTTTTTGTTTAAGGTCTATATTAAGAAGTCACTAGGCAGCCAAGCCTAGTAGACACCTACGTATCCTTGCTGCCACATTTTGGTAGCATAGAAGCGCAATGTGCACAATTTGCACATTTTGTCTAACATTTGACTAGTACATGTGTGCATGAGCTAAAGGTTTGAAGACTTCCATCTTTGAAGACTCCAAGTTGACACCTATGATGAAGAACCAAGGGTAGGACACTCATTGGATATCATGCAAGTATGGCAAGGAGGTTGAGATTCAAGCAAGAAGAATTGAGCTTAAAGAGAAGACCCCTCAAGATTAGAGTTTGGAAGACCCCTCAAGATTCTTTGGTATGTGGCTAGATCCAAGTCATTTTGGCATGAATTCTATTTTCCAAGGCTTCTTCATGTTCCTACCACTTCAATCCTATCCATGAGACATCCTACATGCTTTATAATTCACATTTTCATGCCTCATCATCATATTCCCTAGCCTTTTTCTAGTCAAAACACATCACACATACAAAACACATCACACATACATCACATACCCATCATACATCCACTACCTTGATAAAATGCAAAATATTCCACCAAATTTGGCTACTCCCATGGTCTAAGACTATTTTCTCTCTCTAAAAATAAAGCTAGAGATAGAAAGTGCACATTTTCTTCAAACAAGTGTGAAAGAGCAAATTTTCCAAATCATTGCATAAAGTTCTAATGGTATGTGCATAAGTGCCAAATTTGATGCCAAATTATACACATCATCTTCAAAAATGACAAATATCATCCACATCATCACCCAAGTACATCCACACCATCATACACGTGTCTTATCACCTATTTTCAAAAAGTCTTAACCTAAGAAAAGTCATTTTGATACCTTATGTGACATGTCATCACTTCATTGTGCCACATCATCACCCAAGTACATCCACATCATCATACATATGTCATCCACATCATCACCACTTCACAAAAAAGTTTTGACTAGAAAAAAGTCATTTTGCCACATTGCTTGACACATCATCACCTCATTATGCCATGTCATCATCCATCTGCCACATCACTCCACAAACTTGCCACCTCACCAAATTTAGCCCCATTTTTAGCCCTTTTTTTTTTTTTTTTTTTTTTTTTTTTTTTTTTGCAAAAAGATTCTCCTATCTTGTAGAACATCAAAAAAGACTCCTTGTGGAAAAAAGAATTTTTGAAAAAGCCTTTGTTATGACCTCCATTTTCCATTTCTTGGGATCCGTGCCAAATTTGAAAAAAAAAAAAAAAAATCCTATCTAACATCTCTTAGGCCTTAGTCACTCCTTTTCCCCAATCACCCCCGCCACGTGGTACCCAGGGCATGTGGTGGTGGTGGTTTGGGTTTGGGGGGGAGGGGGGGAACGTGCCATTATCCACGTGGAGGCAAGATAATTTTAATAATCCACCTGGATTATTCCTTGTATACCCTGAGCTTCCTTTTTGAATCGGGCCTGTGGAATATTTCCTTGTTTTTTGAAGAACCCTAAACCAGAGAATGCCAAGAAATGAATTTTTTAATTGGATTGGAAGCCCGAATCATGATCCAAACAGGCTGAAACCATCAGATTCATGCCAAGAAAACATTTAAAACACTAAAGACAAATGAATTTGATGGATCTCGACAAGAATTGGACGGAAACAGAGTTTTTCAAAAGGGTATTTTGGATACAGAGATTTTTGAGGGCTTTGGGCGTGAGATTTGATCAGGACATTTGCTTGACAGACCAAATTGACTCTTTAATGCTTGAATCTACCTTCCTTCCTTCCTTCCTTCACAGATTGATCGACTGAGTCAAACTGCTTGAAATTATCTGTTATGATTATTTTTTACCTTGTGCCCAAGACCACAGAGCTTGGGATTGAAGACTCTATTGTATGATGTTCATTTGAATGTGAAACCGACACTTGGTAAAGATCTCTATGCATCTTACACTTAAAATTTTCAAGACAAAGTAAATTCTCAAGATCGGGAAGTAAGACACTATTGGTTATTTTCTCAGAGTTTGCATTCAGGTTCAGTAACTATTGCATCAAAAAGAAAAAGAAAAAACATGGTAAAGAGGGAATGCATTGGAAAAGTTAGCATTTGTCAAGCATAAGTTCTTAAATAGCATCATCATCAGGAGAATCAAATACCTTATACTTGTGCATTTGTGGACATACAACAGGTGTAGTACTCTACATGTAAATACAAAAAAATCTCAAAGTGAGCATTGGAAACTTAAATGCATTTGTCTTTCTATTCATAACAATTTCCATGTGGAAAAAAAATTGACCCTTCAAGGAAAAGAGGACTTTCCATCACAAAAATTAGTTGCTCCTAGTGTGAAGGTGTGTTAGAACCTAGACGAACTTAAAAAATCAAAAAATGTTTTCACACAATCATTCTGCAAATATTTGCTTGCTATTTTTTTAAAAAAATATGGTCTTCTTGCTTGAAAATCATAATTTCTGACCATTTAAGCATAAATTCTTGTCAAAAAACTACATGCACCTTGTTACAGACTTGTTAGAGTTGTCAGGAGTTGTCAGAAATGAAAAAAGATTGCTAGAAGTCGATTTGCAAAAATTTGCTTGCTAGTTCTTGCATTGTGACAGTCTTCTTGCAAAAAAAACAAAATCTCTCAGTATTTTTGCATGATTTTTTGATAAACAACTTGATGCACCTTGTTTTCAGGTCCGTCAGAGTTAGCGCCAAGTGTCAAAACTAGAAAAAGGAGTATACTCTCTTATTTGCAAAAGTTAGCTTGCTGCCAGAAACATTGACGACCTTTTGACTTGGTCAGGATTGCAAATTGCATATTTTCTTGCATCTGGCTTTTGAACATAGATTCTTTGAGTGTCAAAGCATCTTGTTGAATTGGAATCATGTCAAAGCTCGAGTCTAATAGCAAATGGCATAAGTTTTGCGGAGGTCTCCTTTTCATTGATTTGGGAAAGCAGTTCTAACTCAAAATTTGAACTTTTTTTCTTTCCAATCTTTTTGCTCAAAGTGGTTGCCTGAAGGAACCTGGAGGTTCTAAACTATTAAGGTTGAAGGTTTGCCAGGAACACCTTCAACAATCCTATGTTGCGCCGAATGGACCATATGGACATGTATCAACAGGAAGTTCTACTATGTCGGGGTTCATCATTAATATAACACCTAGCAACTCCCATCAAAAAATGACATCTAAAGCAAGGGTTTGAACCACATACCAAAATGCACAAATCTTAGGCATCACTAAGGTCTATACATATCCGTTGAGCAAAACGTTTGTGGTGCATGCACACTTTGAGACGAGATAACTCCCGCCTTGAAAAGTCACGAGTATTTTTTATTTTTTGTTGAAGGTCCATATTAGAAAGTCACCGGGCAGCCAGGCCTAGTAGACACCTACATATCCTATCCATATCGGATCACGCCGAATGGACCATAGTCGACATATATCAACAGAATTCTACTACATTGGGGTTCATCATTAATATAACCCCTGACAACTCCCATCAAGAAATGACATCTAAAGCAGGGGTTTGAACCCCTCATCAAGGTGCACAAAACTTAGAAAATCACTAGGTCTATACCAACTCGCCACAGATCCATTGAGCAAAACTTTTGTGGTACATACACAAATTTTTATTTTTTGTTTAAGGTCTATATTAGGAAGTCACCAAGCAACCAAGCTTAGTAGACACCTACGTATCCTATCAATATCGGATTACGCGGAATGGACCATAGTGGACATGTATCAACAGAATGTTCTACTACGTCGGGGTTCATCACTAATTGAACTCCTAGCAACTTCCATCACTAATAGAACTCCTAGCAACTTCCATCAAGAAATGACATCTCAGGCAGGGTTTGAACCCCTGACCAAAATGCACAAATCTTAGGCATCATTAGGTCTATACCAACTCCCCATACATCCGTTGAGTAAAACTTTTGCGGTACATGCACTCTTTGTAGGCAGAGATATCTCCCGCCTTAGGAAGTCACGAGTATTTTTTATGTTTTTTATGTCCATATATTAGGAAGTCACCAGACAGCCAAGCCTAGTAGACACCTATATATCGTATCCATATCGGGCCGAATGGACCATAGCGAACATATATCAACAGAAAGTCCTACTACGTCGGGGTTCATCATTAATATAAGCTTTAGCAACTCCCATTAGGAAATGACATCTAAGGCATGGTTTGAACCCCTGACCAAAATGCATAAACCTTAGGCATCACTAAGTCTATGCCAACTCATCACATATCCCTTGTACAAAACTTTTATAGTACATGTATACTTTGTAGGCAAACATATGTATTGGGTCCCATAGACCGATTGGTCTCCGTGGACGATAAAAGTACCTTCCTTCCTTCCTTCCTTCCTTAGGAAGTCACGAGTATTTCTTATGTTTTTGTTTTAGGTCCATATATTAGGAAGTCACCAGACAGCTATGTTTCCGTTTTAGGTCCATATATTAGGAAGTCACCAGACAACCAAACTTAGTAGACACCTACATATCCTATCCATATCGGGTTGCGCCGAATGGACCATAGCGAACTTGTATCAACATAAAGTTCTACTACGTTAGGGTTCATCATTAATATAGCCCCCGACAACTCCCATCAAGAAATGACATCTAAGGCAGGGTTTAAACCCTAGACCAGAGTGCACAAATCTTAGGCATCACTAGATCTATACCAACTCCGCAACACATTTGTTGAGCAAAATTTTTGTGGTACATGCACCCTTTGTAGCCAGAGATATCTCCAACCTTAGGAAGTCACGAGTATTTTATTTTGGAAAAAACTACAAAATACCCTTATGTTTTGACGAATTTCATGACATATCCTTGAGTTTTCATAAATTTTTGTAATGCCTTTGGTCAACGTATTTGGCTCTGTAGAATTTTATATATCATCAAATGCCTTTGTATTTTATGTATTTCATATAAAGCCCTTCTGAAAGGATGTGTTTTTGGGACAAGGATTTGACATCGGCAGTTTTCGTTTTTGAATAGAAAACGGAGCAAAGATTGAGATGTTCTAACCTGATGGAATCCCAGTTGAAAACCTTATTCGACCTCATGTGCTTAAATCCGCTCTTCGCTGCCATATAGATATGAATATCTCTGAATACTTTCATCTTGCATCTTTTCAAGGGCATTTTATAAAGCAAAACTGAATGCGAATCTACCTCCTCCAAAAGTCGTATAGTAAGACTATCTAATATTCTGATCATGGCTCTCGGATTTGATGGTCATACTTCCTAATCAGATTATCAGGATAAAAACTGTATCATCTCTCATCTTAAGGGTATATGGTGAATTGTGTAGAATCTTAAGGGCATTTGAGCAATTAAGGTACATCGTAAGGGCATTCGAATAATTTTCAATAGTACACCATCCAGGGAATTGATGGTGTAAGACCCAAGACTGATCCTAGACTCCAAGTTCATGCACATCAACGACAATTGACCAAAAGAGAACCATCAAACAAGGAAATTGACATCGAAACGAATTTAATAAAAGGGGGGCACATATTCCAACCCGACCTATACACGATCTTCAAAAAACAAGGGACTGAGAGGCAAAATATCAACCATTCACTCCAAGACAAAACAAAATCTCTCGCCATGCTTTTTAAGACCTCAAACGGTAAAAACTCACGACCCTAGACCCAAGACCCAAGACCTTAGAATCCAACCTCAGGTAAATTAAAGGACAAACCAAAAGTAAGAACTTCTTTCCAAAGCAAGATGCCATGTTTAAAAAACATGAATTTAAGGAACACGCACCCCAAATGGCCTATGAAGATCTATCAAAAACAAGGGATTGACAGAGCAAGATCCTGGGCCAACAAACCAACCCTATGAGCATAAAACCATAAGAGCAACCAAAAGTCACTATGCTATAAAAGACCTACCTCTTATCTACCAATTACAAACTTAACAAACAAGCCTAAGCAATGTATCTTAACACGACCCACGCAAGCACCAGACATCCAAGGAATTGATGGTGCAAGACCCAAGACCGACCCTAGACTCCAAGCTCATGCACATCAACGACAACTAAACAAAGAAGAACCATCAAACAAGAAAATTGACATCGCAAAGAATTTAATAAAAAGGGGCACACATCCCAACCCGACCCATACACGACCTCAAAAAAACAAGAGATTGATGGGCAAAAAAAATATATGGCTATATGGCCATTAGAGGGAGTCGAACCATATCACAAGTTATAAACCACACGTGCTAGCCATAAAGCCAAGATCAAATACTTGTTAAAGACAAACAAATGATCTATTTAATTGGCTTCAGAGATACTAGGATCCGATATCCCTTCAATAAAACATTAAACAAAACGGCAGCCGCCATAGCCACCAGAATCGAACCCTAATCGGGCTTGTTTACAGAGGAATTGATGGAGTTTTCGAATAGCTGGATGAGCATTTGAACGATTCGAAGAACCTTGACCAAATGGAGCATATTAGTTTGAAAATTGGAGAGTGATGGATGCGTTGTTCATATTCCCAAGAGCTAGCGGTTTCAGTGCAAAATTGAATCCTCAAGACTCAGAATGCCGTGTCCAGACTTGTATAGAGCCGAAAACCTCTTAGATCGAATGCAAAATGATTCATCACAATAAATCTTGAGAAATAGAAAAGCGAGAACCGAGCAGAAGAAATCTACAGGGGCCCCTATTTGTTGCAAAGCTCTGCAGAAAAAGCGTAAATGACTATCAAACCGAAGAACCCGAAGCAAAACTGGGTTATTCATAATATAATCATTCTCAAACACCCAAAGAACTAGAAGAAAAATACATTTAAATCTATGGTAGGCGCTGGCTCAGATCCGGTGGGACTAAAGGAAACAGACAAAAAATAAAGCACGTACAGATTCAAGCCTAAATGAAAAAAAAAATGAAGCAATCTAAAGTTAAAACAATCACAAAACTTAAGAAAGATGCCACTAACAAGAGAAAACATGCGGCCAAAGAAGAACCTAGTAGCTTGGCCGACGAACTGGCCAAGCAAACCGTTATGAAAACCAGTCGACGATACTTAGACTGAAAATCAACGGACAAAGCCACCATCCATCCATCACCGCCCGGTTAGCCAATTTCCAAAGTCGCTGCCCAATAACAGCGACCACCGCCAGTTTACACCCGGGTAGCAAGTTTGGAGCAGTCATTAGCATATTCTTGGCATATGCTGGCATATACTTGAAATATGCTATAAACCCACATGGACGAGGGCTTGCCCCCCTAGGGGCAACCCAAAAAGAACAACAGATACAAGCTAGGATAGAGTTTAAACTGGCCCGGAGCTATACCACGACATCAAACATACAAAGCATAAGGAGGTAGGAGAAGAGGCGTGGAAGAAAGCTGAGGAGTCAAAGCCAGAAACTCCATACAACAACAAGATTCAACTCAGAAGAAACGTCGAAGAGGAATGCAGGAAGACACAAGGCTTTTATGGGAGAACAAGGCCAAAGAAAGCCTATCCTACAGCAGGCTTGTGCCAAAAAAAGCCTGGGTTTGAAAGGAGAGTTGGCGCCAAAACTGGCATCCCTTTCCCTAGAATAATGATTCTCTTCTATATAAGAAGAGAACCATAGCATTTTTTACCTAATGCAATTCCTTCATATTGGTATTAAATCTTTGCAACTTGCAAGCCCATCTTTGGATCTTTGATTTATTGGCTACGGATTGAGACAGGTAGATGGGAGCGGCCGCAATTGCCGCGAGAAGCGAGACTATGTGCCTGTTGCCAGTTACAGGTTATTGAAGATGAAAGCCATACTCTTCTGAGTTGCCCTGCTTTTGAGATAGTCCGGAATCATTTTTTGACCTTAGCATTCCATTCCACGCTTCCACAACTTCTCAGAGCACCATCTGTGCATGACTTGACTTGAGGTTCTAGATAAACGTCTGCAATTACTGAGCCCTCAGTAGTCATTATCTCTGCTTGTCTAGTATCATCATTACTGCAAAGGTTTTTCCCTTGAAAACCTTTCGAGGCAGGGGTTTTTTAATCCTAGTAGTAATGATTGTACTAGTCCATTGTATGGGTCCCATGACCTATTGGTCTCCGTGGACGTTAAAAAAACTATTCTATTCTATTCTATTTTCCAAATAGCAATCCAATGGGATTTTGCTTCATATAAATTTGGACTTTACTTTTCAATAAAATATATTCTTGCCCTGAAATGAGAAACATTAGAACAACAACACTTTTCTCCATAGATTGTACCTTTCTTCAGTTGAAAACTACTGTTTGCTAACAAAGACTATATAGTATGTTTATCTTGTGCTAAGCCTATGGCCCTTTTAGTACTAGAGTCGTCACATGATGTATTAAAAAAGGTGCAATTTGCACTGTTCACTCTATAATTCATATAAAATTGAAGGTTTAATATTCAATCAAACCCTTCTTATCTCGGTCCCCAATCTTAAGAGTTACGTTAGGTAAACCCAAGGAGTTCAATTTAGTTTTGCTTTATATTTAGAGAAAGTAAAATGGTCTTGATAAGAAGATTTTACGATTTTTTTTTCATTATTTTCTATTTTATTCACAAGTTAAAGAGTAAGATACAAAAAACTGCACCACAATCCAAGGTCCGAGAAGGGAGATATAATTGTTCAAACATGACAGGGTCAAAACTGTTGATTGTCTTCGTGAACCATTATTGGCTTCTAGAATTTCCATTGTGCCATCACCTGTTGTGGAGGAATCTCATATCGCACAAGTGGAAGTTCTATGAGCTTCTTCTCCAATGGTTCCTTTTAACTTCAATGCAATTGGGCTTGCCCTTTGCATTGGGCAAACTAAGGAGAATAACAATGGTTGGACTCATGTTTCATTTAAGAAGGCAGCTCACAAAAACGAGGTCCGGCAGTTCATATTAGTAATTTGAAATCTGAAATTTACTCTTTACCTAGACAATCTGAGGCTCCCAGGCAGCTTTGCCAGAGGGACTATATTTCCTTTGGGTTTTAAACCTATACCCCAAGTCCATGTATTTATAAGATTTAATGATGAACATATTCGTCGTCGTTCACAGGAAAATGAATTTGACCTAAAATTTTGAATATAAGTAGTAGACAACAGAAAAAAAAAAAAAACAAAAACAAAATAAAACTTTTAGACCAATACAAGGCCATACCACTAATCTTGCAACAAGACCAATAAGCAGTTCTTTCAACATACAGGTGAATGCGTATCCAAACGAAGACTTGTTAATTCAATAAGATAGAAATCCAAAAATGCTAGATATTTTTCATTTTAATTATATAACCAACAACTCAGCGACATCTTGGTGTAATAATAGCAAATAGCATCAATCTACATGTACCTTGAGAAAGTAGATACATCATAATAAATGTCAAATAACCAATAAAAGATTTGCATAACAGAACATGAAAGTCTTGATGTGTTCGTGTTGTAATCAATAAGCCGTATGCCAATTCCACAATTCCTAAACTTGAAAGCGTAGTAGAGAGCAGAGGATCATGTTACCTGCGGTAGAACCAAACTAGCAGGTATCATGGGGCCCTTTGAGGTTATCTCCCTTCACACTGCTTGTAATCAGAAAAATTCCAATAAAAACACAAGAACAAAATCCATAAATCATTAGAAGGTTTACACGTCATATCTCCATATCTCCATAACCGTGCTAATTCAATCTAGCATATTTAATTTGACAACTTTGTTCTTATTGTCCAGATCTGCCACTTTACGCCCACTCAGTTCTTTAACTGAAATTTGTCTCCAAAAATGCATAGTCACTTTTACAGAAATGCATAAGTTAGTGGTTATAATAGCAAGCCCATTATTCCTAGAATTTTACTTCCAAACCTTAAATTATGTCACTAGTATTACATGTTTTTTCATTCAGCATATTACTTTAGCAAAACGTTCATGCAAAAATGCACCATACTTAGCCTACCAAAATCTGTGCATGTGAACCACACAACTAGAATCTGTGCATGTGAACCACACAACTAGAATAGCACTATGTCCTTTTGCTCTATTAATATCCATTCCTCTTAACACATAAGCAAATCTTGTATGTTTATCAATTATAAGCCATAATTTACAACTCTGCAAGATATTAAGTTTTTCCTTCAGTAATTGATGCTTTTTAACAATTTTTAACCTACATGTTCCATTATTATGATGCAGATCCAAATGGCCAAACCAATATATTCTATAACCCATAATCCTTAAATGCAATAAGCATTATTTGAGGTTCTTCTTTCAGATTCCAAGACTATTACCATCCAAACACTTAATTTAACCTTATACCATAATTTATCAACTTGATATATCAAGAAAATTCTCGCGGTATTTCTTCATATATCCGGCATGTTATCTTCCCATACTCCTACTGTATCCCGGTAAAATTCATTACATTCTAACTTATGTTTCTTGCAATGTTATTCGTGCATTCATGCCTATAACTCAGACAACCATACCATCTATACTGCAAATTAAGAAAATATCATATTCCAGTAGTAGATCTACATGTTATACATCTAGCAAAAAGCCAAATGTCCAAACAAATTTATTCTAGTCAAACATGATTTGTATGCTTGAGTTCAACTTATATCAAATCCAGGTGCATTAGCACTATATGGTTTCATCCCTTTGAAAATCCATGATTCCTTGTTCCTCTTTTATGGACATCCTTCGTCCTAATTGCTACCTCATAGAGCATCATTCTTTGGCATATTCAGCAATTTTGAATCCCTCATCAGACTTTGCCTTATCAGTATCATTCCTTGGCATCAGATCTACCTCTTGACCCATGATGATACACACAGACGGTCTGTGGTTGAGTCAGACCACCATATAGTGTTAAATCTTCACCATGATTGTATTTAAAAATTCTACATGCCTAATTTCATATAACATGTTCTTAATGCCGACATGGCTGCATGGAAGGTCCATACATTTAGTATTGCACTCAATCTGAAGCTATTCAATCCTAACGGCCTTTGCCATCTATGTGCAACCAAGATACCTCCAGTCAACTAAAGTATACGACCAGCTATGCCCTAAAATTTTAAGATACATATATTTTTTGTTCAAAGCTCTAATATTTTCAACTCATCAAACCCACAACTGTGTTGCCGGATCATTCTTGCTTATTGGCCCGAAATCGCATTTTATTTTTTATGTTTTTGTTTAAGGTCCATATTAGGAAGTCGTCAAACAACCAAGCCTAGTAGACACCTACATATCCTATCATATCGAGCCTTTGGAAGTCACAAGTATTTTATTTTTTATGTTTTTGTTTAAGATCCATATTAGGAAGTCATCAAACAACCTAGTAGAACCTACATATCTTATCCATATCGGGTTGTGCCGAATGGACCAAAGTAGGCATGTATCAGAAAGTTCTACTATGTCGGGGTTCATCATTAATATAACCCCTAGCAACTCCCATGAAGAAATGATATCTAAAGCATGGGTTTGAACCACTGACCAAAGTGCACAAATCTAGTTGCAGCCCCACACGCCCGGGTGTACCACGTGGCGGGGGGAGATTGGATGGGGGAGTGACTAGGCCAAGGGGGGGTAGATAAGAATTTTTTTTTTTCAAATTTGGCACGAACCCCAAGAAGTAAAGACGAAGGTCAATATGGGGTCCTTTACAAAAATTCTTTTTTCCACAAGGAATCTTTTTGATGCTCTACAAGATGGGAGAATCATTTTGCAAAAATAAGCATTTGATTTTTTGGCTAAAAATGCGAATGAAATTTGATGAGGTGGCAAGTTGGTGGGGTGATGTGGCAAATGGGTGGTGACATGGCCTTATGAAGTGATGATGTGTCATGTAAGGTGAAATGACTTTTTTTCTAGTCAAAACTTTTCATGAAGTGGAGATGATGTGGATGACAAGTGTATGATGATATAAAGTACTTGGGAATGATGTGGCACCATGGGGTGATGACGTGTCACCTAAGGTATCAAAATAACTTTGCTTAGGTCAAAATTTTGAAAGAAATAAGTATTGAGATAGGTGACATATGTGTCACATTTAAGGCGTGTGATTTGGTTTCATCCAAATCATCGTGGCCTTTTCGGTTAAGATGCATAGCTACCACTTCAGAGGTAGTGGGTTCAAGTCCCGTTCAGTCCCTTAAATGTGACAACGTGTATGATGACATGGATATGCTTAGGTGATGATGTGGATGGTATTTGGCATTCTTGAGGATGATCTGGACAATTACTTTCAGGTCTAAAATCTATTAAGTTGTATTTGGAAGGCATGAAAGTGCACATGAAAAGCCGGTATGTTTACAAGAAGGATGCAGTTCATTCGACAGTCAAGTCTGCATATGATTCCACTCATTTACTTAATTGGAAGAAGAGAGCACTTTGGATTCCTGTATCGTAAGGAATTTAAAGATAGGGCAAGAGCAGTGCTTAAAATCACTCACTCATGGGAGGAAAGAATCCTATACAAGATGACCTTGGTTACAACCACGACAACAAAGAATAAAAACTTCTTCATATCTTGGATGGAAAACTGGACTTGAATTGGAAACAGACAATAAACAGCAGAAAGCTTCTTTCACGTTGGCACATTAACCTTTTAATTTTGCCTAAACTTAAAAAGAACCTCTACCCGCAGTTCTCTCAACAAATGAAGAAGTTAACTTTATTGGCGCAAGAAATGGACAGGCCAAATATTAACGTCTTGCTTGCAAGCCAAGCTTTTAAAGCTTCTGGATCTGGAATTACTGTATTAGCATGACAAATAGATAATTACCTTAGGGCTTCCAAAACACCCGTTTCTTTCATGCGCTTAGATATAATGGTCAGGCTGGTTTCAGAAAGAACTTTTTAACTATTGATCATATCACCTTGAGTGGGTTTTAGAAAGAACTTTTTACTATTGGTCATATCACTTTGAGTGCAATTGTTGAGAAAGGAAAGGCCCTCTTTTGTTGATTTCAAAAAGCTAAGGTACAAAAGGAAAATCCTATATTCAAGAGAGAGATGCTTATGTATCTGAATTCAGTAACCATCCCAATGTTCACATTCATAATTTTTTAATGTCTACCATTTTAATATACTTTGAAATCAAACTTACCAGATAGACACTTTCTTTAAAGGTGATGGTATTACTACTGAGCTGCCAGCCTGGGACTGCAGTTAATCTTTGTCTGCCATGTGCTTCTCATCGATCCACGGTGGAAACCTTGTTATATCTTCTTCTTCCTCGTCTCTATGCTCTAAAGTTGCCAGACCCAACACCACACCCAGAAAAAAAAACCTACAGTTAAGCTTGGTAATTTTCTAAAGGTGCTCTTGTAGAATTAAGAGCATTTCCTTATGTTAAAATGCAGCCACATATGAGAGGGATGTCTGTTGTCATTCCTAAGATGATGAAAAGATTTTAGAGAGGATAGATCGACAAACAATTTGAGACATACTCAGGATGCAATTAACAAAAAGCATGACTTAAATTTGAGTAAAAATATTGCCAAATCCGGGAGATAGTGGGTCACCTGGCAGCGATCGAGAAGGGTGAAAAGGTGAAGGAATTTTTAGCTTTTGGCGATTTCCTTACCTCTACTGCAGATGTGGTGAACACCAGGCGATCCTCAGGAGTGGGGACCTTGCAGCGCCAGAAGGAGGCAGTGGACCAAATCTTGGACTATGCAAATCAGGTGGGGAAGGAAGTGCGAAAGGCGCTATGCAGACAAAAGAACAGTGTGTTTGTGGGTAAGCCTCTTGAAATCGTGATAGAAAATAAATTAAAATTTCTTAAATCACGAGGCCTTATTGGATGCATTCGTCATGAGGGGGTCAGACTTCAGTTTTTAAAAGGGGAATTGGAGAGATTGGAACAGGGGGTCGCTATCAACAGTATCTACTGGGTAGACTGTGGTAGAATGTGGTAACAGTCAAACAGCCAATCTTCTTCTCAAACAGGGTACTATTTCCAAAGCCAATACTCAAGTTTTCTTTCAGAAATGGTATCCATCCTTTGATCCCCAAAACTTCTCTGAACTGTTCCACCCGGCTTGGACCTATTTACAAGGATTAAATCCCTTGTATTGGAATGAACAGTCCCTGCTCACTCTATTCCAACAAACAGGGAATATCATAAGCTGGGAAATCTCCCAAGACAAAGACCCAAAAGTTTGGGCACAAATCGACCTCACCCGCATTACACTTTGTCAAATATTGGCTACAGCAATGTACGGTAAGAGGCAAGCCATCTTTACCCCGTGATGAAACTGGTTCCTTCTTCTACAGCTATAAGATTGCTCCTGGCACATCTCCTATTATGAGAAAGCTATTGGAGGCTTGGTTGGCTGTTCAAAGTCTATTTGAGCCGATGGAGGCCCCTTGGGAGGCTGGAAAATTAAGCATCTTTTGGAACACACGGATATGGATGCAAAATAACCTCCCTCTTGCACTCACACATCCTCGTATCTTTACCAAATGGAGACAAGCAGGGTTCACTACAGTTGGACATTTATGGGATGGTGTGCGGTGGCTCTCCTGGTCCCGCTTTAAAGGAATGATTCGGGATGCAGGAGAAGGGGACAGGAAGATCTTCCGAGAAATACGGGGGTCCTTAAGTACCCTCTCTGGATTGGATGGCCCAAATGACAGATGGTCTTGCAAAGGGGAAGAGAAATATATCGTTAGCACTATCTACTACCTCCTCCGCCCTGAATCTCCCCTAAAAGCTGCTGGCAGATTAGGTCTGGATGTCATGGTCACGTCACAGTTACTAGTCAATTCATGGTCAACCATCTGCTCCAAGCGACTGCAGTTTTTCAGATGGCTAGCCTTACAAGGTGGAATTAGCACTATGGAAGTACTCCATCAAAGGGGACTGCTCGCTATGGACGGTTGCCCACTTGGCTGCAACAACACGGAAACCCTCTCACACCTATTCTTTTGTCCCAAGACTCTGGATTTCTGGAAATGGGTAGGTCCTCTCATCGGTATTAGGTCAGACCAATGTAGCTGGCCGGAGATAGTAGTTGTAACTGATGGGGACATAATATCAGCATCACTGGTCAATATAGCATTTTGGGCAATCTGGAAGCATAGATGTGCAATTGCTCTTGGTGGGCAGCTTTTTTCTTTAAACAGGCTGAAGAACATCTTCAATATGGAGGTGGCACTTATGGCCTTAGCCCACCATCGAAAGTTTGGACGCTACTACAACATAGCTTTGGACAGGATTGGCAGGATTCAAGGCTTCTACATGTTCTTCAAATGTCAATGGCTAGCTGACGATGTTCCTGGTGATGATCCGAGCCTCAACTTACAAAGGCTGGTCCTTGCCTAAATTTGGTTCTTGTTATTTATTGCCTACTACTCCTACATATAGGAAATATGTACTATAATACCTATTAATATATATCATACTCTTACTCTCAAAAAAAAAATAATCGACCTCTTGAAGCCAATCCCTGAAGAAATAAAATTTGTGGATTACTTTGGTAATCCCAAATCATTGAAGCTGGTATGGCAGGGCCTGCCTCAGCCATGCTCGGCATGCGGCATTAGACTTCATGGGGGGAAAATATGTAAAGGGGGAAGGGAGATTAAGGTGGTGCCCAAGGAAGTGAATCCCGGAAAACAAAAGGAAGAAGCTTGGATTACTCCAAATAAAGGAAGAATGGAAAGACAAAGGCAGAACAGGAATGGCAGTGAGAAAAGAAAAAGGAGAAAACAGAGAATCGGGGAAGAAAAAAAGAAAGAAAAGGCAAAGGCAGAGTATGGGAAGAGTGTGGAAAGGAGGACAAGAAGTGAGTGGAAAAAGAAAGTTCAATTCTTGGAGGAATCCTCGAAAGTTAAGGTCCTCAATAATCCTGATTCTAAAGGGAAAAGTATTATGGAGAACAATCCCACTGAAAAAACCAGATCTAATTCTCTAACAATTAGGGAACCTCAATGTGTCGGGAATGATTACTCTTCCTCTGAAGAGTCAACTGGATATAACGAAAAAGGGGGGCCAAACTCGTCTAAGTCTACCTCTGATTCCCCTCTTCCTGTCATGGAGCTTTTCCCCAAAGGACCAGAGATCAATGATAGGATACCAGTCACAGAGGTGCCCTCCACAGACATCTCCCAGCACCATTCTGATCATGAAGGAGCTTTACCTGAAGATACAGATGTGGATCAATCTAAACCAAAGGGGCATACAAATGATCGAGAGGAACATGACAATGTCCTATGCCAAAGACTTGTAACTCCAGAAGGCCAAGGAATTGGTGTTGAACACAATAGTAGACCTCTAAGTCCAGCTGGCCAAGAATTGGGAACTCACTCCCAAATGCTTGTAACTCCAGTAGGCCAGGGAACTATTAGTGAACAAACCAATAGACTTGTAAGCCCTGAATGGCCAAGAATTGGCAATGGTCACTCCAATGGTGGAAAAAGATGTCTTCAAAACACCAGCTGCACAGTTAAGAGAATTGAAGGACAATTCATCCAAATTGTATGGAAAGTTTTGGGAAGGAGAAGAGGATAGTGAAGATGAAACGGGGAGAAATTCTAATGAACCACCCCACTTCCACAGACTAAAAAAAGACAAAAAAAGGTCTATACCCCCAGGGAGAATGGGCCTGTTACCAGAAGCTCCAAAATTCAATGAAGATAGCGTCATGGAATGTAAGAGGGATTAAGGGTCCCCTAAAAAGGAAAAGGGCCCTTAATCTTGCTGCAAGAACACAGATTACCAGCCTTTGAGGCATCAAATCTAGGCAGTTGGATTTTTCCCAGTGGAGACTCTATATGGGCCCCAGCAGATGGCACTAAAGGTGGCATATGTATTGCCTGGAATGGATATAAAAAGGTAAACTCCTTTCTGCATCCTTCAGGTAGGTGGCAGGTAGTCTTTCTGGAGATTGAACAGGAAAGTGTAGGCATTATCAATGTCTATGCTTCCACTTCCCCTGAAGAAAGAGAGTGTAGCGTTCGACGATATATCACGGTCTCAAGGCGTATGCCGTGCTGGCGGAATCACGATGTATATCGCCGGCCCGGTCGGCGGTATGCCGACGGTACCCCAAAGAAGGGGCCCTAGGGGCAACTTGCAATGGTGCATTACCTTAGCAATGCGCGCGCGACCTTTAGACCTTTAACCCATTAAAGGTAGACCAAGGGTCATGGAAACCCTAAACCTAACCGATAGCCTACATAAGGCACCAAACCCTAACATTCCCTTTTTCGCCCCGGACCTTCCGAGCTCCGATTCCGACAGCACTGAGGAGTCAATTCCAACTCCCACGATCTGCCCCTGTGCGCCCCAGCCTTGTCGGGATCATCCCTCCGACCGCATCCCGGCGCACGAGACATGGACGCTTCGGATCGAGAGGAGGAACCAAGGATCAGGTATTTGGTTGATTGAATAGCCTAAACCTTATTCCAGCCTTTCGAACCGAAAGAGGGTTTAGCCTATTAAATTACCCTTAGTAGCCAAGCGGATCCCGAGATTGACTCCAACTAAAGAACCTAACTCTATGAATTAGATTAGTTCTTATTACTTATGTTGATATGATGAACGGATGTATTACGTGGACTCATTGTATTGGGAAGGGGTAGAGACTTAAAACTTAGTAGATGATGCTCCTAGCTAGTCCCTCTTAGTGCATTACTAGAATTGCACTGTACAGGAGCCCACCGGGTTGTGGGTGAAGGGGCCGACTGGTTTAGAATGAGGTTCGTGTTTTGACCCTTGACCGATCCCTCTGGTGTGTAAGGTCTACCGGGGATCAAAGCGATTAGGTCTAATGGCTTGCCCCTTTGCGTGTGGGTAAGGCATGGGCTCGACAACTGGGGGTGGAGTTCACCTTCCAGTGGGTTAAGTCGAATAAGGGCAGTGGCTCTCTAGTCACCTTGGGTCAGCATGTAGATCTCTGGAGGGAGTAATCCCTACCTGCCCCATCGGGACTGGGGAGATGTAACCCAGGAATAGCCCCTTTGGCTATGCACCCGGCTGGCTCTGATCGTGTCCCAACACTTTTCAACCTACTCTGCAAAGTGTGCACAGGAGGGGCGGATGGAGTGGACAACCCTAAGCCATGTTCTTATGCCAGCCCAATCCATTGTCATGATTCTGTCTACACTGAACTCTGGAGACCCAAGCTTGTCAGCCATCCCCCTCGAGTCTGAGCCTTGGGTAGGAACTTTCTTGTATTGTGCTGATCTTTGTCTATGCAGATGTTGATGTGCCACCCTTCGAGGTGGATATATGATGTTATGTTCCGACGCGTGTATGTTTACGCTTCCGCAGCCTAGGTAGGCCCCCGAGGGAGGCGGGGGTAAAATGACCCCTTCACTCTTTCCACTGGGGACTCTAGACGGTCACAATGATATGTGGAGGGCCCCCAGACGCGGTGTGGAGCTGGTGCGGGGGATGAACTCGCTTGTATACGGTGTAGGGCATCGTGATAACCAGTAGGGGACGCCACAAAGGGTATCGAGCAATGTTCTTGGAGACCAAGAATAAAGCATCGACGATGCTCCCAAAGAGTACTAACTTGATAGGATCCTCAAACCTCGAAAAGTGGGATTTTTTTTTTTCTCATTTTGTAGTTTATGCTAAGCTAATGTGATTAAGTGAATTGGAACATAATAAGACTAAAAAGAATGAGCCAAAACCTCCTCAGCAAGGTGGTCTCACACGTCGCTACCGGGTCAAAGAACTGAACTTTAGTTTTTGAGCAGGCGCTACCTGTGAGACATCGAGCCAAGAACACCTTAAAACTTAATGAATTTGAGAAAACTAATATGGTAAGGCCAGTTCCAAGGTAAGAATTAGTTAGAATAGTATGTTTAGATCACTTAAATTGCTTAAAAATGTGTAAGATCTCACACGTAGCGCCTGGTCTAAAAACTAAACTCTAGTTTTTGAACAGGGCGCTACCTGTGAGACCAATAATTAGAAAAACTCTGAAGTAAGTGTATGTTTTAAGTAAATAGGTGCCTTAGCATGTTAAAAACAGCAACTTGAATTTTGACCTAAAAATTGTCAAAGCTATAAATAGATGTAGACCCCCACCCATTTGCACGTTCCTGCCTTAGAAATCCGCTCTTCCTCACCGAGGCGATCTTTGGGCGCTGATATCCGATCGACGAGCCGTCAAACATGGCACGGACCAAACAGACTGCCAGGAAACTGTGACGGTCCAGGGGAATATACGCCATAAATACGTATATTCCTGGATCCGTCACCATACAAGTCTATCTTCATAGCCTTGTATACCATAGATTGTGGCACTAGGGGGCATGGCTAAGTTATTCTCATAACTTAGCCAACCATAGGTTAAGCCATTATCCACGTGGCCTTAACCTATTGGGGCACCGCCACACAGGACTCACCCGATTGGTGCCACGTGGCATCCTAGGTGGACCTAACTTATATAGGCATAAACCCTAACCCTAGACCTCTTTCCACCCTAGCACCTGTGAGACTCACCTACTTGTTCGAAAACCCCGCCAACATCGCTCGTTGTGGCATAGGCTGGTGCAAGAGGCCCAAAGCAGGTAGACCCGTTCTTGGAGTAGGAAAGAACTTGTGAGTCGAAGACCATGGAGGCCCTGGATCCGGAGGGAGAGCATCGAGGAGCAGGTATGTAGGATAGTAGTTGTGATAGCTCATCCGGGATTAGCATTCCAGGTGTGCTAGTATTTTTGTATCTAGAGTAGAGCCATCCTAGAACCCATATTCAACATCTTGAACCCCAATCAAGGAACCCTAACTATTAGTTAGTTGTATGATTAGGTTAAGATGTTCTTCTTATGATTATTCTCATGATGTGATGACTATGTGATGATGGTTGATCATGTTGCTCCTCTTGTATTGGGAAGGGGGTAGAGACCTAGAGCCATATGTAGTATGCTCCTAGAGTAGATCCCTTTAGTTCCTATTAGTTGCGGCCAGTGCATAGGAGCCCACCCGGCTATTGAGGCTATGATATGACTCAAAGACACCGGATAACGGGCTAGAGGGAAAGGGAGGGAGGATCCCCTGCCCGAGTGGGGGCCGGGGGATCCCATAGTGGGCTAGGCTTATGGTCTGGTCACCGTGTGGGCCGAGCATGGGTCCGACACCTCCACGGGGCAATGGTGTTGCCCCGCCCTCGAGAGCCGCAAGTGCTGGCTTGGCTCTCGCTTTTGGGGTTCACGGGCACGAATCGTGTGTCGCCACGATTCTCTAGCCGCCACGGCACCTCTAGACCCCGGGAGGGGGAGATGCAACCCTTCGCCTCATCGGACGGGGAGATGCAACCTCGAGTAGTCCCGATGGGTGATGCCATGGGATTGCATGATCCAGGAAGGCTAGAGTCCTGTCGAGAGCCTGATCTAGCCCGCCCCGCAAAGTATGCACGAGGGGCGGATGGAGTGGTCAACCCTAGCCATTGTTCTATGCCAGCCCTGCGCCATTGCCATGACTCGGTCTGCTCTATCTTGAGGCCTAGCCGTCGGCCACCACCCTCCCACGAAGTCCGAGCGGGGTAGGAGCTCTCATGTTTTATGGTTCGTGGATTATCATCTTTGCCTTGGTTTATGTGTGATGCACTACCCTTCGAGGTAGTATTTGTATATGTTGATGCTAGTTCTGACGTGTTATCGCTTCCGCTGTTATAGGAGCCCATAGGGAAGGGCGCAAAGACACCTTTCAGCGTGTTCCCTTCACTAAGAGTCACCCTCAGTGCGGGGTAGACGAAGGGCCCATGCGGTTGTTGAGCGGGATGGGGATTTCTGCCGAGGTACGTACGGGCGCCGTATGTTTAGCAGGGAGCCACTGTAAACCTTATCCGTGCAAAACCACTCACGCCACTGACGCCTAATCTCATCCGCCAGATGCCGGAGAGGCTCGTCAGGGGGAGGTGGACTATCGCCGAGCGAGGGAAAGCATCGCAGATGAGCAGTAACGAGGAGATAGGCCAGCCAGACCGGACCGGGAAGAAGATGTGCACTCTGGATGGGGGTGAGAGCCCGACGGAAGAAGAGGAAGAGGAAGCAAAGAAAGCCGGTGAAAGGAGAACCAAGGCCCGAGGAGGAGTGAGGATGCCGACTCCAGAGCCACTAATCATTGAAGAGCAACTCGGCCCGATCCGGTGAGAAGGAGGCCGAGGAGCGAGAGGAATAGCGGGAGCCAAGGCTCGAGCCACAAGTGAAGAGGAAGACCTCGCGCCCGATTTGCAAAAACACGAGGCTAAAACAACGCCACGGAAAGCGGGAAGAGGAAGAGGGAAGAGGAGGAAGCGAAAGCGGCAGAGGAACTGAAGCAGAAGAAGGGGAAATTTGTGGGGAGCCCAAGGAAGCTCAAGGAAGTTCCGCGAGTAAAGAAGCCCAACCCTAAAGTCGCGGATCGAATCGCCCGACCAGCCCAATCGAACTCCTCCCATGACTCCTCTGACGAGGATTACATCCCCAACACCGAAGGTGGAAGCTCTTCTAAGCCCCCTGTGACGAAAGGTGCACACCCCACCAAGAGCACCCCGCACTGGAGCAGCGGGACCACGGCGTAAGCCCCCTCCTTATATCCAAGTGGGGACAGAAGAAGCAACCAGGGCCTGCCCGAGAGTCCTATGTCACGGACCCCGTTAAGATCTATGAGAGAAAGATGAGGGAGCACGAGGCATACATGAAGGAGTGGGAGGCTTACAACTCCTACTATCAGGAGAACAAAGTACGGACCATAGAGGGTGGAAATCCGACAAAGCAGCAGACTCTAAGACCGCCACCACCGAAGCCCAAGGTCCCTAAGAAGCCAGCCAAGAAGAAGCCCAAAGATGAAGGAGACCCAGAGAAGAGCTAAGAGATTAAGCACTTCCAAAGCCAAGATTCACGGCCTCCTAATTCCCCGTGCCCCCTTTAATCGTTTAGTTAGAGAAGTCATGCAGGACTTCAACACTGGCATGAGGGTCACAGATGAGATGCTGCTGGCACTGCAGGAAGCGGCTGAGCAGAAGATAGTGCAACATTTTGAAGACTCGACAGCTTGCACTGTTCATGCAAAGCGAGTAACCCTTATGAGGCAAGACATGTATCTTGCTAGTCGCATCAAAGGAGAACGCCCTTAAACATTTTGTAAATAATCAAAATTTTTGTAATGTAAATCAATTTTGAGTACTTTATGTGTCTGAACTTGTCTAATTAGGACAAGTTAGCAGGTAGTAGTTTTTGTTTTAGTAGAATAGGACATTTTAAGACCAAAAAGTGTGATGTCTCACACGTCGCGCCTGGTCAAGAAACTAAAGTTTAGTTTTTGGACGAGGCGCTACCTGTGAGACCTTGCCCAAATTTGCCCAAAACAGCTCCAAATTGACCAAGTAAGGGGTCAATTCTGCCTAACTCGATGAGTCTGTCATCCTTACACCCTTATTTTACCCAAATTGGACATGTTTTGATCAAGATGGAACTGATGTCTCACACGTCGCGCCTGGTCAAGAAACTAAAGTGTAGTTTTTGAACGAGGCGCTACCTGTGAGACCTCCTACCATTTCTTCACCTTTACTTGTCCAAATGATCTCCAACTTGTTATGTTAGGATCTTTAGGTAATCCAGTCATGCTCAAACCCTTAAATTAGTTTTTCAATTCCCATTTAGACCCCAATATAGGCTAGAATTGCTCAACCCCAAGAATTTTCCAAGTCACCCAAAAATTAGGGTTTTCCCCTTTTCTATAAATAGGTCCCTCATTTCTTACGTAGCACCCTACGAGTTTGCTCCTGCCCCCTTAGCCGATTTCCCAGCTCCCTGAGGCGCTCTTGCATCCGTTTGCTAGTCTCTTCCTCGCTAAACTCATGGCAACCTCTGATTTCAGGCGATGGTACAGCGCCAGCGCTCATGCTGTCGAGACTGACATCGATGAGATTTTCCGGGTCTTCCGGAAAGAAATAGATGTCCAAGCAACCTTGCACGCAACCCCAGCATATAGCAGAGTTCTGTCAGAATTCCAAGCTAGGATAGAGCCATCATTAGTGCAGCTTCCACCTTGCATAGGCTACTTTGTTCCTAGGCAATCCCTTCAAGCAGCCTTAGGCGATATTCCAAACATTGCCAAGTACCTCACAAACAAGGCCCAGCGCATGCCCGAGCCAATGGTCCTGACTGTCAACAGAACCAAGTACTTCTCTTTCAACGCTGCCTTAGCAATTTTTCTTACCCACCGTGCCGAGAACCCCATGGGAGAAACCTCCATTCCCCCCATGGACGTGGATCCAATAGCCACAGCAGCAGCGCAACAACTCCTTTCACAGTACGAACAGGAGCAAGAAGGAAAAGAAGAAGACGAGGAGTCAGAGGAAGAGGATGAGGACTACGTCGAGCTCGACCCAGTGGATGAGCAGCGGCTAGCAGAACAAGAGTTGCAAGAATTCGAAAGAAGTCGGCAAACTCGATCGCGCCACCCCTTTGGGCTAGGTATCACAAGCCTAGCCCCCATCATCGCCGAGGGCTAAGAGTATTTGCTCCTGCCACATCCGGAACCTCCTGAGTGTGTGGAAAGGGAGTATCAACTGACGATTGCTACACAACTCCAGAGAACAGACACTGGACGACTTCATCGCCCCAGGAACCTCCCACTTCCCACTCCAAGTAAGGGAAGCCGACACTTACACGGAGAGTCGACTGATATCCAAGCCTACAAAGAACATCGCAGATTATGGAGGCGCCGAACTACCGACGGAGGAGGAAGAGTTCCTTGCTCTACAGTGAACGTGATGGGGATCCGCCACAAGACCTCCAACATCTTAATGGCAAGTTCTTCAACAACACCTCCCCGAGAGAAGAGGCGAAGTCCGACCTGAGAGAGAGCCAAAAGCCGAGACTATTGTGGAGCTCACCACTGGGGAGGTCGATGACTATGCAGCATTAATGTAGCGGAGGTCGAGGAGTTTAGGACGCCACACAACGACGGTCGTTGACGTGAGATACCTTCCCCGCCGATGGATGGAAGAATAGCTGCAATTCACTGCTAAATTCACCCCCGTGGGCCAGGAAGGAGTATTGATGCTAATTGCGCCTCGTGCTTTGGCCGGGCATGTTCTGGGCTAGCTCCCAACACCGAAAGTATGCCATCCCGGGTGAAGAGAGTTTTTAGCACTTGATATTTTGACTTCGCCATACCTTTTACAGACGGCAAGGCGACCGGCAAAGGATCGCAGCCCTTATACCTCCGAAAGTGTGATAGAAGATTTGGCGAAAGAGCCTTGTGGTGGATCTTCAACCAACGCCTTAGGAACTTGGGTCATTCAGTGGGAACAGCCCAAGTGAGGAAGTTCCTAGAGGATAATCCATCCTACTGGCGTTATCAAGAATAGTTAGGAATGTTGATCCCGGAAGTCTTTTTGTATTAAAATATTATATAATATGAATATAACTTCTTTTTGCACTTTAAATGTTTTGTTGATGTATTTTTGTTCCGCAATTATACCAACAACACACATAATGCAAGAGAACAAATAAAACTAACCGTACAGCCATGGCCAATTGTGTATCTGAGATAGGGAACAAAGAACAGTAGAGCAAAACAGGAGGCCCAACAGGGATGAACAGACCTCTGACAGGCAACCCCTTCAAAGGAACCTGTTTGAAGGATATGGTCCCATGACCCGGAGAGGAGGAGATGTCGCTTGATCAACGAGAGTGGACGGATAAAGGCCCTACTAGCAGCACAAGCATCATCTGGGCCACAAACGACACCCCAAAAGTCGGGGAAAGACAAGAGGAGGAGTAAGAGAAGGAGGTCCCCTAGCACAGAGACCTCCGACTCAAGCTCGCCCTTGGACTCTGAGTCCGAGAAAGAGGCCGGCGGTGTGCCTGATCGTAGAGGACGTGAAAGACACTAAGGCCCTGGATTACCGTAAGAAGGTGGACTCCCGAATCGGCAATGTATGGAAAGCCGAAATTCAAAGCGCTTCGGTGAGAACAGATCCGGCTTAGAGGCAGAGCTTGGCACCGACGAAAATGAGCTAGTATGGCAATGCCTACGGCATGAAGGATAAGAACAAAGGCGGTGGTGGCAACGACCAACGAAAAGGGGCCGCGACGATATGGTGGAAGGGCTATGCCAAGGCCCATGGGTTGAGAGATGCATGCCGATTTAAGAAGTTCTCAAAAGCTTTCAAGCACCATTATGTTCCTCGAGAACACAAGTCAAATATGATGCAGCAGTTCTACAGATTGCAGCAAGGTTACAAGATGGTGCAGAAGTACAATCAAGAGTTTATGAGACTAAGGTCAGTATGTGCAAAAAACTGCTTAGAAACACGCAGTGGAAAGCTACATAGAAGGACTGAACGAGGAAATCCGGAAGCTCGTAAGGGCAATAGACCCTAAAACAGTATCTGAAGCAGAATCCAAGGCAATTAGTTTGCAAGGATCCCGCCCCGTAACGTTAAGACACGAGGCAGCCTTTACTATTAGGATAGAGGCAAAGCCACGTGGAGCTATCCCCTAGGGCAGCAAGCCCAAGTCCAAAGAAAGTCCCCATACAATAGCAAACTGTGGGAAACAAGAGGGAAAGAAAGGTGTGTCCTTCAAGGACAAACTGGAAGGTTCAAACTACCAAAGAAAAGCAAAGACGTCCTTCTTATAGGCGATGCCCAAGGAGAAAAAGGTAGGAATGCATGGAGAAGCAGCTACCGCTTTTAGATGTTTCCACGGGCCTAACGGGCGAACTGCCCATTTGTTTATGAGCTCGCCCAGCGTAGTTGGGAGGATGGGACACTGGCCGATGAGGACAATGGAGGGGCAAAGATGATTACATTGTGGTGAGTGCCACATCTTATTTGCTATAGATATACAGTGCGCAGAGACCCAAAGATAAGGTAATCTCCACAATAGGGAAGGCAAAGGCCAAGTCTTTTATAGTCTTGATAGACTCCGGAAGTAGCCATAACTTTGCATCCCCGAGGATGGTTGAAATGTTGAAATTGAAACCCTTAAAGTCCAAACCAAGACCCGTAATCTTGGCAAGCGGAGCGGTAAGACATACGGCAGGAAAAAGGATCAATTTCGACATTGACTTGCCGGGAATAAATATTCCGATGGGAGCAAAAGTGATGGGCATTGGCAAGTATGACCTCATAATTGGAATGGAGTACCTTGGGCCAGCAGGAGCCATAATTGACTGCGGAAAGTGGAAAGTGACCCTCACAATGCCCGACGGCAAAGTCATTGAGATCACAGGTAAAGAAATTACTCCCATCATGCAGTGTATGTCTGTTAAGAAGCTGCTCAAGTCTATAAAGAGCGAGCAGGTAGCATACATCTTCAAACTCGAGGTTGAGGAACCAAAGTCGGAGGGAAGCAAAGAAGACAAAGTGCTCAGCAAGATGCCCAAGCAAATCGCCAACTTGATCACGGAGTTCCACGATCTCTTTCCAGGTGAGATCGAGAAGCTTCCTCTGTACAGGGGAGTAGAGTGTGAGATAGCACTCGAACCAGGGACCAAGCCGACGAGCAAGGCCCCATATAGAATGACCACACAGAACTCACTCGAGCTAAAGAAGCAGTTACAAGAATTGCTCGATCTAGGCTTCATCAGGCCTAGCGTCTCACCATTTGGGGCACCCATCCTCTTTGTCAAGAAGAAGGATGGAAGCTTGAGGATGTGCATAGATTACAGACAATTGAACAAGCACACCATCAAGAACAAGTATGCACTCCCGTGATCTGGACGACTTGATGGATCAGCTCCCAAGGGGCAAAGGTCTTCCAAGATCGACCTAAGGTCGAGGTATCACCGTGATTAGAATAAAAGAAGAGGACATCCACAAAATGGCTTTCAGATTCAGGTATGGGCATTACTTTTAATTCAATCTGTAATGCCATTTGGGCTATCCAACGCCGCAGCTACGCTCATGACCCTCATGAACGACACTTCAGAGAATACTTGGACACCTTTGTGATAGTATTCTTCGACGCATATTCCGTACAAAGAAATCCATTGAAGAGCATGCCCAACACGTAAGAAAGGTGCTCGAGAAGTTAAGGAGGCATCGGTTATGCCAAGTTGTCGGCGCCACTCGCAACGCAGAAGGTGGAGTACCTCGGTCATGTGATCTCAAATAAGGAATCTCGGCTGCACTCGCCAAGATTGAAGCAAGAATCCAATGGCCGCACCAAAGAACATCCATGAGGTCAAGTTTCCTTGGCCTAAAGGTGGTATTACAGAAAGTTCGTGAAGAACTTCGCAAAGATAGCAGCCCCACTGACAGACTTGACAAAGGCGGAGAAAGTGAAAAATTGGGCAGACCATTGGCTCAAGAAAGCCCAAGCAACATTTGAATTGTTAAAGGAAGCTTTGACAACCGCCCCCGTCTTAACCCTGCCAGACCCGGAAAAGGACAAGTTAGTGGCGACGGACGCAAGCAAGATAGCCAAAGGTGCAGTGCTCATGCAAGAGGAGCGGGTAATAGCGTACGACTCAAGGAAGATGAACGACGCCGAAACGCGTTACCTGACGCACGACCAAGAGCTCCTAGCAGTTGTCAGGGCGTTGAGAATCTGGAAACATTACCTCTTAGGGAGAAAGTTCCAGCTGGACACTGATCACCAGAGCCTCCAGTACGTATTCACGCAACCACATCTCAATCTGAGGCAGAGAAGGTGGATGGAGTTTCTCGAGGAGTACGACTTTGATATAATCTACAAGCCCGGGAAACTTAATGTGGTAGCAGATGCGCTTTCAAGGCATCCGCTGACCACCAGGGTGCACTGCAACGCAATCTCGACACTCTTCAGCGATTTCGGGAAAAAGATAGAAGAAACCTTGCCAACAGATGTGGACTTCAAGGAAGTATGGGCAAGCTTGTGCAAGGAAGCAAGAACGGATAAGGAGAGGGAAACCTTCAAAAATTTTAAGAAGGAAGGTAACGTCCTATACCATAAGAACAAGTTGTGCGTGCCGGAATCATCTGGAGTAAGAAAGTTGATCCTCCACGACACCCACATGTTGCCCTGCTATGGCAACATGGCAAGTGCCATCAAATCTCATTTATGTTGCAGGAAAAAAGAGGATACTGTGTTGAAGAACCAAGTGAAGACATTAAATTGGAATCAAGATCACACATTGAGAGGACCTGAGCATCTGGAAGTTTGGAAGACCCCTATGAAGTTTGCAAGCTATTAAAGTGGTATCTTTCTCCCTCATATTGTCATTTCTATTCTCCCACCTCACACTCCACATTTCCAACATTCCATTACCCCATACTATCATACATCTCACATCTAGCCCTTTTTGTTCCATAGTTGACCTACCACTACCTAAGGCACACTTTCAAAGTTGTTACACACAAAAAGGATTGCCTAGGCATCAAGTTCTACATCATCTTTTTCATCATATCACACACTCCACACCCATGGCTATATATAAAAAGAAAAAAGAGGCATTTGAAAAAGCTAAACACGAGTTTGCCTAGTCACCACCTCCAAGTGACATGTCATGATGACTAGATACATATGTCATCACTTACAAAGCCACATTGGTCCACTCACCATTTGCCACTTCCATATGTCATTCACCAAGTTGCCACCTAAGCAACAAGTGTCCACATCACCACATCACTCCATACCATTACATCACTCATTCCACATCATCACATCACCTTGCATCATCAAATGATGACTAGGCAAATGTTGACCAAAGCCAAAAGTTGGTCAACCATAAGATTGAAATGTTTGATAAATGTGCCTATTAGCCTTGTTCTCCCTCCTTGCCACCTCACCAAATCCCATGTCTAATGCCTACTCACCCCATTCATTTTTTCTACAAAAATCAAAAGTATTACATTTGAGAGTTTGATGATACCACCTCGATAGCCCTCATGGAATCATGCCACCGGCACAAAAAATTTTGAAAAAGAGTGCATATTGACCTTCTAAATGGCTTCCTTGGGAAACGTGCCTCATTAAAAAATGGCAAAACCTACCTACATCTACCCCCATCTATCTACCCTCTCTTCCTCTGCTAAGTGGCGTCCCCGGCATGCCAAGTCGAAACACGAGCCGAGCTTGGCGTGGGGAGGAGACCACGTAATCAAGAGAAATCAAAATAGTTCTCTATTTATACCTTAGCTTTCTTTTTGATTTCCTTTGTGGGATATATCGGACTAAACCACGAAATTTGAATTTGCCAAGAAATCTCCATTCTATTTGAGCCAAACTAAGTAATCATTGCCTCTCGGGGTCGATTTTGTCCTACTCCACCTAAAAAACAGTTGAATTAAACCAAAACCGTTAGCCTTGATTGCGAAATTGCCAAGATCCCGGCGGAAAGAGTTTTTTAAAAAGGGATTCATTCAAGAGAAATTCATTGGGCTTTGCGCGATTCAAAGGCGGCACACGAAGTGTGAAGTCGGAATTGATCTTTGAGAGTTCCTCCCGCCTTAAGAGATCTGTCCCGAGGCATATTATGATTGATTTGTATCCAAAAAATTCAAGATTTGTGTGTTTTGGAGATGTCCTGTTGATTGATCACCTTGATCTTTAACATGATGTCAAATGTGATGATTTTGATTCCAGTTTAATGAAAATCGACCTTGGAAAAAATATCATTTGATGCATTTGTATTTGAATTAATTCAAGAAATAGGAAGTTTAAAGCCATACTTTCGCATCTAGCTGCATACAGAGCTCTAGGCTGCATTGTTACAATCGTTTAGAAAGGGAAAAACAAAAAGAAGAGGAAGAAAGATCAACTCAATCGATGTTTTAAGAGTACGTCATACTCTTCATGCTCATTAGATACTGGACATATTTCTCAAATTCTTCGACCGACTTATTAGCCCCGAGAATAGCATGCTCTTATTGTGCGGGCCTCGTGTTCCCGTCTAAATTTAGTTGGATTGAAAATTCATTACCATTCTCATTTGGCAAATTTGAGTGCAATCGGGTCAGTCCATTGACCAACTTCGATTGAAGTCAGAATCATTATTTCTCACCAACCATGAAGATTCTTTGCATAGACTTTTACCAATACTTTCTTCAGACATCATGGTAGCATGCTATGCTTATTTGGGTTCAAAATGTTGTATGCATTGATTTACGTACTGTTAGAATAAGACTAGCTTTTTTGTCTTTTGGGAAACCGGTGAAATCTTGTTTTTTGGAAGTTTGAAAAAGCGAATACTTCAAGAGTGATCACCTCAAGTGATGGAGGTCCTAGACCAAGATTAGTGCTTCTTTGAACTGAGGTTGGTGGCTTAGCCAGGTTTGCCATCAACATTTTGGAGGTCCCACCAGATTTCCACCTGGTTTTCAAAGAACTCATGGCTCCTAGAAGAAATGAGCGAGAAGAAGCTCGAACCATTGGAACCACAAAGGAGCACTGTTGTAGCTGTGGTGCAGCCAAATTGTGCAATCCCACAAAGTATTTTGAGCTAAGTTTGCCCATTACTCCACCCATATTTGAACCAACTATGAATGCTAATCATTTTCCAAGGTATTTGATGAATATTATAGAGATTATGGTTGTAAGAAGGGGCTGTAGGTTTTCCGAGTTTAAGAGATGCATGAAATCTGATGAGGCATATGCTTGGTGTGAGCATGTGACCTCAGTTATGGGTACTGATACATATGAGAGTCTTGTGCAGCAATTTTTGGCTAGGTTTGGCAAACTATCTGCCCCTCAAGAGCTAGCAAATGAGCTACAGACTTTTTGCATAAGAGCAGGTGAAAGTATCAATCACTATGTGGAAAGGTTTAGTGCCTACCTGAGAAAGTGCCAAAAGAGTCAGGTACCCACTCCTACACTCTATTTTGTGGCTGCTTTCATTAAGGGACTGTCACCAAGGCCTAAGGTGCACAGAAAGATGCTAAAAATTCAAAATCAGGAAGGTTTTGATACCATACACAAGGCTTTTGAAAAGGCAACCAAAATCTCTAATGATATGTCTTTTTTACCCGATAACCATGTAAACCATTGTCCGACCCTTTTACCCAGATTGTGAACAAGAGTATGAGCATGTGCCTGTGTATGCAGTGCAGAAAGAAAGAAGAAAATCCAAAGATGAAGAGGCTGCACCTAAAATCAATGAATCCAAGAGTGAGATGACCAAGATGTCTGAAACCATTGCAGAATTGACCAAACAACTCTTGGAGTTAAAGAACAGCAAAAAAACTTATCCACCTTGTGCACATTGTTTCAAAGATACTCATCCTTCTGATATTTGCTATTCTGGGGCATGCTTAAAATGTGGAAAGAAAGGTCATTTTGGAAAAATTTGCCCTGTATTGCAACTTACGCAAGGAAATAGGTCATCTCGAAGACAAGTGCTTTGTCAAAGAATACTTTGACAAGGGGACAAAAGGCAAGAAATTGGAAGGAACATCTGCCATTAGGTTTGTGGAGGAATATGAGGGCGAGGGAAGAAATCATGGTGGTGCAAACAAGAAAAATGTTGGAAAATGGAACACTGGGCAGATAAAGGTATGAGCAAGAACATTCCCGTCAACAAAGAAGTTCGGGGTAATAGCTCCACCTCCTTTTGAGAAGTTCAATAAAAAGGATAAAAGAGTTAGATGAGCTGGACATGATCCTAAAAAGTTCTAAAGTGAGCATAGATCTCCTCACGCTTCTCCAATTGCACCTGACTATAGGGAGAAAATATTAAAGTGTAATGATGTTGAACAAATTTCATTTCTTGGCGATGCGTGCATGAGACAGAGAAAGTTGTGTTAACTCAAGAAGAAAAAGATCCGGTGCCTTTACATGCTGACTAGTTTAGGTAACTTACATTTGTCTAAGGTCTTGCTAGATGGAGGCTCTCCATTAAATGTCATGCCTCAAAGATGTAATGAAGAAATGTGGTCTTATGTCCACCAACCATCACCTGTCATATTGAGATCATTCTCCAATGCTAAAAATAAAACCTATAGGACTAGTGACAAGGGTGCCAATAGAAATAGAAGGTATAATTGTTGAAGCAAGTTTCATAGTGGTGGCTTTTGAAGATAACTGTGATGTGACTGACATATATGACTTGTTGCTGGGAAGGAGGTGGTTGTCTACTGTAGATGCTAGACCTGTCTGGTCCAAAGGGCAGTGTACCATTTCAAATGGAGCAAGAAATCAGAAACTCTATACAACAAAAACAGTGATGCTAATCTGCACAACTTTATAGAACAAGACATGTTGATTGAAGATGAGCCAGTGTGTTAAAAATGCCTATTTTTACGTATACAAACCAATAGAAATCATACCGACCTGTTTAGGTGACCTTGACATGGAAGCAAAACTCAACAAAGGTGTGTTGTGGTTTGATGGTGGAATTTCAATCAAATTGAATATAGCATCTTCTGCAGCTATAATAAGAAACCCTGCCAATAAACTCTTATCCAAAGTTGGCAGAATACATGAAGGAATCACTTCAAATATGGCTGAATATAAGGCACTTATATAGCTGGCTTAGAAGAGTCTTTGGCTTTGGGTTTGACTAATGTATCTATCTTTGGTGACTCTCAACCGATATGCATGAGGCAATGCTTGGAGAGTATCAAACCAAAACCAAGACATGTTCGAGAACTCAAGGAAAGGGTATTGCAATTGCTAAGCAAGTTCAAGGCTTGGGAAATCAAACATATACCTAGGGAAGAATTGTGAGGCGGATGCACTTTCTTGTAACCGTGCTCCTTGACTATTTTTCGAGGGAGCTATAAATGAAGATGAATTGAACAAGGAAGATGCAACACAACTATATCCTATTCTGGTGATAGATGCACAACAAGAGAAAGAGGTAAAAGAGTTAACTATCAACAAAAATGGACAGGTAAGAACACTTTTCCTTGGGGATCTATTTGTTAGCAAAGATGAGGCCTCTTTAAAAATTTTCTTTGAGAGCTGGAAGGATGTATTTGCCTGGGATTATACAGAATTAGTGGGAGTGAGGACTGATATCTGTGAGTTTGAAATAAAGATAAAAGAAGATGCTAAACCTGTAATGCAAAAACTCAGAAGAATAAATGCATCACTGCTTACCCTGATCAGAGAGGAATTATTAAAGATGAAAGAAGCTGAGGTTATTAAAGAGATAACAAACCCTGACTGGCTGTCTTGCATTGTTCCAGTAGAAAAGAAAAATAAGAGCATTAGGATTTGTATAGATTTGAGGGGATCTAAACAAGGCCACTATTAAAGATTGTTATCCATTACCATTTCTTGAAGAAGTGTTACATGCAACCGCAAGCAAAGGAAATATATTCTTTTTAGATGGATTTTCAGGTTTCAATCAAATCAAGATAAAGATATGCATCAAAAGCCAAGACCTCTTTCATAACCCCCTTGGGGTACTTTTGCCATGATGAAAATGCCTTTTGGCTTGATGAATGCATCATCACTACCTTTCAAAGAGCAATGGATAAAATATTTCAAAGCATGCCAATATCAAACTTTAGAGTTTTCTTTTGGATGATTTGTGCCTAGGATCTTCTCTAACTAAGCATATGGAATTTGCCGACAATGACAATGGAATTGTGCAGAAGGGTGGAGTGTGTTTGAATCCAAAGAAGTGTGTATTCTTTTGTTCTAAAGGTGAATTGCTGGGTCATGAGGTATCTACTCAAGGAATTAAAGTGTGGAAGGAAAATGGAGGCTTTGAAGAAATTAGCTCCACCTAAAACCTTAAAACAGTGAAGAGTTTCATGGGCTTGACAAGTTTTTTGAGAATGTATGTGCCTAACTTTTCACACATCATAAGTCCTTTGGCTTTTCGACCACGTGTTGGTAAGTATAATAAGAATGAGAGCAAATTTATTGCAATAGAATGGACAGATGAATGTCAAGCACGATTTGACCGTTAATAACTTCCATATGCTGTCGAGAGATTCTGAAACCACCAGACCTTGCTCAACCATTCCAAGCATATATCAGTGTCACTAGCAAAGCTGTAGGCATAGCACTCATGCAGAAGCATGGGATAATATCTTTGCCAAAGAAAATTTGGT
Source organism: Isoetes taiwanensis (assembly GCA_021234155.1). Taxonomy (NCBI): domain Eukaryota; kingdom Viridiplantae; phylum Streptophyta; class Lycopodiopsida; order Isoetales; family Isoetaceae; genus Isoetes; species Isoetes taiwanensis. The sequence continues at coordinate 12,564,274 of JAJEKV010000029.1, read as the reverse complement.
CTGATCTTTGAGAACGGATAATTTAGAATGGAAAAAAGTGCAGCTGGAATAATGTTTTTCCTACAAAGGCTTGGTCATATAGTTCAGCACAATGAGGTAAAAGTAATGATGCATCAAAATCCTATTCCCATGCTGTTCCAGAAAACTCAGAGTAAGGCTAAATTATGTAGATGGGCTTGCAAGATACAGGATTACAATTTAAATGTTAGAACTGTCAAAACAATTAAAAGTCCTAGTGATTATTTGACCAATAAGGTCTTTGAGTTTGAAGATCTTAATGGTTTGAGCACTGATGAAGTGTGTGAGATTACTACTAACCTTGTGCTATCTAGCAAGATGCAAGAAGATTGGCAGGATGAAATCATCAAGTTTCTACAGCATGAGGAGGTGCCAGAAGACTTTACAAGCAGCCAGCTGAGGAGATTCAAAGAAAAAGCAAAAACCTACAGGATGATTGGAGAGGTATTATGTAAGATTGATCAGTGTGGTGTCCTTCTGAGGTGTGTTGACAGGTCAGAAGCTGAGTTGATACTGGAGGCTTGTCATGAGGGAATTTGTGGAGGCCACTATGCAGCTGACACAACTGCAAAGAAAATACTCAGGTCTGGATATTATTGGCCTAGCTTGTTTAAAGATTGTTATGAGACCATTAGGAGATGCCATAAATGCCAGATACATGGAAGAAGAATTCTTCAGCCTGCTGCTTTGACTAGCATCACGTCTCCAGGTCCATTCCAGACTTGGGGACTAGACTTCATAGGACCTATAAATCCAAATTCTCCTCTCAAAGACGAATACATACTAGTGGCAACAGATTTCTTCACCAAGTGGGCGAGGCTGTCCCATTGAGACAAGCAAATGCCCTAACAACTGCGCTGTGTTCCTCCATGAAAACATATGCACTAGGTTTGGCATCCCTCTCAAAATAGTTTCACGGAGAGGCACTCAGTTCATGAATGATGTGATCGACAACACGCTAAAACCTTGAAAGTAAAGCATGTGAAAAGCTCAAAGATACTACCCTCAAGGCAATGGCGGTGGAATCTACCAACAAGGTGCTAAAAGCTATTCTCAAGAAAACAATAGAGGTGCATAAAAAGATTGGCACCTTAAATTACATGATGCACTTTGGGCATATAGAACCACAATTAAAGTGTGCTACTAATCACACACCTTTTTGCTCTTGTCTATGGTGTTGAGGTGTTCGATTCGATGGAATTGAGTTGCCCTCATTAAGGTTGGCTCTAAAGATTCAAAACGATAGAGGAAGCATCTGAGGGAAAGGTTTGATAGGTTGCTCCATCACGGAAGAAGAGAGGTTTGAGCGAAGAGAATACCATGTTACTAAAGCAAAAAGGATCAAAGAGACATTCAAGGCCATTCACAAATTGCAAAGGAAGTTTCAAAGAGGGAGAGCTAGTTCTCAAATTGGGACAAGGCAAAGGAAAACACAGCAGGAAAATTTGACTGCTTATGGGAAGGGCCATACAAAATCTGTGGACAAGCAGGTACAAATTCTTACTTCTTGGAAGATATCACAACAGGTCAGCAGCTCATGAACCCTATAAACATATTGCATCTGAAAAGGTATTGGCAACAACATATTTGTATGAGTTTGTTTGAATAGAATAGTTATTGGATAGTTAGCTATTTGAGTTATTAGAGACACTAGCTTTAAAATTAATAGGCATGTTCCTTAAAGATGTGGATGCTTGTGCTCTTATAGTGTTATTTTGAAATTGCTTTCACAGAATATAAAAAAAAAAAAAGAGAGAAAAAAAAAAAAAAAAAAAAAGGGAAAATAGGTATAACTTTGATATCTTGTGTGTATTATGATGTTGCAGGTTGAGTTCACAGTCACGAAAGCATAAGAGGAGTTGTTTTCTAACACATATAGAACTTGTCATGACAGGTTCATCAGTCTGAATAATCTCCACTTGAGCAAACAGTTGCCTTCCAATTCATATCAACCAGAATTCTTCACTGATGCAGGATCCCAAACAGCTAAATATTACCACAATTAGCTGGGAGGACGTGGTACTAACATCATATTTTTTCCACACCTGCAGGATCACTTGATACATTCCATCCATATTCATCTGCCTTTGTTCCATTCTCATCTAGCCCTTGCTCCTCAAATCTTTTTCAAAAGAGAAAGCACAGCCTGCTACCTTCCATCAGCCTTCCATAAAGGTAGCTCAAATTATGAAAAGAATCAGAAAACACTCCCAACTCAAGTCACTGCTCCCGCCCACACATATCAAAAAAGAAGTCAAGCAAGTCAAGCCAGGTCATGAGTCAACTCATCCTCAGAGTCAAGTCCCTGTTCCCACTCCATATGAACATCCTTCTGAAGACATCCATTCAAACATCACTCACTTCCTTATGTCCATCTGTTCAGACTTTCCCCAACATCATTTCCATTGTTTTTTCATCCTTTTCACCCTTACTGCCCATATTCTCAGAATTTACATTTTCTTGCACTACCATCACCATTCTTAAATCATATTTTGCTCACAAGGTTTGGGGACCAGCTCTCCTTTTCCTTGTTTAGCATGATGTTGCCCTGTTATGGCAACATGGCAAGTGCCATCAAATCTCATTTATGTTGCAGGGAAAAAGAGGATCGTGTTGAAGAACCAAGTGAAGACATTAAATTGGAATCAAGATCACATTGAGAGGACCTGAAAGCATCACGGAAGTTTGGAAGACCCCTATGAAGTTTGCAAGCTATTAAAGTGGTATCTTTCTCCCTCATATTATCATTTCTATTCTCCTACCTCACACTCCACATTTCCAACATTCCATTACCCCATACTATCATACATCTCACATCTAGCCCTTTTGTTCCATAGTTGACCTACCACTACCTAAGGCACACTTTCAAAGTTGTTACACCAAAAGGATCGCCTAGGCATCAAGTTCTACATCATCTTTTTCATCATATCACACACTCCACACCATGTGGCTATATATAAAAAAAAAAAGAAAAAGGAGGCATTTGAAAAAGCTAAACACGAGTTTGCCTAGTCATCACCTCCAAGTGACATGTCATGATGACTAGATACATATGTCATCACTTACAAAGCCACATTGGTCCACTCACCATTTGCCACTTCCATATGTCATTCACCAAGTTGCCACCTAAGCAACAGGTGTCCACATCACCACATCACTCCATACCATTACATCACTCATTCCACATCATCACATCACCTTGCATCATCAAATGATGACTAGGCAAATGTTGACCAAAGCCAAAAGTTGGTCAACCATAAGATTGAAATGTTTGATAAATGTGCCTATTAGCCTTGTTCTCCCTCCTTGCCACCTCACCAAATCCCATGTCTAATGCCTACTCACCCCATTCATTTTTTCTACAAAAATCAAAAAGTATTACATTTGAGAGTTTGATGATACCACCGATAGCCCTCATGGAATCATGCCACCGGCACAAAAATTTTGAAAAAAAGTGCATATTGACCTTCTAAATGGCTTCCTTGGGAAACGTGCCTCATTAAAAAATGGCAAAACCTACCTACATCTACCCCCCATCTATCTACCCTCTTCCCCCTCGCAAAGTGGCCCCCCCGCATGCCAAGTCGAAACACGCGGCCGAGCTTGGCGGGAGGAGACCACGTAATCAAGAGAAATCAAAATAGTTCTCTATTTATACTTTAGCTTTCTTTTTATTTCCTTTTTGTGGGATATATCGGACTAAACCCTGAAATTTGAATTTGCCAAGAAATCTCCATTACGTTGAGCCAAACGAAGTAATCATTGCCTCGATCGGGTCGATTTTGTCCTACTCCACCTAAAGAACAGTTGAATTAAACCAAAACCGTAGCCTTGATTGCGAAATTGCCAAGATCCGTGGGAAACAGTTTTTTTTTTTAAAAGGGATTCATTCAACAGAGAAATTCGTGGGCTTTTTTAGCGATTCAAAGACGGCACCAAGTGTGAAGTCGGAATTGATCTTTGAGAGTTCCTCCCGCCTTTAAGAGATCTGTCCCGAGGCATATTATGATTGATTTGTATCCGAAAAATTCAAGATTTGTGTGTTTTTGGAGATGTCCTGTTGATTGATCACCTTGATCTTTAACATGATGTCAAATGTGATGATTTTGATTCCAGTTTAATGAAAATCTGACCTTGGAAAATATCATTTGATGCATTTGTATTTGAATTAATTCAAGAAATAGGAAGCGAAAGCCATATTTACGCATCTAGTCGCATATACGAGCTCTAGCTGCATTGTTACAATCGTTTAGAAAGGGAAAAACCAAAAAAGAAGAGGAAGAAAGATCAACTCACTGATGTTTTAAGAGTCTGTCATACTCTTCATGCTCATTAGATACTCAGACATATTTCTCAAATTACTGACTGACTTATTAGCCCTGAGAATAGCATGCTCTTATTGTGCAGGCCTCGTGTTCACTGTCTAAATTTAGTTGGATTGAAAATTCATTACCATTCTCATTTGGCAAATTTGAGTGCACTGTCCAGTCCATTGACCAACTTCTGACTGAGTCAAGAATCATTATTTCTCACCAACCATGAAGATTCTTTGCATAGACTTTTACCAATACTTTCTTCAGACATCATGGTAGCATGCTATGCTTATTTGGGTTCAAAATGTTGTATGCATTGATTTCTGTGCCTGTTAGAATAAGACTAGCTTTTTTGTCTTTTGGGAAACCAGTGAAATCTTGTTTTCTGGAAGTTTGAAAAGCAGATACTTCAGCACAGAGTGATCACCTCAAGTGATCTGGAGGTCCTAGACCAAGATTAGTGCTTCTTTGAACTGAGGTTGGTGGCTTAGCCAGGTTTGCCATCAACACCACAACAACCCAATAGCTGGCCATGCAGGATTCATGAAGACATACTTTAAAGTGCGTAGCAGCTACTATTGGCCGAGGGAATGAAGCGGATAGCTTTCACATCAAGGAGTGTCGGCTATGCCGATAAGCGAAGGCGAGAACAACTTGAATTCCGGGGCATTGGAACCACTAGTGGTGCCAAACGCTAAGTGGGAGGTCGTGTGGCATGGACTTTATAACAGGGTGCCAAGGGCGGTAAGAGGTAAGGATGCCTTGATGGTCGGTAGTCGACAAGTTGTCGAAGATGGCCCATTTTGTGCCTGCGGGGACCACGTATAGCAATACTATGGATCTGACAAAGCTCTTCACCAAAGAGATCTTGAGACTCCATGGCATATTAAGGGAAATTATCTCCGCCGAGATCAAAGTTCATCGGTGCCCTCGCGGGATCTCTTCACAACGATTGGAGCGAAGCTATCCATGAGCACGGCCTATCATCCAGCGCATAGATGGGCAAACGGAGCGTATCAACGGAGAATATTAGAAGACATACTTCCAAACTATGTCCGAACAAGCAAGGTATGTGGGAGGAGTTTGCATACAATAGCACCAAGCGTGAATCATCCCAAATGTCGCTGTTCATGATCAACTACGGCTACCAATGCCTAACTCGGACACTTGGCACAATCCCCCGTCAAAAGTGGAAGTCTCAAGAGAAATGTTGTTTCTACACATGCGCCACTCGTGGAAGAAGTTCGAGGGTACCTTCTAGCAAAGAAGGAGTCGGAAGAGCATTGCCGACAAACATCGAACCGTCCGAGAATTCCAAGTCGGAGATGATGTATGGCTCAAGATCAAGGTAAAGCGGCGAAACTCCGCAGATCGTAAATTGCAAGAAGCTTGCTCCAAGATGGGCGGACCCTTGAGTAATAGTCCAGAGAGTGGGTAACCAATCCTACAAGTTAGACTTGCTTGACACTTAAAGATCCACAAAGTCTTCCACGTGAGTATCTTTCAAGAAGCATACCCCAATCGAAGGAAGTTTTGGACACTCCAACGATGTTGGAAATGACAGAAGAGCAGATAGAAATAGTTCCAGAACTAATTCTTGATAAAGCATTCAAGAAAACAAGGAGATCGGAGTTTCTCCAATACTTGGTCAAGTGGAAACACTTACCGGTGGAAGACACGACATGGGTACTTAAAAGAGATCTGGAAAAACAGTACCCACAATTTATGGAGCAATGGGACGGCAAGGTCACCTCCGAAGAAATCGGCTCAGGCATGTCGATTTGTGTAGATTAATAGTTTGCCTAGTAAGTATAATCTACGCATGCAACCTATGAGGTAAGGGTTGCATGCGTTATTACCGATGATGAGATTACCACGGTGATCTCTAGGACGTGGTGCAATGTCAATGTAGGCATGACCGCGGTTCCACTTGGAAAGTCTACTTCTGTCCCACAGAAGTAGACGACCTCGAGAGAAAGGAGGTCATTGAGGAATGCATTGATAGGAAAAGCACCTCTAGCCCCATATATGCTTTGATAGGAGGAATCGGGCCTTCACGCCCCATATAACGGAAGGACCTATCCTCCACTTCGGGCAACTAAAGGTGTAGGCATGAGCCATATAGGCATTATAGGCGTTGTCTCCCGGCCACGATGGAAGAATCATCCTCTTCCCACGGGAGATTAGCCATGCATTCATGTAGATAGGTGGGGTGGTCACCATATAACCAAAACTTTATTAATAATTAAAAATGGTACTAACGTAGTGTTGACCTGCAGGCCAATAGAGCGCTCCGGAGGGCCAGGAGGTCGAACTACGAAGACTTGCAACACAATTTTTTCTTGTAATGTGTTGCAAGGAATAAAGAGTACCTCGAAGAATAATTGTATATATAATGATAAACCGAAACATTAGGAGTTATTGTGGTAATGACATAAGTGATAACTATTGGATTGAATAATGGTATAATAATGTTCAATAAATATTACCTTGAGGTAATCCTATTAAAAGTATAACTATAATAATAAAATCGTATGCATAAGGTTAACTGCAGGTTAAGAAGATCCCAAGGTGGGGAGACCCACGATGCTGCGAACATCATCAATTCAAGGTGGGGAGAATGTGGCGTTCAAAGACGATATACGGTCTCAAGAGGCATTATGCTATCAGCCACGTCGCTGCATTATCGCCATTCAAATGTCGGCGGTACTGTGGCGTGTAACAAGGGCGCCCTAAGGGGGCAACTTGCAATGGTCGCATACACTTAATGCGCCAACGACCTTTAGACCTTTAACCCATTAAAAGGTAGACCAAGGGTCATGGAAACCCTAAACCTAAGCGGATAGCCCACATAAGGCACCAAACCCTAACATTCCTTTTTCGCCCCACGGACCTTCAGAGCTCCGATTATTGCGCTGAGGAGTCGATTCCAACTCCCACGATCTGCGTACCCCGGCTTGTCGGATCATCCCTCCGGATCGCATCAAGCAGAACAGACATGGACGCCGGATCGAGGAGTGAACCGAGGATCAGGTATTTGGCTGATTGAATAGCCTAAACCTTATTCCAGCTTTGAACCAAGAGGTTTAGCCTATTAAATTACCCTTAGTAGCCAAGCGGATCCCGAGATTGACTCTAACTAAAGAACCTAACTCTATAAATTAGATTAGTTCTTATTACTTATGTTGATATGATGAACGGATGTATTACGTGGACTCGTTGTATTGGGAAGGGGTTAGAGACTTAAAGCTTAGTAGATGATGCCCTAGCTAGTCCTCTTAGTGCATTACTAGAATTGGGGCCTGCTGTGAGCCCACCTGGTTGTGGGTGAAGGGCCCATCGGGCTTAGAATGAGGTTGGTGTTTCGACCCCTTGACCGATCCCTCCGGTGTGTAAGGTCTACCAGGGGATCAAAGTGACTAGGTCTAATGGCTTGCCCTTTGCGTGTGGGTAAGGCATGGGGGACGGAGGGGGTGGAGTCACCTTCCATGGGTTAAGTCAGAATAAGGGCAAGAGCTCTCTAGTCACCTGGGCCAAGATGTAGATCTCACGGAGGGAGTAATCCCTACACCGCCCCATCGGGATGGGGAGATGTAACCGAGGAATAGCCCTTTGGCTATGCACCGTGAGGGCCTATAGTCAGTCCCAACACTTTTCAACCTACTCGCAAAGTGTGCATGGGGAGGGGCGGATGGAGTGGACAACCCTAAGCCATGTTCTTATGCCGGGTAATCCATTGTCATGATTCATGCCTTGCGACTGACTCCCGGAGACCCAAGCTTGCCGGGTCATCCCCTGAGTCCCGAGCCTTGGGTAGGAACTTTCTTGTATTGTGCTGATCTTTGTCTATGCAGATGTTGATGTGCCACCCTTCGAGGTGGATATATGATGTTATGTTTACCGCAGGTGTATGTTTACGCTTCAGCCTAGGTAGGCCCCGAGGGAGACGGGGTAAAATGACCCCTTCACTCTTCCCATGGGGACTCTAGGCGGTCCACAGTGATATGTGGAGGGCCCCGATATCGATGGAGCTGGTGCGGGGATGAACTCTGCTTGTATATGGTGCGGGCATCGATATACAGTAGGGGACGTCACAGAGAGATACAATGGAAAAATATGACAGACTGGCTGCAAGGGCAGAACACAAATAATTGGATTCTCAGTGGAGATTTCAATAATACCCCTTCATGGGAACATAAAGCAGGAAAAAAACTCAACATGTCAAAAGGGGAGAGAACCCAATGGGACAAGTTAGCACATAACTTTGTGTACCATGCTCCCTCCTCTTCTAATGCATACTCCTGGTGCAATAAAAGACAAGGGAATGATAGGGTATATTGTCTCCTTGACAGGTTTTATACCAATATCTCTACCATAGAAGGGTGGGATAGTTTGATTATTGAGAATGATTGCAGTAACTCAATATCTGATCACTATCCACAAGTTCTGGACACAGGTATCCTGCCTCAGAATAGACATGCTGATACACCATTCAAGTTTAATATCAGCCTGCGAAACAATAACACTACAAGAGAATAAGCGATCTAAGCCACTAATTTCATCATTTATTGGCTTAAAATCCCATTTTCAGATTTTTTAGATTTTGATAAAATAAGTGACGGTAGCTGTTGATGAAATCACGTCATCTATATCGTCACTTGTAGCATCATCAATAACAACAGTTGTAGCATCATATTTTATAGCATTGTAGTGGTATAATAGTATCATTTGTAGCATCATCTATAGTATCATTTGTAGCATCATCTATAGCTGCAAATAACAACAGTTGTAGTATCATATTTTATAGCATTGTAGTGGTATAATAGTATCATTTGTAGCATCATCTATAGCCGCAGTTATAATATCATGCATTTTATCCTTGTGGTGCTATAATAGTGTTAGGTATAGAGTCACATGTATTGCTATAATTAAGCCATTCATAATGTCACCACGAGTGTCGTCTCTTGTATCATCCTTTCTAACATGATGTGGCATCATTGGCAATGCCACATATAATATCACATAGAGGGTATGATTGTATCATCATCAACGTCAAGTATAATATCATATATAGTTACAAATTAGACCTTAGTTGTATCAAAGATAATTTCATGTTTTCCACCACCTATATCACTATCTATAAAGGCCAATTTTATTTTATCCCTAAGCTTATAATGTAAGGTTATAATGTCAATGGTAGTGTTGATGGCAAACCTGGCTAAGCCACCAACCTCAGTTCAAAGAAGCACTAATCTTGGTCTAGGACCTCCAGATCACTTGAGGTGATCACTCTGTGCTGAAGTATCTGCTTTTCAAACTTCCAGAAAACAAGATTTCACTGGTTTCCCAAAAGACAAAAAAGCTAGTCTTATTCTAACAGGCACAGAAATCAATGCATACAACATTTTGAACCCAAATAAGCATAGCATGCTACCATGATGTCTGAAGAAAGTATTGGTAAAAGTCTATGCAAAGAATCTTCATGGTTGGTGAGAAATAATGATTCTTGACTCGGTCGATGGTTGGTCAATGGATTGGACAAAGGTACACTCAAATTTGCCAAATGAGAATGGTAATGAATTTTCAATCCAACTAAATTTAGGCAAAGGAACACGAGGGCCTGCACAATAAGAGCATGCTATTCTCGGGGCTAATAAGTCGGTCAAGAATTTGAGAAATATGTCCGAGTATCTAATGAGCATGAAGAGTATGATGAGACTCTTAAAACATCGATGAGTTGATCTTTCTTCCTCTTCTTTTTGGTTTTCCCTTTCTAAACGATTGTAACAATGCAGCTAGAGCTGTATGCAAACTAGATGCGAGAAGTATGGCTTTCTGCTTCCTATTTCTTGAATTAATTCAAATACAAATGCATCAAATGATATTTTCCAAGGTCAGATTTTCATTAAACTGGAATCAAAATCATCACATTTGACATCATGTTAAAGATCAAGGTGATCAATCAACAGGACATCTCCAAAAACACACAAATCTTGAATTTTTCGGATACAAATCAATCATAATATGCCTCAGGACAGATCTCTTAAGGCAGGAGGAACTCTCAGCATCAATTCCGACTTCACACTTCAGGTACTTCGTCTTTGAATCGCGAAAAAGCCCACGAATTTCTCTGTTGAATGAATCCCCTTTTTAAAAAAAACTCTGTTTCCGGCCGGATCTTGGCAATTTCGCAATCAAGGCTACGGTTTTGGTTTAATTCAACTGTTCTTTAGGTGGAGTAGGACAAAATCTGACCAATGAGGCAATGATTACTTCGTTTGGCTCAACGGAATGGAGATTTCTTGGCAAATTCAAATTTCGGGGTTTAGTCCGATATATCCACAGTAGGAAATCAAAAAGAAAGCTAAGGTATAAATAGAGAACTATTTTGATTTCTCTTGATTACGTGGTCTCCTCCCACGCCAAGCTCGGCTTCGTGTTCCGACTTGGCATGCTGGGGGGACGCCACTGGCGAGGAAGAGAGGGTAGATAGATGGGGGTAGATGTAGGTAGGTTTTGCCATTTTTTTTAATGAGGCACGTTTCCCAAGGAAGCCATTTAGAAGGTCAATATGCACTTTTTTCAAAATTTTTGTGCGGTGGCATGATTCCATGAGGGCTATCAGGTGGTATCATCAAACTCTCAAATGTAATACTTTTGATTTTTGTAGAAAAAAAAATGAATGGGGTGAGTAGGCATTAGACATGGGATTTGGTGAGGTGGCAAGGAGGGGAGAACAAGGCTAATAGGCACATTTATCAAACATTTCAATCTTATGGTTGACCAACTTTTGGCTTTGGTCAACATTTGCCTAGTCATCATTTGATGATGCAAGGTGATGTGATGATGTGGAATGAGTGATGTAATGGTATGGAGTGATGTGGTGATGTGGACACCTGTTGCTTAGGTGGCAACTTGGTGAATGACATATGGAAGTGGCAAATGGTGAGTGGACCAATGTGGCTTTGTAAGTGATGACATATGTATCTAGTCATCATGCCATGTCACTTGGAGGTGGTGACTAGGCAAACTCGTGTTTAGCTTTTTCAAATGCCTCTTTTTTCTTTTTTTTATATCTAGCCACATGGTGTGGAGTGTGTGATATGATGAAAAAGATGATGTAGAACTTGATGCCTAGGCAATCCTTTTGGTGTAACAACTTTGAAAGTGTGCCTTAGGTAGTGGTAGGTCAACTATGGAACAAAAGGGCTAGGTGTGAGATGTATGATAGTATGGGGTAATGGAATGTTGGAAATGTGGAGTGTGAGGTAGGAGAATAGAAATGACAATATGAGGGAGAAAGATACCACTTTAATAGCTTGCAAACTTCATAGGGGTCTTCCAAACTTCCAGATGCTTAGGTCCTCTCAATGTGTGATCTTGATTTCAATTTAATGTCTTCACTTGGTTCTTCAACACAGTATCCTCTTTTTCCCTGCAACATAAATGAGATTTGATGGCACTTGCCATGTTGCCATAGCAGGGCAACATCATGCTAAACAAGGAAAAGGAAAGGCTGGTCCCCTCAGCCTTGTGAGCAAAATATGACAGAAGAATGGTGATGGTAGTGCAAGAAAATGGAAATTCTGAGAATATGGGCAGTAAGGGTGAAAAAGATGAAAAAACAATGGAAATGATGTTGGGGAAAGTCTGAACAGATGGACATAAGGAAGTGAGTGATGTTTGAATGGATGTCTTCAGAAGGATGTTCATATGGAGTGGGAACAGGGACTTGACTCTGAGGATGAGTTGACTCATGACCTGGCTTGACTTGCTTGACTTCTTTTGAAATATGTGTGGAGCAGGAGTAGTGACTTGAGTTGGGAGTGTTTTCTGATTCTTTTCATAACTTGAGCTACCTTTATGGAAGGCTGATGGAAGGTAGCAGGCTGTGCTTTCTCTTTTGAAAAAAGATTTGAGGAGCAAGGGCTAGATGAGAATGGAACAAAGGCAGATGAATATGGATGGAATGTATCAAGTGATCCTGCAGGTGTGGAAAAAATATGATGTTAGTACCACGTCCTCCCAGCTAATTGTGGTAATATTTTAAATGTTTGGGATCCATCGTGACCGAAGAATTCTGGTTGATATGAATTGGAAGGCAACTGTTTGCTCAAGTGGAGATTATTCAGACTGATGAACCTGTCATGACAAGTTCTATATGTGTTAGAAAACAACTCCTCTTATGCTTTCGTGACTGTGAACTCAACCTGCAACATCATAATACACACAAGATATCAAAGTTATACCTATTTTCCCTTTTTTCTTTTTTCTCTTTTTTCTCTCTCTTTTTTTTTTATATTCTGTGAAAGCAATTTCAAAATAACACTATAAGAGCACAAGCATCCACATCTTTAAGGAACATGCCTATTAATTTTAAAGCTAGTGTCTCTAATAACTCAAATAGCTAACTATCCAATAACTATTCTATTCAAACAAACTCATACAAATATGTTGTTGCCAATACCTTTTCAGATGCAATATGTTTATAGGGTTCATGAGCTGCTGACCTGTTGTGATATCTTCCAAGAAGTAAGAATTTGTACCTGCTTGTCCACAGATTTTGTATGGCCCTTCCCATAAGCAGTCAAATTTTCCTGCTGTGTTTTCCTTTGCTTTGTCCCACTTGAGAACTAGCTCTCCCTCTTTGAAACTTCCTTGCAATTTGTGAATGGCCTTGAATGCTGCTGCATCCTTTGCTTTCTTTAGTAACATGGTATTCTCTGCTTCAAACCTCTCTTCTTCCAGATGGAGCAACCTATCAAACCTTTCCCTGTATGCTTCCTCTATCTGCATTTGAATCTTTAGAGCCAACCTTAATGAGGGCAACTCCAATTCCACTGGAACAACAGCCTCAACACCATAGACAAGAGCAAAAGGTGTGTGATTAGTAGCACTTTTAATTGTGGTTCTATATGCCCAAAGTGCATCATGTAATTTAAGGTGCCAATCTTTTTTATGCACCTCTATTGTTTTCTTGAGAATAGCTTTTAGCACCTTGTTGGTAGATTCAGCCTGGCCATTGCCTTGAGGGTAGTATGCTGAGCTTTTCACATGCTTTACTTTCAAGGTTTTTAGCAGGTTGCTGATCACATCATTCATGAACTGAGTGCCTCTGTCAGAAACTATTTTCAGAGGGATGCCAAACCTAGTGCATATGTTTTCATGGAGGAACCTGGCAGTTGTTAGGGCATTTGCTTGTCTCAATGGGACAGCCTCTGCCCACTTGGTGAAGAAATCTGTTGCCACTAGTATGTATTCGTGCTGAGAGGGAGAATTTGGATTTATAGGTCCTATGAAGTCTAGTCCCCAAGTCTGGAATGGACCTGGAGACGTGATGCTAGTCAAAGCAGCAGGCTGAAGAATTCTTCTTCCATGTATCTGGCATTTATGGCATCTCCTAATGGTCTCATAACAATCTTTAAACAAGCTAGGCCAATAATATCGGTTTGGTATTTTCTTTGCAGTTGTGTCAGCTGCATAGTGGCCTCCACAAATTCCCTCATGACAAGCCTCCAGTATCAACTCAGCTTCTGACCTGTCAACACACCTCAGAAGGACACCACACTGATCAATCTTACATAATACCTCTCCAATCATCCTGTAGGTTTTTGCTTTTTCTTTGAATCTCCTCAGCTGGCTGCTTGTAAAGTCTTCTGGCACCTCCTCATGCTGTAGAAACTTGATGATTTCATCCTGCCAATCTTCTTGCATCTTGCTAGATAGCACAAGGTTAGTAGTAATCTCACACACTTCATCAGTGCTCAAACCATTAAGATCTTCAAACTCAAAGACCTTATTGGTCAAATAATCACTAGGACTTTTAATTGTTTTGACAGTTCTAACATTTAAATTGTAATCCTGTATCTTGCAAGCCCATCTACATAATTTAGCCTTACTCTGAGTTTTCTGGAACAGCATGGGAATAGGATTTTGATGCATCATTACTTTTTACCTCATTGTCTTTGAACTATATGACCAAGCCTTTGTAGGAAAAACATTATTCCGCTACACTTTTTTTCCATTCTAGGTATCTGTTCTCAACATCGGACCAAATTTTCTTGGCAAAAGATATTATCCCATGCTTTCAAGATGAGTGCTATGCCTCTGGCTTTGCTAGTGAGTGACACGATATATGCTTGGAATGGTTGAGCAAGGTCTGGTGGTTTTGGAATCTCGATTGGCATATGAAAGTTATTAACAGGTCAAATGCGCTTTGACATTCATCTGTCCATTCTATTGCAATAAATTTGCTCTCATTCTTATTATACTTACCAACACGTGTCGAGTGCCAAAGGACTTATGATGTGTGAAAAGTTAGGCACATACATTCTCAAAAACTTGTCAAGCCCATGAAACTCTTCACTGTTTTTAAGGTTTTAGGTGGAGCTAATTTCTTCAAAGCCTCCATTTTTCCTTGGACACTTTAATTCCTTGAGTAGATACCTCATGACCTAGCAATTCACCTTTAGAACAAAAGAATACACACTTCTTTGGATTCAAACACACCTCCACCCTTCCGCACAATTCCATTGTCATTGTCAGCAATTCCATATGCTTAGTTAGAGAAGATCCTAGGCACAAATCATCCAAGAAAACTCTAAAGTTTGATATTGGCATGCTTTGAAATATTTTATCCATTGCTCTTTGAAAGGTAGCGGATGCATTCATCAAGCCAAAGGCATTTTCATCATGGCAAAAAAAGTACCCCAAGGGTTATGAAAGAGGTCTTGGCTTGATCCGCCTCTTTATCTTGATTTGATTGAAACCACGAAAATCCATCTAAAAAGAATATATTTCCTTGCTCGCAGTTGCATGTAACACTTCTTCAAGAAATGGTAATGGATAACAATCTTTAATAGTGGCCTTGTTTAGATCCCCACGTAATCTATACAAATCCTAATGCTCTTATTTTTCTTTTCTCTTTGGAACAATGCAAGATGACCCGGTCGAGGGTTTGTTATCTCTTTAATAACCTCAGCTTCTTTCATCTTTAATAATTCCTCTCGATCGTGGTAAAGCGATTGATGCATTTATTCTTGAGTTTTTGCATTCTGTGTTTAGCATCTTCTTTTATCTTTATTTCAAACTCACGGATATCAGTCCTCACTCCCACTAACCTCAGATAATCCCGTGCAAATACATCCTTCCGACTCTCTCAAAGAAAATTTTTAAAGAGGCCTCATCTTTGCTAACAAATAGATCCCCAAGGAAAAGTGTTCTTACTGTCCATTTTGTTGATAGTTAACTCTTTTACCTCTTTTCTCTTGTTGTGCATCTATCACCGAATAGGATATAGTTGTGTTGCATCTTCCTTGTTCAATTCATCTTCATTTATAGCTCCCTCACCAAATAGTCAAGGAGCACGGTTACGCAAAGTGCATCACGCCTCACAATTCTCTTCCCTAGGTATATGTTTGATTTCCCAAGCCTTGAACTTGCTTAGCAATTGCAATACCCTTTCCTTGAGTTGACATGTCTTGGTTTTTGGTTTGATACTCTCCGGTTACATGCATATCGGTTGAGAGTCACCAAAGATAGATACATTAGTCAAAACCCAAAGCCAAAGACTCTTCTAAGCCAGCTATAAGTGCCTTATATTCAGCCATATTTGAAGTGATTCCTTCATGTATTCTGCCAACTTTGGATAAGAGTTTATTGGCGGGGTTTCTTATTATAGGCCGCGAGAAGATGCTATATTCAATTTGATTGAAATTCCACCATCAAACCACAACACACCTTTGTTGAGTTTTGCTTCCATGTCAAGGTCACCTAAACAGTCGGTATGATTTCTATTGGTTTGTATCTGAGAAATAGGCATTTTTAACACACTGGCTCATCTTCAATCAACATGTCTTGTTCTATAAAGTTGTCTGATTAGCATCACCTGTTTTGTTGTATAGAGTTACGTTCTTGCTCCATTTGAAATGGTACAACGCCCTTTGGACCGAGGGCAGGTCTAGCATCTGATGAGACAACCACCTCCTTCCGGCAACAAGTCATATATGTCGGTCACATCACGGTTATCTTCAAAAGCCACCACTATGAAACTTGCTTCAACAATTATACCTTCTATTTCTATTGGCACCCTTGTCACTAGTCCTATAGGTTTTATTTTAGCATTGGAGAATGATCTCAATATGACGGTGATGGTTGAGTGGACAAGAAGACCACATTTCTTCATTACATCTTTGAGGCATGACATTTAATGGAGAGCCTCCATCTAGCAAGACCCTAGACAAATGTAAGTTACCTAAACTAGCTTTGAGCATGTAAAGGCACACGGATCTTTTTCTTCTTGAGTTAACACAACTTTCTACATCTCATGCACGTCACAAAAATGAAATTTGTTCAACATCATTACACTTTAATATTTTCTCCCTATATTTTGGGTGCAATTCGAGAAGCGTGAGGAGATCTATGCTCACTTTAGAACTTTTTAGGATCATGTCCAGCTCATCTAACTCTTTATCCTTTTATTGAACTTCTCTCAAAGGAGGTGGAGCTATTACACGAACTTCTTTGTTGGCCCGGAATGTTCTTGCTCATACCTTTATCTGCAGGTGTTCCATTTTCCAACATTTTTCTTGTTTGCACCACCATGATTTCTTCCTGCTCCTCATATTCCTCCACAAACCTAATGGCAGATGTTCCTTCCAATTTCTTGCCTTTGTCCTGCTTGTCAAAGTATTCTTTGACAAAGCACTTGTCTTCGAGATGACCTATTTCCTTGCAGAAGTTGCACACAGGGCAAATTTTTCCAAAATGACCTTTCTTTCCACATTTTAAGCATGCCCTGTAATAGCAAATATCAGAAGGATGAGTATCTTTGAAACAATGTGCACAAGGTGGATAAGTTTTTTTGCTGTTCTTTAACTCCAAGAGTTGTTTGGTCAATTCTGCAATGGTTTCAGACATCTTGGTCATCTCACTCTTGGATTCATTGATTTTAGGTGCAGCCTCTTCATCTTTGGATTTTCTTCTTTCTTTCTGCACTGCATACACAGGCACATGCTCATACTCTTGTTCACAATCTGGGTAAAAAGGGTCAGCACAATGGTTTACATGGTTATCAGGTAAAAAAGACATATCATTAGAGATTTTGGTTGCCTTTTCAAAAGCCTTGTGTATGGTATCAAAACCTTCCTGATTTTGAATTTTTAGCATCTTTCTGTGCACCTTAGGCCTTGGTGACAGTCCCTTAATGAAAGCAGCCACAAAATAGAGTGTAGGAGTGGGTACCTGACTCTTTTGGCACTTTCTCAGGTAGGCACTAAACCTTTCCACATAGTGATTGATACTTTCACCTGCTCTTATGCAAAAAGTCTGTAGCTCATTTGCTAGCTCTTGAGGGGCAGATAGTTTGCCAAACCTAGCCAAAAATTGCTGCACAAGACTCTCATATGTATCAGTACCCATAACTGAGGTCACATGCTCACACCAAGCATATGCCTCATCAGATTTCATGCATCTCTTAAACTCAGAAAACCTACTGACCCTTCTTACAACCATAATCTCTATAATATTCATCAAATACCTTGAGGAAAATGATTAGCATTCATAGTTGGTTCAAATATGGGTGGAGTAATGGGCAAACTTAGCTCAAAATCTTGTGGGATTGCACAATTTGGCTGCACCAGTACCGCAGCAGTGCTCCTTGTGGTTCCAATGGTTCTGGAGCTTCTTCTTGTTCATTTCTTCTAGGAGCCATGAGTTCTTTGAAAACCGGTGGAAATCTCGGTAGGACCTCCAAAATGTTGATGGCAAACCGGCTAAGCCACCAACCTCGGTTCAAAGAAGCACTAATCTTGGTCTAGGACCTCCAGATCACTTTGAGGTGATCACTTCGTCTGAAGTATCGCTTTCAAACTTCGAGAAAACAAGATTTCACTGGTTTCCCAAAAGACAAAAAAGCTAGTCTTATTCTAACAGGCACAGAAATCAATGCATACAACATTTTGAACCCAAATAAGCATAGCATGCTACCATGATGTCTGAAGAAAGTATTGGTAAAAGTCTATGCAAAGAATCTTCATGGTTGGTGAGAAATAATGATTCTTGATTTCGGTCGGAAGTTGGTCAATGGAGTGGACAGTGCACTCAAATTTGCCAAATGAGAATGGTAATGAATTTTCAATCCAACTAAATTTAGACAGTGAACACGAGGCCTGCACAATAAGAGCATGCTATTCTCAGGGCTAATAAGTCAGTCAGTAATTTGAGAAATATGTCTGAGTATCTAATGAGCATGAAGAGTATGACAGACTCTTAAAACATCGGTGAGTTGATCTTTCTTCCTCTTCTTTTTTGGTTTTCCCTTTCTAAGCGATTGTAACAATGTAGCTAGAGCTACGTATGCGACTAGATGCGAAGTATGGCTTTAAGCTTCCTATTTCTTGAATTAATTCAAATACAAATGCATCAAATGATATTTTCCAAGGTCAGATTTTCATTAAATTTGGAATCAAAATCATCACATTTGACATCATGTTAAAGATCAAGGTGATCAATCAGGACATCTCAAAACACACAAATCTTGAATTTTTGGATACAAATCAATCATAATATGCCTCGGGGACAGATCTCTTAAGGCAGGAGGAACTCAAAGCATCAATTCCGACTTCACACTTCAGGTGCCGTCTTTGAATCGGCGCAAAAGCCCACGAATTTTCTACGTTGAATGAATCCCCTTTTAAAAAAAACTCTGTTTCGGTGGGATCTTGGCAATTTCGCAATCAAGGCTACGGTTTTGGTTTAATTCAATTTGTTCTTTAGGTGGAGTAGGACAAAATCGACCCGGTCGGAGGCAATGATTACCGTTTGGCTCAAGGAATGGAGATTTCTTGGCAAATTCAAATTTCGGGGTTTAGTCGATATATCCCACAAAGGAAATCAAAAAAAAGCTAAGGTATAAATAGAGAACTATTTTGATTTCTCTTGATTCGTGGTCTCCTCCCAAGCTTCGGCTCGTGTTTTCGACTTGGCATGCCGGGGGGCGCCACTTGGCGAGAGGAAGAGGGTAGATAGATGGGGGGTAGATGTAGGTAGGTTTTGCCATTTTTTAATGAGGCACGTTTCCCAAGGAAGCCATTTAGAAGGTCAATATGCACTCTTTTTCAAAATTTTTTGTGCCGGTGGCATGATTCCATGAGGGCTATCGGTGGTATCATCAAACTCTCAAATGTAATACTTTTGATTTTTGTAAAAAAATGAATGGGGTGAGTAGGCATTAGACATGGGATTTGGTGAGGTGGCAAGGAGGGAGAACAAGGCTAATAGGCACATTTATCAAACATTTCAATCTTATGGTTGACCAACTTTTGGCTTTGGTCAACATTTGCCTAGTCATCATTTGATGATGCAAGGTGATGTGATGATGTGGAATGAGTGATGTAATGGTATGGAGTGATGTGGTGATGTGGACACTGTTGCTTAGGTGGCAACTTGGTGAATGACATATGGAAGTGGCAAATGGTGAGTGGACCAATGTGGCTTTGTAAGTGATGACATATGTATCTAGTCATCATGACATGTCACTTGGAGGTGGTGACTAGGCAAAACTCGTGTTTAGCTTTTTCAAATGCCTCTTTTTCTTTTTTTATATATAGCCACATGGTGTGGAGTGTGTGATATGATGAAAAGATGATGTAGAACTTGATGCCTAGGCAATCCTTTTGGTGTAACAACTTTGAAAGTGTGCCTTAGGTAGTGGTAGGTCAACTATGGAACAAAAGGGCTAGATGTGAGATGTATGATAGTATGGGGTAATGGAATGTTGGAAATGTGGAGTGTGAGGTGGGAGAATAGAAATGACAATATGAGGGAGAAAGATACCACTTTAATAGCTTGCAAACTTCATAGGGGTCTTCCAAACTTCCAGATGCTCAGGTCCTCTCAATGTGTGATCTTGATTCCAATTTAATGTCTTCACTTGGTTCTTCAACACAGTATCCTCTTTTTTCCTGCAACATAAATGAGATTTGATGGCACTTGCCATGTTGCCATAGCAGGGCAACAGGTAGTATCATAAATCACTTAAGATTTCATCCAATAACCTAGGAGCAAAAGAGGATTATGCTATTAATTTTAGAAAAGAAGAAAGATTAACAAAGAAGCTGTTGTGAGGTCCTAAGTCCTGCATCTTTTTTAGATTTTCAGGCTTGATCCTGGTGTTGCAAAATATATTTTTTCAGCTTATGCTTGATCTTGGTGTCATGAGAATATCGATACTTCTTGGATATTTTTTCGGGAGAGCTAGCAAGGCTAGCCCTCCAATTCATATGTGCCCTACTTCTACTTGTGCCTTTTCGGATCTCCGAGAAGAAAGACGGTAAGATCAAGAACCGGATGAAAGGGAAAGAAGAGAGCTCGATGCTTCATACTCTGCCTTTTTTCTGTTGCTACCTTGCATATGAAAATCCGTTGCCCTATCATTCGCCATAACCAAATCTCTACTCAACCTGATTTGGAAAAAAAAACATTATACCTTTTGCTAAAACCGAAGCATGCCTTTTGCTAAAAGCTGGAGCCGACTCTCGACAATACCCATACGCTTGTTTCGTGCCATAACCTTGTTGCTCGACCTACACAAGAAGGAAGAATGAGTAAAACAAAACTTTGTTCAATGCCATCAAGGGAGAAAAGAAAAGAAGAAGTGGTTTATCTATACGCCATATCCGTTATTGCCTTCATCATGCAAAAAACCACTAGAAAGATGAAGTAGCCGGCTCCATTCCGCCACATTCATCCGCGAGAAAATAAGAAGAAATCTGTTTTGCATCCCTATGCCGAACCTGCAAAGATTAAGAAGAGAAGATGAAAATGCTCCATCCCGGTTATACCTTAGCCATGGCTGCCTCCTTAGATCAAAACTTCCGTTATCTTTGGACGGTTGGGCTGCGCACGTCTCTTCGAGCATGGCGAAAGGCCACAGGCTTTTGCCTCCGCCGTTGCCCATTGTAATCAGCCCTAAAATAAATAAGATCAAAAGGATTATCGCATTTTAATAATAATTTAGAGTTTCAATACAAGAACTTTTATTGGGGAGTTGGTTAAGGAAATTAGTAAGACTTGTGGTGTCACCTAAGTCTAGGGTTCAAACTCGAATAAACTCATTTTATCCCATAGCTTCTTTTTCTCCCGATCATTCATATTTTTTTCTAGCCTCTTTTCTCCCTAACCATATCGTACCATCATTCATATTTTTTTTCTAGCCTCCAATCTTGCTATTTCTTTTGCCTCATAAGTATCTATTGTAAAAACATTATCTTATTGAACACTTTGGCTAGCAACTTGCCACATTTTTTGTTTGGGCCAAAGACCATCTTTTCTCTACCCTAAGGCTCGAAATTACCATTGTTTTTTCAATATCTTTATACGGCACACATTATAAATTATATTATATTATGGTTACTTTACTGGTTGTGGTGCCCAGCATTGCCATGCATAATTTGGAAAAATGTACCATATCGTACCATCATTCATATTTTTTTCTAGCCTCCAATCTTGCTATTTCTTTTGCCTCATAAGTATCTATTGTAAAAACATTATCTTATTGGACACTTTTGGCTAGCAACTTGCCACATTTTTTGTTTGGGCCAAAGACCATCTTTTCTCTACCCTAAGGCTCGAAATTACCATTGTTTTTTCAATATCTTTATACGGCACACATTATAAATTATATTATATTATGGTTACTTTACTGGTTGTGGTGCCCAGCATTGCCATGTATAATTTGGAAAAATGTAAATGTTGGGAATTGTTAACTTGCCTTAGTTATATTTCTAACTTGCCTTAATTATTTTATTTCTAACTTTTATTATACAAACCCTTGCCTTTGTTATTTTTATTTGACATATATTGATCACGACATTGACCCTGTGTCTAAAAAACATGAAAACAGCATGAAAATTGACAAGTTTCACTAATTTATAATGCCACATGGAAAGACACTAAATTCGCAATAATAAGAATATTTATGTTGCAATTAACTTTACAATGCACCTATTTGATGTAGATTTACTTAGAACTTCATATTAATCTCTCAAATCCTTGGAGGCTGCTAATTTTGTGCAAGTGGGGCTGAATGGAGAGGAAAACAATTTGGGTTGTCTGCTTGCTTTTAGATTCACTTAGCAAGAGATGTACATGTTGCAGAAGTTATTTGCCAGAAAACAAAGCTTGTTGACGTGCTTTGTGTATCAAGATTGTGCACCCCATTAAGTACCACATTGAACTTCTGGTAAAACTCAATATGAGCTTATTGTAATGGACACCTTCAGGTGGAGTCTATATAAAGGATTCTTAAGAAAACATTAATTGTGTAACTAAACTACCCTATGAATGTCTAAAATGGAAGTAAATGCTGGTGCATTTAGTCATTATACGAAGAAGAATAGCAGACAGGACATGACAGTAAAGAATTTCTCGAATATATTGAAACATATATTTGTTAAGTTGACATATGTAAAGATCGTCGATGAACTGCCAGCTCAAGCACTTATACCAGGCAACACATCGTGAGATTCATAACATGGATAAAATGATACGTTGGTCCCGTACAAATTCTTAACTTGGTGGCCAAGTGACATTTTGCAGCTCAAAAGATTTGAATTGAACATCACAATGAAGTCTACATTCGACACCTGCAACTTGACCACAATTTACATGAGCTGCAAGTTGACTTCAAGAAACCCACGTTGCACCTGCATGTTTTAGAAAAGAAAACTTCAGAAGTAGCCTTTTTGAAGAAACCCAGAAACTTGCTATTCATGTTCATATTGCTTTAAAAACAACATGAATCTTCCATGAACAAAGAAAACCAAAGGCAGATTTCATCTTAAGACAATGCCCTTGTACTTGGTCCATAGAATTGCAACTAAAGAAGCATAAACCTTTGTCTTTAATGAAGCAGCTATACTTTGAACTCGTATCTCATAATGCAAGAGTTACTTTGATGATGTACAGGTTTTAGATAAAACAATAGTTTTGTGGTCTTGGAAATCGGTGACCCAAACTCAAGCGATAACTTATACTATATTCCAAGGCGTAAGAGCAGGGATTAACCACGGAAATAAGAGAGAGATACTACACTTAGAAACAATTAGAAGTGGGATTGCCAGGATATAAGCGTGCCATTAGTACGTAAGACCATTAGCGGGGACAAGAGCGACCTAAGCTGCTGCAGGAAGATTTGCATAATGTCCGCGAGATCCGGCACTTTTAACTTTTTTTTCTTAGGGTAAAAAGAAATTGTTTGGACGATCGGATGGGCCAAACATAGGCCATGAGATCTAGGGCTAGATTTGGGTGTGGAAGATCCAAGCCGCGCAAATTAGGGCGTGGTTAGATCTTCTTTGTGCCAAAGAAGACTAACTTATCATACTAAAAATATGAAAAAAATCTGAAGTAAGAGGGCCAAGAGGGCCACATCCTTTTGTTGGGCGTAATGTCTATGGGAGTTTGTAGAATCTTTTTCTTTCTTGTTCTAATAATATCATTTTGTGTACTTTTGTGCGTGGGAGTTTGAAGAAGGTAGTGCCATCACAAATGATATTCTAATTGTTATAAGCATTAACACTTATATTATCATTATCAAAATTACAACAAGATTGATAGTAAGAGTGATGTAAGTCTTGATATTATCCATGATGCTATTATCGACACATATAGCATCATATGCTAGCATTGATATAATAATGTCAAATTGTGATACTATAGATGGAGCTAAGGGTGATATTGTAACTGCCATAAGCTATAGCACTTATATTGTCATTAATACCATTGGAGTAATAAATGATGGTAAAGCTGATGCAATATATGATATTATTCATGACGCTATTAGTAACACATATATTGTCATTAATTTGTACTGATATAATTGTTGACCATATTTATGACAATGTTGATGATGCTATAGATGATAGAATCTTGTCATTGATAGTGCCACTGTTCCTTGTATATCATTATTTATATCACTTAATACTTTTTGAAATTTTAGGTGATATTAAAGTGATGAAAAATGGCTATCCTCTTGTAGTGTAAGACCTTCTGTGAAGACTTTACAAGGTTTTATGACACACCGGAAAGAGTGAATGCTAGTGGTTCAATAAAAGAGTTCATTAGAAAATGTAAGCAGATCAAAAATTGGACTAAACAATGGGGTAGGGAATGGAACAACAGGAAAAGATGGAAGTATATATGGAAATAAGAGATATCAGACAAAAGCTTTTTCTGGACAAAACCAATATGTTGCTGCAACAAAGAGAAGAGTATCTGGAAAGAAAAGTAAAGCTAATTGAAGAACATGAGGCCAAAAGTTTGGCAGTCAAGAGCAGAAGTCTGTACGTTAATCTGATGGATGACTGCAGCTCTAAATTCTTCTATAGAGCAGCCAAAAGCAGGATAATGAACAATGGTATAGTCTCATTACATGATGAGAATCAGTGTGAACTATCCAAACAAGAGGACATTCAAAAATTGTTCTTCAATAAATACAAGGAGCTCTTTGCAGCCACTTGCACAGACAATGGTAAAATGTTGGAGTTCTTTGATTATCTTGGCCTAAAGGACACACATATTGAAGATCAGCAGCTTCTGGCCACTCCAATGGAAGCAGAGATTCTTAGAACTATCAGAAGTATGGCTCATGGGAAAAGCCCGGGACCTGATGGGCTGCCCCCCGAATTCTATGAACACTTTTGGAGCATTATGAAGACATTACCACATTTATCCAAGGTGCCCGGCAAACCGAGAAAAAGCTGCATCCAAAGAATAAATCTTTGGTTTTATTGCATTGGTGCCAAAAGTGGATAAGCCCTCTACATTCTCAGATTGGAGACCAATATCACTCACAAATGTGTCATATAAAATATTGGCCAAAATCTTTGCCAATAGAATGAAGAAAATCCTTTAGGAGAAGATTAGCCCAGTTCAATCAGGCTTTCTTCTAGGTAGAAGCATATTAGATAACTTCATTGGTGCATATGAGGGATTACATTGGAATGGGGTGACCAATCAAGGATGTGTACTGCTCAAATTGGACTTTAGAAGAGCCTATGATACCATTGAGTGGAATTTTCTATATAGAGCCATGGACCGATTAGGTTTCTCGAGCAAGTCATTGCAAAATTCTTTGGGTTCAATGTTACGGGGTGCTCTGGATTATAGTTAATGGTTCCCCTCTCCTTTTTTGAATGCAAAGAGGGGTCGGCAGGGGATGCCCTCTGGCTCCCTACCTGTTCCTTATTGTTGCTGAAATGGTAACAAGAGTCATCATGAAATTGCAACAAACAGACAAAATTTGTTGTCTTAAGCTTCCTAGTACAACTGACACTTTGTCAGTTATGCAATATGCTGATGACACGTTTGTGTTCTTGAGGAAACATGGAGACAGTATTAAGAACTTTCTGGATGCAATGGATCTCTTTGGGAAAGCATCTGGGGTGGTTTTGAACAGGGATAAATGTGCAATCATTCTGGACAGCTCAAATGACTGTATTCATGGAATTAAAGTATGTGGTCTCCATACTGCTACAAAATTATTGGGCTTGCCTTTAGCTCTTAACATGAGTCTGCATGGTTTATGGGAGCCAATTGTCACCAAAATTAAAAAAAAAAAACTCCAAATGTACCCCAAGTCTCTTTCTCTGGCTGGAAGAGTGCAAATAATTAATGGGGTTATAGCTAGCTCTCATGTTTATTTTTCTTCAGCTATAATTGTAGACAAAAAGACTTACCAGGAGCTAGAAGTTATCATGAAAGAATTTATTTGGCAGGGGGCACACATGGTGGGGTGGAAGCATCTGACTCTCCCCATGAAAAAAGGAGGATTGGGGTGTAAAGATTTGTTTCTACAGGCCTAGGTTTTGGCAGCAAAACTGGTTTGGAGATCTTTGGTTTCAGCATCAAAGTCTCATGCCCTTCTCCTTACCAAATATTGGATCCAGAAAACCTCTTTAGTGGAGAGTCCATCTACCCCTCATCACCTTCCAGATTCAGCTTTCTCTCAACTTAATCCTGCTCCAGGTACATCTACCATTATGAGAAGAATTATTCAAGCTTGGAATAAGGTTTCTGTATGTTTTAAGGCCCACCCAATTGAAAATGTTTCAGAGGATTTCAATTTCTTTTGGCATCAGGGCTTAGTTGATGAGGAAGATGGTTGTCTGGCTCTAAAGCATCCAAGGAAATATAAGGAGTGGAAACTCAGTGGTTTAGGCACCATTGGGAGTATGTCTAATGGTACAGAGTGGAAGACATGGCAAGAAATCTCCAATGTTGTACAGGACTCCACCTCGAACAGGAATATTTACAAGATCCTTACTAGACACCATATAGGAACAGGAGTCCAAATCAGGGATCAGAACTGGGCTGTGCAAGGCAAAGGATATAGTGTGGCCAGGATATATGCCTTGCTGTTGTGTGATCATGGAACTAAAGTTTCAAATCAATGGGATTGCACAGAGATGGAGGCCATTCGGGTCATAAAGAAAGGATGGAAATTACAGTGTGCTAAAAAGGTTATTTTATTCAGGTGGTTGGTGCTCAATAAGAGTCTAAAATCTAATGCCTACAGAGCAAAGTATAATGCTCAAATCTCAGATAGATGTCAAGCTGAAACATCCTGCCATATCTTTATATGTCCATGGCTGGCACCTTTTTGGACATGGATAAGCAATTACATAGGTCCTCCCCCTGCTTCAGAGCAAGAGTTATATGACTTTCTTGCAAACAGTTCCCCTTTTATGGACACCATTAGAACTCTTATCTTATGGACAATCTGGAAACATAGAAATGATGTTGCTATAAATCAGCATCACCCGGATCTGAATTTCCTCAAGACAACAATCCAATTGGAGCTGGCAGATGCAGCCATGGCTCATAGACTGAGCAGGGGATCAAACTATGACAAAAATTGGGATGGTTTAGGATCCTTTCAAGGGTTCTATGCTTTTTTCTCTTCGTATTTTAATAATCTTTGTGATGTTGATGACAGAGTACCTGGTCAGCAAGCATCGTGAAGGAGGTCACATGAGGGAGGTTCCAGAGGACACAAGGCCAATGACTCATAAGGAGGTTCTGGAAGCTCTGCTTTGGGTTAAGACCGAAACCATCATGGTCAAAACTCTGGAGAGGATCCTGAGAGATGAAGATATCTGGCAATTCAAGCAGGAACTTAAGCCATACTTTGAAGACAAGCTCAGAATCTGTGTAGGAGCGAGAGAGTCCTGGATACTCTATATTCTGGATTCGGCTGTGCTTGGAGCTATTGAACTCGACAATCTGCTCTTTGAGAACACAGCCCATGCCTTTGCAATAATAACTCTTGATGGAGTTATGGATGATTAAGGCATTAGCGAACAATACTCGACTGTTTTATATTTTCAGTATTATGCCTCAAACTTAAACTTTAATTTCGGCTATTTTGGATTCAATCCTTTAAATAGTGTTTTAATCTAGTTGAAATCTCCTCCTCCTTTGGAGAGTCAGGCCTAGTTAAGGCCTTATAACAGAGTTTTACTCTGTTCATTTTTGTATTACTATGTATTACATGTAATATAACACCTCTGCCGTTTCTACAAAAAAAAAAAAAAAAAAAAAAAAATTGCGTAAAATAATTAAAACTGGCAAGATCGAAACTTATCTGCAGAACTTCTGCAATGAGAAGCCGTATCCCCAGCTTTGAATTCTTGCATTCAGCACCATCAAAGAACCGTGTTCTTGTCGTGAAAGTTGTGCTAGCCATCTGGAATGGGCTAGTTTGACATCATACTCTATCCTCTGCTCCTAGTTGCACAATTGTAACAATATGGAAATGTTGAAGAAATGTCGAATAAACACTGATGCAGTATAGGCATAGATCGTTTGAAAAAGAAGAGTTCAATGACAAAAAGCCAGGATCCCAAAATTTGTGATGCCATCTAATTCACATCACACATCTTGCTGAAAGCCATAGCCATATTCAGAAAATTGAAGCCCAGCACTGGGCTAGCAAAAGTGCAGTCATTTTTTGGGAGTATAAATAAATTGGAACAAACGCTATTGGCTCTGGCAAAAATAATGTCCCCATAACATAGCACTGAAAAACTTGAAGATAATTGTTGAAACTGGACTGACAGATTTCTTGGCACCGGTCTGATGTCAACAAGACTGCATCTAAGAAGGATTCGATCAAAACCTCTGCTGCAGCCCCAAATCAAGCACCTTCTAAAATCAATTCCTTTTATGGTAGTGGTCTTCTTACGCCTGCAAAGCCGCAAACCAGTGGAACAAAATCTCTTCAAATCACAGATGAAAACCTAGTTCTGATTACAGATGACATGTTTTGGTATAAGAAACGGCGTGTCTTGCACCAACAAAACTCAGCCTTGTTGCTTAATAAAAAGGCCACGAATAGCTCGCTGCTGGACTGCGGCCCTAATAAAAAACCGATATGCTCTTCCTGGGCCGACCCTAAGAATCAAGCTTTTTCTTTGTTGAACTGTGAAAACCCAGCGGATGCCGATTATCAGAGGAGAAATGTAATTTCGCCAACAACAACCCTAGAAAGAGCACGAATTCTACGCCGCCAGGAAAAGTGTGACAAAATGGAACTGAGAAAAGGTAGTAAGCGATGGACTATGGCCAAGCAAACAAAGAACGGAGATGCTCTGGAAAGATCGTAAGCAAGAGAAAATGAAGAGTATAGAAATGACCAAGCAACTAAGGATCTGGGCAGGTGAGTTAAAGGGAAAATTCATAATGGAGATGCGCACAAAAGCGCTGATGTGAGAAAACTAAATGCTAAGCTACAAATAGGCTGGCAGTTCCTAACTACCTAGGACAACTTGTCGCCTAGCTCTAGAAGTCCATTTACCATCTATTCGTTGAAAACGAAGGTAAATGTGACATCTAATTTCTGATTTTCCAAAAGGTAGCCGTGAGAATTTATTGCATTAAATGCAATATTCTTCATATATACCCTAGATGCTATACCTAGCAAGAAGACCGTATGCCTGGCATATTATTTCAGACAATCAAATATTCACGCTAATTAGTGAGACCTAAATTTCTAATTATGCCTATATAAATCCAATTCACGCTCTCAAAATTCTCTATTCTTCCTTTCTTCATACGATTTGACGGTTGCGCTTCCGATGTGTTTTGTTCCGCCCTCCTAGTGTGCTTGGATTTACATTTCCGGCCTCTTAGCGAGCTTAAATCTTGGTGAGCAAGTTTCTTTTCAGCAATTTTTAACCTTCTGGGTTTTGCATGATTAGTTTCAGCAATTTCTATCCTTTCTGACTGCATGCGAGCCTCCTAAACTTACTTGAAGACTCTGCTCTTTTTTTCTCTACAGGCAAAAAAAACATCTATAGCAGAGGCTACAAAGGACATCGAAATTCTATGTGTTCAACAAAGGCCTTAGAATTCAAGGTTAGTTCTGATTTAATTTTAAGATGCATGTCTATAGCAGGTTTAATCCAAGAAGAGAAGCTCAACGATCTTGCTCGAGGCAGAGGAAGCAGATGATGTTTATGAAAGTAAGCATAGCTTTTTATAAGCTTCATCTGCTTCTTTTTATTTCGAGTAAATCTTTGAGTTTTTCTTCTCGAATGAAACATGTTGTAGCATGCAAGTTTCTATTATGAACAGTTAACCTTATAATTTCCAGTTCTGTATTATGTTTTACAAAGAAGGATTAGATTTTACATATTAGTTAACCTTATATATCAGTTCTTAGAAAACTCTTAAAGAAAAAATTTAAAGCACGCCTTTTTGGTCGGGGTTCGAATATGGCGTTAAAGCGTGTTTTTAATCGCCTGGCCTTTATCTATTTACTTATCTATCAAAGGTGTATAGATTTTTTTCCCACTGCTCAATGCACGTCAAGCGTGTATATTTTTTTTCCTGAATCTATTATTAGTTAACGCACCGAACGTGTAAAAAGTTTTCTCCCTCCTAATGCACGCTGTTGACCCTCAACCTAGCTTTAAAGGTCAACCACAATGAGCCAACTTGAGTTGGGACCCAAGTTGGGGTTAGGACCTCCAGATCACTTAAGGTGATCAGTCTTTGCAAGATAAATCTGCTTAAAAATCCAAAAACTCAGAGTTTCATACCTTTCCCATTTCTAGAAAATGGATATGAATAGCTTTGATTTACTTTAGTAACGAAAATATTTGTTCACCATAACCTTGAGATTTGGATTAAACTTTATAGCATCAAATTCAAATATGTCTTCCATATTTATTCTAGATTTATGCCTTGAGACGTGACTTTGAAAAATCACATTCTTAAAATGTCCCATATCATGAAACCAATGCAAAAAAATTCAAAGAAAAATATGGAAGTTTATGACTATAAAAAGTCAAGCTAGACTGCTACGTGCGGTTCCACTTGCTGACCATTATTGGTCAGGACTGAAAGTTTAAAAATTAATAGAGGCAATGTCTTAATCAATTTTGATCTCAACTTTAGAATATAGTTTATGCGTACAATTCTCTATAGGGTAAAATTAATTGGTTAGACGAGCTTGCATAATTTGAGGGTAATGTTCAAGCACAAACAACTGTGAATTTATGAGGTACTTATTCGCCAATTGAATCTACATGGACTTCCACTCACACCTTTCAAAAATTATGTTATTAAAGGTAAGAAACCATGATATCATTATGGCAGACAAAATGGATAGGGCTAGTGAGAGATATATGCTCTATACAATTGGTCTAGTTATGGACCATAGATGGTTCGTGCTTAATTATATTCGTATCTTCAAATAATATGTTATTTCAATATGAAAATAGAGAGTTGCATTCATGAAAAATATAGTGTACATAAAAGATGACCTATTTGTAACATTATCCTACTAAAACTCTAATGTTTTGTAGCAGCAATGGATATACCAGTTTTATCTTCTTTCTTATTTTGAGATTGCTTTGATTGTCGTGCCACGGAACGCCGCATGTAACGCCGCATGCGGCGTTCCTTCTCCCGCATGCGGTGTTTCCTTGCCGCTCTATTCAAACGAAGTTCAAAATTTTTTAGGAAGCGTTTTTGTTTTTTACGAGAGGGAAGCGGATCTTATGCGTTATAAAGCTCGTGGCAGTGCATTCGTCTGCATTCGTCTGCCCTTACACTCTAGATAATGAAATGTAGAGCCGATTATTAGCTTGGCTCATCAAACATACGTTAGTTCATAGTTCCTTGCGTTTTCTGCAGTGGATTGGGAATTTTTGGAGTACCTGCATGGAAATGCAAACTTAGGTAGAAGGTCAAGCATTCACATTTCGTTTTGAAGTAGCTAAGAAGCTGGTGCAGGGCTCGATCTTGAGCTTCAAAACGAGCATTGTTCCCTTTTACTATGCAGGTTTCAAGGTTCTAACTGGTTACATCGGAATTTCGAATCCACTAAGGCTATGCAAAAGCAAGTTACACCAGTTTCTCTCTGATTGGCTTGCCATTGAGTGCAGGAAAGGATGAAATGGCAAAACCTAGGATTTTGTAGTAAAGTGCAGAGTATTATTTTCAGTAATGAGCTCGGATCATTTCCAATATTGTCTGGTAATTCATTGTTCTGCTATCAAGAACTTCTGAAGCGCCAGAACCCTACTGATTATACTGGTCGCAATTTTATGTGCAGTAACCACTTCTATGATGCTTCATACTCCATGCCGAGGATGCTAAACGTGTTGGTTGCAAATCTCCTCTAACAAAGAACAAGCTAACTGCTGGTTGCGGATTACATCTGCCAAAAATAAGCTGTATATGTTAGATTAGTATCAGAGTCTCTTCATGTAGAAAACGAAAATCTTGGATATGTTGGAATGCTTTTGGTATTGAAGTTGAACGGGTACATCCAGTTTCTATCACGCACAAAGATCATTCTATGAATGTTGCAAGGGAAAAAGCTACATTTGATTAAGTTGTAAGTATTCTATGCTGGTTCTGTTTTTGCGTCCTTTTATTAAATTTATCAGCTAATTTGTAGAAGCTATTTTATTACAGCAAAAATCAACAAAATCATTTTGTGAATGTTGCAAGGAAAAGAGCTACATCTGGTTAAGTTGTAAGTATTCCCTGCTGGTTTTGTTGTTCCGTCCTTTTGTTAAATTTATCAGCTAATTTGTGGAAGCTATCTTATAGGACAAGATGATCTCCTATTATCAGGTAATGGAAGTCCTACGCGCATAAGAGAAACAATAACAAATGGTGAACCTGGAGCCGTAACTGGCAATGCCAATGGTGTAGTTGATTGTGCACCTTCAAACTCCTCTTTTTCAAGTGACATATCATCATACAGCAACTCTCCAGGTCTAGCACAGTTTGTAGTTCTCTGTGTTGTTTTCAACTTTGCCATTGCTCTATTCTAAAGCCATAGACATTAGAAAAGAACAAGGAATCTACTAATGCCCCAAAATGACAGACAAAGATTTGGCGCATTAACACAATTCAAGCTGATTCTTTTCTATGTAGCGGTGAGTTTTTACTTGGTATTTTCTCAAAGCTTTTGTTTTGCATGCATAGGCTAATTTCTGATTTTCCAAAAGGTAGCCGTGAGAATTTATTGCATTAAATGCAATATTCTTCATATATACCCTAGATGCTATACCTAGCAAGAAGACCGTATGCCTGGCATATTATTTCAGACAATCAAATATTCACGCTAATTAGTGAGACCTAAATTTCTAATTATGCCTATATAAATCCAATTCACGCTCTCAAAATTCTCTATTCTTCCTTTCTTCATACGATTTGACGGTTGCGCTTCCGATGTGTTTTGTTCCGCCCTCCTAGTGTGCTTGGATTTACATTTCCGGCCTCTTAGCGAGCTTAAATCTTGGTGAGCAAGTTTCTTTTCAGCAATTTTTAACCTTCTGGGTTTTGCATGATTAGTTTCAGCAATTTCTATCCTTTTCTGACTGCATGCGAGCCTCCTAAACTTACTTGAAGACTCTGCTCTTTTTTTCTCTGGGGCAAAAAACATCTATAGCGAGAGGCTACAAAAGGACATCGAAATTCTATGTGTTCAACAAAGGCCTTAGAATTCAAGGTTAGTTCTGATTTAATTTTAAGATGCATGTCTATAGCAGGTTTAATCCAAGAAGAGAAGCTTAACGATCTTGCTCGAGGCAGAGGAAGCAGATGATGTTTATGAAAGTAAGCATAGCTTTTTATAAGCTTCATCTGCTTCTTTTTATTTCGAGTAAATCTTTGAGTTTTTCTTCTCGAATGAAACATGTTGTAGCATGCAAGTTTCTATTATGAACAGTTAACCTTATAATTTCCAGTTCTGTATTATGTTTTACAAAGAAGGATTAGATTTTACATATTAGTTAACCTTATATATCAGTTCTTAGAAA
The DNA here is from genome assembly GCA_021234155.1 of Isoetes taiwanensis. Lineage (NCBI taxonomy): Eukaryota > Viridiplantae > Streptophyta > Lycopodiopsida > Isoetales > Isoetaceae > Isoetes > Isoetes taiwanensis. The sequence continues at coordinate 12,530,601 of JAJEKV010000029.1, read as the reverse complement.
ACTCTTAAAGAAAAAATTTAAAGCACGTCTTTTTGGTCAGTTCGGAATACGCGTTAAGCGTGTTTTTAATCGCCTGGCCTTTATCTATTTACTTATCTATCAAAGGTGTATAGATTTTTTTCCCACTGCTCAATGCACGTCAAGCGTGTATATTTTTTTTCCTGAATCTATTATTAGTTAACGCACCGAACGTGTAAAAAGTTTTCTCCCTCCTAATGCACGCTGTTGACCCTCAACCTAGTTTTAAAGGTCAACCACAATGAGCCAACTTGAGTTGGGACCCAAGTTGGGGTTAGGACCTCCAGATCACTTAAGGTGATCAGTCTTTGCAAGATAAATCTGCTTAAAAATCCAAAAACTCAGAGTTTCATACCTTTCCCATTTCTAGAAAATGGATATGAATAGCTTTGATTTACTTTAGTAACGAAAATATTTGTTCACCATAACCTTGAGATTTGGATTAAACTTTATAGCATCAAATTCAAATATGTCTTCCATATTTATTCTAGATTTATGCCTTGAGACGTGACTTTGAAAAATCACATTCTTAAAATGTCCCATATCATGAAACCAATGCAAAAAAAATTCAAAGAAAAATATGGAAGTTTATGACTATAAAAGTCAAGCTAGATCGCACGTATGCGGTTCCATTTGTCGACCATTATTGGTCGGACTGAAAGTTTAAAATTAATAGAGGCAATGTCTTAATCAATTTTGATCTCAACTTTAGAATATAGTTTATCGCATACAATTCTCTATAGGGTAAAATTAATTGGTTAGACGAGCTTGCATAATTTGAGGGTAATGTTCAAGCACAAACAAGCGTGAATTTATGAGGTACTTATTAAGCCAATTGAATCTACATGGACTTCCACTCACACCTTTCAAAAATTATGTTATTAAAGGTAAGAAACCATGATATCATTATGGCAGACAAAATGGATAGGGCTAGTGAGAGATATATGCTCTATACAATTGGTCTAGTTATGGACCATAGATGGTTCGTGCTTAATTATATTAAGTATCTTCAAATAATATGTTATTTCAATATGAAAATAGAGAGTTGCATTCATGAAAATATAGTGTACATAAAAGATGACCTATTTGTAACATTATCCTACTAAAACTCTAATGTTTTGTAGCAGCAATGGATATACCAGTTTTATCTTCTTTCTTATTTTGAGATTGCTTTGATTGTCGTGCCACGGAACGCCGCATGTAACGCCGCATGCGGCGTTCCTTCTCCCGCATGCGGTGTTTCCTTGCCGCTCTATTCAAACGAAGTTCAAAATTTTTTAGGAAGCGTTTTTGTTTTTTACGAGAGGCCCGGATCTTATATGCGTTATAAAGCTCGTGGCGATGCATTCGTCTGCATTAAATTCGTCTGCCCTTACACTCTAGATAAAGAAATGTAGAGCCGATTATTAGCTTGGCTCATCAAACATACGTTAGTTCATAGTTCCTTGCGTTTTCTGCAGTGGATTGGGAATTTTTGGAGTACCTGCATGGAAATGCAAACTTAGGTAGAAGGTCAAGCATTCACATTTCGTTTTGAAGTAGCTAAGAAGCTGGTGCAGGGCTCGATCTTGAGCTTCAAAACGAGCATTGTTCCCTTTACTATGCAGGTTTCAAGGTTCTAACGGTTACATCGAATTTGAATCCACTAAGGCTATGCAAAAGCAAGTTACACGGTTTCTCTCGATTGGCTTGCCATTGAGTGCGAGGAAAGGATGAAATGGCAAAACCTAGGATTTTGTAGTAAAGTGCGAGTATTATTTTTCGTGAATGAGCTCGGATCATTTCCAATATTGTCACGGTAATTCATTGTTTCGCTATCAAGAACTTCGGGCGCTTGAGAACCCTACCGATTATTATCGGGTCGCAATTTTATGTGCAATAACCACTTCTATGATGCTTCATACTCCATGCCGGAGGATGCTAAAAGCGTGTTGGTTGCAAATCTCCTCTAACAAAGAACAAGCTAATCGCTGGTTGCGGATTACATCCGCCAAAAATAAGTCAGATATGTTAGATTAGTATCGAGTCTCTTCATGTAGAAAACGAAAATCTTGGATATGTTGGAATGCTTTTGGTATTGAAGTTGAACGGGTACATCCAGTTTCTATCACGCACAAAGATCATTCTATGAATGTTGCAAGGGAAAAAGCTACATTTGATTAAGTTGTAAGTATTCTATGCTGGTTCTGTTTTTGCGTCCTTTTATTAACTTTATCAGCTAATTTGTAGAAGCTATTTTATTACAGCAAAAATCAACAAAATCATTTTGTGAATGTTGCAAGGAAAAGAGCTACATCGGTTAAGTTGTAAGTATTCCCTCTTTGGTTTTGTTGTTCCGTCCTTTTGTTAAATTTATCAGCTAATTTGTGGAAGCTATCTTATAGGACAAGATGATCTCCTATTATCAGGTAATGGAAGTCCTACGCGCATAAGAGAAACAATAACAAATGGTGAACCTGGAGCCGTAACTGGCAATGCCAATGGTGTAGTTGATTGTGCACCTTCAAACTCCTCTTTTTCAAGTGACATATCATCATACAGCAACTCTCCAGGTTTAGCACAGTTTGTAGTTCTCTATGTTGTTTACAACTTTGCCATCGCTCTATCCTAAAGCCATAGACATTTGAAAAGAACAAGGAATCTACTAATGCCCCAAAATGACAGACAAAGATTTGGCGCATTAACACAATTCAAGCTGATTCTTTTCTATGTAGCGGTGAGTTTTTACTTGGTATTTTCTCAAAGCTTTTGTTTTGCATGCATAGGCTTTACCTGGAATTCTGCAGTACCTAACAAACATGTCCCAAGGGTTTTCAAGCAATATCTTTGCAGTAGTGCGGTCTACCACTATCAGTGGGAGTGCTTTCTCTCATACCCTGTTTGCCTGCCCTTGGTTGCAGAGCATGCAATGGCTCTTAATGTTGCTCTTATGCTTATGATTTCGGAGATACTCTGTGTTGTATTTGATATTCTTCATGTGTTGCAAGTTAGGGTCCGGTAACCACTTCTATGATGCTTCATACTCCATGCCGAGGATGCTAAACGTGTTGGTTGCAAATCTCCTCTAAGAAAGAACAAGCTAACTGCTGGTTGCGGATTACATCTGCCAAAAATTAGCTGTATATGTTAGATTAGTATCAGAGTCTCTTCATGTAGAAAACGAAAATCTTGGATATGTTGGAAGGCTTATCACGCACAAAGATCATTCTATGAATGTTGCAAGGGAAAAAGCTACATCTGATTAAGTTGTAAGTATTCTACGCTGGTTCTATTTTTGCGTCCTTTTATTAAATTTATCAGCTAATTTGTAGAAGCCATTTTATTACAGCAAAAATCAACAAAATCATTTTGTGAATGTTGCAAGGAAAAGAGCTACATCTGGTTAAGTTGTAAGTATTCCCTGCTGGTTTTGTTGTTCCGTCCTTTTGTTAAATTTATTAGCTAATTTGTGGAAGCTATCTTATAGGACAAGATGATCTCCTATTATCAGGTAATGGAAGTCCTACGCATAAGAGAAACAATAACAAATGGTGAACACGGAGTCGTGAAGCGGGCAATGCCAATGGTGTAGTTGATTGTGCACCTTCAAACTCCTCTTTTCAAGTGACATATCATCATACAAAGAACTCTCCGTGTCTAGTACGGTTTGTAGTTTCTCGTGTTGTTTTCAACTTTGCCATTGCTCTATCCTAAAGCCATAGACATTAGAAAAGAACAAGGAATCTACTAATGCCCCAAAATGACAGACAAAGATTTGGCGCATTAACACAATTCAAGCTGATTCTTTTCTATGTAGCGGTGAGTTTTTACTTGGTATTTTCTCAAAGCTTTTGTTTTGCATGCATAGGCTTTTTTACACGAATTTCAAGTATTACCTAACAAACATGTCCCAAGGGTTTTCAAGCAATATCTTTGCGGTAGCGGTCTACCACTATCGATTGGGAGTGCTTTCTCTCATACCCTGTTTGCCTGCCCTTGGTTGCAGAGCATGCAATGGCTCTTAGTGTTGCTCTTATGCTTATGATTTCGGAGATACTCTGTGTTGTATTTGATATTCTTCATGTGTTGCAAGTTAGGGTCCGGTAACCAATTCTATGATGCTTCATACTCCATGCCGAGGATGCTAAACGTGTTGGTTGCAAATCTCCTCTAAGAAAGAACAAGCTAGCTGGCGGTTCGCGGATTACATCGCCAAAAATTAGTCAGATATGTTAGATTAGTATCAGAGTCTCTTCATGTAGAAAACGAAAATCTTGGATATGTTGGAAGGCTCTTGGTATTGAAGTTGAACGGGTACATCCAGTTTCTATCACGCACAAAGATCATTCTATGAATGTTGCAAGGGAAAAAGCTACATCTGATTAAGTTGTAAGTATTCTATGCTGGTTCTATTTTTGCGTCCTTTTATTAAATTTATCAGCTAATTTGTAGAAGCCATTTTATTACAGCAAAAATCAACAAAATCATTTTGTGAATGTTGCAAGGAAAAGAGCTACATCTGGTTAAGTTGTAAGTATTCCCTGCTGGTTTTGTTGTTCCGTCCTTTTGTTAAATTTATCAGCTAATTTGTGGAAGCTATCTTATAGGACAAGATGATCTCCTATTATCAGGTAATGGAAGTCCTACGCGCATAAGAGAAACAATAACAAATGGTGAACCTGGAGCCGTAACTGGCAATGCCAATGGTGTAGTTGATTGTGCACCTTCAAACTCCTCTTTTTCAAGTGACATATCATCATACAGCAACTCTCCAGGTCTAGCACAGTTTGTAGTTCTCTGTGTTGTTTTCAACTTTGCCATTGCTCTATCCTAAAGCCATAGACATTAGAAAAGAACAAGGAATCTACTAATGCCCCAAAATGACAGACAAAGATTTGGCGCATTAACACAATTCAAGCTGATTCTTTTCTATGTAGCGGTGAGTTTTTACTTGGTATTTTCTCAAAGCTTTTGTTTTGCATGCATAGGCTTTACCTGGAATTCTGCAGTACCTAACAAACATGTCCCAAGGGTTTTCAAGCAATATCTTTGCAGTAGTGCGGTCTACCACTATCAGTGGGAGTGCTTTCTCTCATACCCTGTTTGCCTGCCCTTGGTTGCAGAGCATGCAATGGCTCTTAGTGTTGCTCTTATGCTTATGATTTCGGAGATACTCTGTGTTGTATTTGATATGTCGCAACAGCTTCACTATGTCACTGGACATGTAGCTTGGATATTATGTTATTTTAAATTCTTAGATTTCACATTTTTGGCTCTTTACCTGAGGGCTGATCTGCTCCACTCCGTAGAAACATTTATCTGATCATTAAATTTAGCTATTGCATTTATTCTTCTCTTCATGATTGGATAACAAAGCATAAAAGGTAGTTCCTTTGACGCAGCGCAGTATATATATGAAGCGGATGCACAATGGATGTGATCCTTGATTGAGAAAGGTATTTGCAATATTAAAGCTGTTTGTTTGCCTGAGCCATGCCAGATCTATTTCTTGATGTAGACCGACTATATTTGCAAAGGGCTCAAGTAGTCCACGTTTTTATTAGTTGTTTAAAGCTCAAAACAAGATTGACTATGATGGATTTGGCAAACAAAGTGCACATTTGTATTTTCTCTTGATACAAGAAGCAAGCTTTTGCTGGAATTGGAATGGTCTAAGAATGGAATACTTATACAGATTCTTAGGCTGTCGATCTTGCAAAGTCCATGCCCTCCTTGATGTCTCCTGGAAAATATATTGTATGTTTTCCATGTCTCAATAACTCAATAAGAGCTATAGAAAGAACAATGAACTTATTGGAAAGATCTCCGCCTCTGATTTGGGGTTGTGTTTTGGAAAAGTTTGTTGCACATTATTCTTGGGATATTCGATGCATATTTTGCAACTTGCATGGTCTGAATGTCATCCGGTTATCTCGAACCACACATCTATAATGAATCACTTTAAATCTTGCATGCATATAGGGTACCACATTTATTCCAAGTAAAGTTATTTCTTTTCAAGTTGAGTCAATTCTAAAGGGGTTGACTTGCAATTCCATTATTCCACTACCACTCCAATTGCAATTGTGCTGATTACATATTGGATGTACCATCTTTCACAAAATCTTGAAGTCTTATAAGTCCACAAACTCTTAAAGCATTATAAGCACCAACTAAACACATAAACACCTAAGGTGTATGCAAATCATGCTATCTATCTCCATTCTATTCCATCCAACACATTTCGTTATTCCTACATATTCCACATGAGCATGGCTAATGCCCAACCGTTTTAAACGCAATTAATGCCCGACCTTCCTAAACCTAAAAATCTTCAGACTTTGGGCTCCATTATATCTAAGGCACAATGACATTTATAAATCTTTTAATCCACCTACAAATACCATTATGTGTATCCAGTCCACATGTCCACGACTAATGCCCGGCATCACCATGCACAATGACATTTATAACTCTTTTAATCCACCTACAAATACCCTTATGTGTATCCAGTCCGCACATCCACGACTAATGCCCGGCATCGCTGGGCACACGTTTCTAGTACTAATAAAAAATAACCATGTTTCTATGTATGTTTTTGCAAGAAAGCCACACAACCTGCATAGGGGATCTATATATATGTTCCTTGTCATATTTTGAACCATTTGGAAGGCTGATTTGGAGAAATGTAGTGTGTTCTCTACAAAGCTAAGAAAGACGCATCAAAACTCATATGTTTTAATTTTTTATTCTTATATTTAAGCTTCAGGATCTTCACTTTCATTCATCAAAAAAAAAAAAAAAAAATCTATTCTATTCTATTCATCAATAAACATCACTAGCTAGTAAATGATAAGTTTTTAGCCTATAATTTTGGAATTAACTCAAATTTTTAACCTCTAATGTGTTAATCCTATGGCTGTACTCATCTTTAAATCTAGTTAACTGCATAGTTAAACCCTAATTACACTATATACAAGTTGATAGAGTAATTTTCTATGTAGATATAAGAAGAATGCATCATTCCTTACCCTCGTGATACTTACAGGTGATGATTTTGGAGCATTTTAATATATAGTTTTGTCCTAAATTTTGTGTAGGAAATTCTCTATTAGATTTTGAAGTTGATATAACTTATGAACACTCCAAAAAAACACAAGATTGTACTTGATATAGTTAAGAACCTATGGCCACATGAACTAAGCCGAAACTTGTAATAATAAAAGAGAAATAATTCCTAAACAGCAAGCAGCATTTTTGAACAAAATAGGGTTTGCTGGCTTCCACGGATATTAGATGATAGCAACCAAAGCTGAAAACATACAAATCAACGTGTTCTATCATAAATACACAAAAACTTTCAATTTTAGCAAGGTTTAGGCCTGTTTATGCTAGGAAAACTGAAGAATACAGTTTTGGACTGTTGCAGAAACTGTTAAATTCTTTAATATTTGAACAATCACTACAATATATACGTGAGTTCATTAGTCTTGAAATTCTATCAAGTAAAGATTGATATGGTGGTGATATATTGCGAAATTGAAACTTTTATTTTTAGATATATTGGTTTAAGTAGCAGTGGGTCAGCTAGACCAATTCTAGTTCATGGACCGAGAATGGTCCACGGGACCACTCCAGTGTTAAGTCTTGATAATACACTATCATGACTACCCTAGGGGAACGCTTGGGTTTTGTATAACCTTGAACCAGAACCCTTAGTTTTAAGTTTTAAAAGTGTTTGCCATTTGGCCATAGGCGATAGAGTTTGTCTTTGAGAATTCTAGTTCCCTAAAACATTAACTTGAAGCTTCCGATAGGATCTGCAAATTAGGATTTGGATAAAAGTTTGTCCCCAACCAATAATTTAGTGGCTTCTTGTACAACCATCATAGAATTGGAAACCATTATTCAAATTTTTTATAGAGTCAATAAAATTAGCAATAGTTAAAGGCGGAAATCAGCAACGCATTTAACACAGTATATGCAGTGTTTAGGCAGACTATGTCGTGAGAATAGGTGGCAAGACATCTGACTTTGTGCCTAATATGTTTGCCTTTGTGTCTGGAAAAGTAGTGCGACCAGGCAGCTCAGTCACTGTTCCTTGCTGGGACACAGCAATAGGATAAGCAAGAAGATGACCAGGAAGGTCAGTAATTTCGTCCCCTGCATATTTATCCCACAGCTCATCCGCAAGACAATTTACCTTCCTGGCACAATCCAAGCTCCAGGGCTCCAGGAAAGCATTATCTAATTTGCCAAGATGTTCATACCACAAAGACATCCTAAATCCATGTATATTACCCTGTGGAGTGGTGTCCCTTCCTGTATAATAAGGCTGGTACGCTCCCATGGCAATTTCCGAGTCCCTTCCGCCATCCATGGATCGTTGGTTGATGTTAGCAGAACCGACGATAATATATTCATCGTCAACTGCCACAAGCAAAAACAATATATTAGCACATTTAATTTTTGCAAGATGCGAACAAGTGGAGTTTGAAATCTGCGTTTCTACCTATCATCATTTTAGAATGGACATAAATCATAAATCTACGATTTTCTTGGGCAAGCTTATAATTGGTTCCATCCTCGGGAGATTCAGGGGGCAGATATTCTCCCTCCAATCTGGTTTCTCTGTTGCCTAAGCAGTAAAATGCAAGGTAGTCCCTAGGATTCTCATCTTCAATTCCTTTAGCTGCCAAAACTTCAGCAACATTGGTGTACATCATTTCCATTGTCTTCCTCATCCAATATAAGATGGCCTGAACTGATCCACTTTCAGGAATGCCTTCAGGCCACATAGGCACCACGATATACACCATAAAGCGCTCGCCTGCTTCAATTTTGCTTGCGATTTTCAACGCTAACTCCCTAGGGATCAGATGGAGAGCATCTGCCTCATGGTCAGAGTCCCAGGCAAAGAGCTACCAAGAAAATATTGATTCTCAATGTATATAAAATGCTTAGCACGACGAATTGCATGGACATAAGCATCCTGGATGCTCCTGTCTATGGTATTGTCTTTTCCACTCACAAGACCTGCTCTTGCTGCAGCTTCTGGATCAGAGGGAAAGTCTGCAGCCGCACCTCCATCGATGGATCTGAATATTTGGACATGCCATGTTTCCGGGTCATCTTCATAGGTTACTTCTGAAGGGGGGTCAATGTCGCTCACTTCCCTAATAGGCAATAAATGCTCCTCTCCAGTACCCTGCTTCCTCCATCGTTGCTCAAAATTGTGAAGCACATCCCACGCCACAGGCCCTTCCAGTCTAGAATGAATGTCTTGCCAAGGCTCTCTTGGACCTCCTTTCGAAATACTGCTGCCTTCAAAGTTTGGTTGATGGAAATCATCCTTGTGATACGTATCAAGAGTTCGGAAAAGCGAGTGGTGTGGAGTATCATAGCGACCATCACAAAGATCAATTCCACCTACAAAGCTTAACACCCTTCTTTGGCCAGATTCTTGGCCTGGATGGGGAGCATCCACAATTATGGTTTTCTGATGATGTGTAAACATCGTCCCAATCTGTATTTCTTGCACAAAGCTGAGCCCATTATCAGGATTTCGCGGACATAGGTGACATTGTACATCAGTTCCTTCAAAGAAATCTAGTGTTTCCTGGTCGTGAGTGGCCATTAAACCATCCATTCTTACCACTGGGATTGAAGTCCTATCATCCCAGACAAGCATCAGAACTCTCACACCCTCCGAGGCCTTCCTCTTCAACAACTCCCCGAGGGTGACCCCCGTACTCCTTTCTAGCTGCCGCTCTGGATCTCGAACCAATTTAATTTCTGTATAAACAGACCATCCAGTAATGTATATGAAATGTTTAGCCTCATCCAAAGCTTTAAACACATCCTCCCAGCATCGATGGGGCTCGTATACAGTATTTCCTTCCAAATAAATCTCAGGCAAGAAATCATTTGGCATGTGAGAGCTCTGGTAAAGTGTAACCTTACAGCCTTTGCGTTGCTGGCAATAAGTGAACGGCACGCCAGGAAACTTATGGCCATTTCTTATGCCAGCACCCCAATTTCTATCTTGGGAAATACTGAAATAGTGCAATTTTACTCGCACTTTTGCTTCTCCTTTTGGCTCTCCATCCTCATCGCAAAGATTGTACCATCCTTCTATTTCTTCTCCAGACAAAATGTCGGCAACTGGAATCTTTGCTCGCCCAAGCAACACTGCACCAACTCGTTTGTTGTCTTTTACCGTGACTACAATGTTGGAGACATTGTGTGCACAATAGATGTGGAAACACTCATTCCATACGGGATTAGATGGCTCTTTTTCAATAATTCTAGTCCGCCCAACTCTGGTTTTTTCCAGATCCACTGTTGCATAAATCCGACTGGCTCCATGGCCAAATCCTACAACACCTTCCACTCCATCCACAACCTTCATATGAACAAGTTCCTTAGTTTGTCAGTTAAAAGACTAGCAATGAGGTAAATAAAGAGCTTTCTTTTAAATTTGAAGCCTACTGAGTTTTATTCCAAAGCAAATAACATTCTGTATAGTGGACATAAAATTATGTAGATATAAATATTGATAGAATTGGTCGATGATTTTAGAATCTCCGAAAAGAATCTCAGCAATGGACCAAAGTTAACGCGTTAATTAGTTAAGAAGCCAGCCAAAAAACCTTAAAATGGCTTCATTTTAATGTCTAAAGTAAACACAACTCACAAAAAGTGTGTACTCAACATGCCTATACTATATATATAGACTAACGACATGCATTTCGTATGTATTACTTGAAGTTCTTGAACTGATTTATTTAGTTGCTCATTTGTTAAAGTGACGAGTCAATGTAGGAAAAGAAGATCATTCTTGTTACCTTTCTGAAGAACCCGCCTACATTATGGTTGTGATTTGTTAGATCCGCTGCTTCACAAATCGTGGCATGTAGAGTGCCATGGAGCAGGATATATGCCATTGTTCAGCTGAAGAAAAAATCTGATACAGAATTGATAAAAAGGATAAAACTAAAATTAGAGAAAACTTCTACTGAAACATGTATCTGCTGAATCTACAATAAGGGTTCCAGATAAGGACGGCGCTAACTGATTAACATCCCAGACCGAGAACTAGAAACATGAAGTCAACCCAGAGACCAGATCCATCTAATCACACAGACAACATATGCTTTCCGTGTCCTGGGAGGGGAAAGAAAAATAGCAGCAGATCAGACCTATTTAGATCTTTTACTATGATATTCAATCGACTGTTAATCTATTAAAGACCAAATACAATGCTAACGGATTAGTAACCTGAAATCAAAGAGAAGAAGCAAATAACAGATCAGCTAGAAAAGATCCACAGTACCAGGATCCGTAATGTGAAGCTCAGATCAGTTTCTTCTCTGTCCCCTCCCCTGTGCAAAAGCCGTGTCTGCCCGGCTTCTACCTATCCATGGGCTTGGGCTTTCCTGCTCTAAATAAATATCTCTAATCTCTGCACGTTGTATAAAGTCCAATCCACGTGGCTACCAACACAATTATTTTTACATGTCATGTAGTCCTGCCATGTGAGGCACGTCGGGCCCGGCAATTTGTCCTCCAGCGCCATTTCCAGATTGCGGGCTGATATTCCAAGGCCTCAGCCCCTCATTCCGATCCCATTGTTCCCACCTAAGCCACCCACCCGTCTCCGTTTTTGGTTATCAGAGCTAAAACTAACCAAGTAACCATAGCAGGGCGTTCTTGAGCTGATCGCCAATAGCCCAGAAGGTGTTATTTTTCCCTGCTAAGTGCGCCTTCACTTCGTGTCTTGAATGTGCACGATCGCATGGGGTCCTCCGATCTCTTCCATGACGGTGCCAGACCAGACACTTAATAAAATAACTACAAACTGATGCCCCGTGAATGCTGGCCAGAAGACGAACTTGTTTGCAACTTTGCATGGGTTTCTATATCGTATGGGAAACTCATTCTCGAGCGCGGTGTATATCGGACGCGATCGTGTTTAAACCGCGAGTATATCCATAGCATATTTGGGTCTGTGACATGTTATAGCCACACCAAAAAAAAAAAAAAATACACAACATTTTTGTGGACTTAGCAGATTTTTTGTGGTTTAGCACTGGCTTAAACATGCCCACGTCTGACATTTACAGTGATGGGACTCACATGGAGAAATATCGATGGGCCAGCCGAAAAACATTCAACAGCTGAAAATAGCCCCTGCGCTCAAGCAGGCACATTAATAGGGTATTAGAATGAGGGGTTTCGATGCTCATGCCCATGTACGCAAGCATCAAATCTTGACCATTGGTAAAGAGGGCTTTGATCTTGGCAATCGGTTAGAGAAGAGGAGTAATTGAATGCTACAATGAGGTGGCAATGTAATTTTTATTTCGTTTTTTAGTTTACTTTTTTTTTTTGAGGGTAAGAGATTAGATTCATAAATATATTATATACAAGAATTTAGCGCTGGCGGAGCCAGCGCTCTATGCACCTTGGCAGTTAAACACAATCGTCAAATGTGTATTTGGAAGCATATAGGATGAATATGCTTTATTCTTGCAATTTACTTGAGTTTCATATGGCAGGTGCTTAATGTTATTGCTTAGTTAGGCCATTTCATATTATGCCAGATTTGTGGCATTCAACCTAGTAGGAATATGAGTGTATCTATTATGCGAGCCAAATCTGCAGCAAGGCTATTATCAGAAGTTTGAAAGAAGGAAAAATTGGAACAAAGTTATAAGGTCAAACTAGCTTTTTAGCACTTTCCATCAAACAAAGTACGAAACAAAATGTGATTTAGGAAGACACAAATTTTGCATTGCAGTGTTAAGGATCATGGTTGAAATTTGTCTAAGAGTGTTAAGGGTCATGGTTGAAATTTGTCTAAGGGTACGTTCCCATGCCGTCGCTTGACTCCAAATTATTGCGAAAGTTAATGCTAAAGTCGACTTTGAGTTTTAAGAAATGGCGTAGGATTTTTGAAAGTTGCAGTTGACAACCTTTGAATTTTGAAGTCCGGTTAGGCTCATGGGAACGTAGCCTAAGAGTGTAAGAGCTCCTAATTCCTTAACAATTTTGTCCAACATGGCATTTAATAATATACAATCTTTGGATATCACACCTAGAGGGGCTAAGTGTTGGATGATATCTAAGACACTAGGGCAACAACATATTTTATGTTATGGGTCAAAGATGTTAAGACAATAAACAATGGTGTATATATAAATGATTGGGTAAAGGTGAGCACCAGAATCGGGTGTCTCGCTATCAATGGAATAGGCGTCTGTTAGCATCTAATCGTCAGGTCTCCCCTCCCGCCAGTCATTGCCGAGGAGTGGAACGGTTTTGGGCAAGAGAAATGGGCAATCAACTTATATCTCTATTTTCAAGTTTCAAGTTTCAAAAAGAAAGTCTCTGCTTTTTTGCGAGATCAAAACAAAGAGCATCTTTCTACCTTTTTTGCTTCGGGATTTGTTGGGTCGTTCCTTCATTTGAGTCCCGTAGAATTGAAATTGCGGCTTCTTCCTAGAATTCAAAACCGATAACAAATTTAGCAAACAAAATTGCCGTAAACTAATTCTTAGATTACCTTTGATCCAATAATATCATTAATCGCATCAGTGGTAGAAAAAGGCCACTAAATTTGGGTCGAGTGCAATTTTTTAAGCCTAATACTGAGCAATTGAGATGGATCAAGTTTAAGAAAATGCCTATGCCACATTCGATTTGACCAATTGCTTCTTTTGCTTCTAATCCAAAAGGTAGCCCTTCCACCCGTGATTTGCTCCTGAAAATTTGACAAATTTTAAATTTTGACCTCTCGGATTTTGTGAGCAAAATGCACGGGTTGAAATTCGCTTTGCAGATGTACATAAATTCCAAGCAACAGAGTTTCGAACTTGTGGTGGATGCATGAGGTTGTGGTGCAATGCTATCGCCATGTTGTTTGGATGATTCAAAACCCTCGGCCCTACATGATGTTCGCCAGCCATGCATCAAAATCATGCCTTTGCTCCCCAAACCGTCGAGGAAAAAATTGAGAGACGCTTCAAATTGGAATACCCAATGTCACAAAAAGTTTGTAACCCACATCCACGTAAATTTGAGTGAAATACATGTTTGAATTTGAGGAAGTTTTGTGTACAAGATGATCCTAGGACCGATTCATCTACGGTAAAGTAACTTGGAAGGAAAAATTGCTCTTAGACTTGCAAATTTGTCGAAATAGAGACAGATTCAATTTGTTTAAAAGTTAGGGCAAATTTGCCCATGAGAGAAGAGATGCCCTTTTTCGACAGTTGGATAAAACAATCCATGAGTAGCAGAACCATCAACATATAATTTAACTTCGAGCCACGAGAAGGCTGCTTGGTTTTTCGCCTTGGTGCTTAAACCTCTGTAATGCATATTCTAGTGCATTTTTGGGCTTGAATAGATGCATTTGGGCCATTCTGGCAACACGCGGGGCTCAGCTTTGAGTCCTGACAATGCTTTAACGGCATTTTGAAACCCACAAAAGTATGGCATAAGTTTTTTAGCTAATAATGGAGGACCAGAGCTGCTCCGGAAAGGATTATCGCGTAGAATCCAACCAATCTCAGTACTTCTTCTGTTTCCTGAGTTGTCTTGTCTGCAGCTTCTTAAAACAACTCATATATAAGCATCTTTTGCCGCAGTTGAAGATCGAAGAGATGAGTACGGTTCTTGGAGAGAGATGTGCAGTCATCGAGCTTGCCTATCTAATTCTTGCCGTATGATTACTTAGCTAGAACTCTTATCTGAATAACCGGTCGGTGAATTCCCCTTGGATCCCTTGCTTTTACTCTCCTTTCTTCTTCCCGCCCCATTCTACCTAAATCCGACCTTTCTTTGGTCCAAACCTACATTTATTGCGGATTTAATCCAAATCGTGCTCTGTTAGAAGACGGATTTCGATCTTATTCCCTGTTTATGTCGTTATTTTGCTGGCTGGGGTGGAGCAGCCCATTTTTAATCAAAAACCATAGAAGCCTATTTCTGCTTACTGCCTATGGGCGCTGCATTCCCAATCATCAAACACACCCAATTCCTACCATACAGACCTCCACAGATTTCCGGTTGGAGCTCGGATGAAGGGGAAAATGGCACGCCGGAAAGCGTTCACTGAAAATGATGACAATTCCAAAAATAACTCGGTTCGAACAATTTTATATTTAGTCAGATATAAAGTACAAGGTCCCCTTGTAAGGGAAGATTGAAAGAATTGTAGCTAAATGAGGAGGGTATCACCCAGGAAGTACTCAAGAGAGCCTCACCTCTTCTCCCCCACCATATGGGTACTATATGGGAGATCACCGATCTTCTCGGAGGGTAGGTACTATAGAGAGCCAACTCCTTTTCCACCCGGACCCCCACTTGATATAGTTAACATTGAATAGCTGCAACATTAGCGGCAACATTATCAGCATCATTTTCCTCCATCACCTTCTTATAGAGCCAATGACACCTAAAGAAGGAATAGAACCCTTCTAAAGTACCTAACATCAAGTCCCCTCATTTATATCCCCGCCTTTACGCCTATGGTGAGATAAACCCATCGATTGCCACTTCCGGATTAAACATGTTTTTCGGTTTTTTGCGATGGAGATCCCAAGCCCTCCACTACCAACATCACAAAGCGGTGTTTCCAAATTACCCGAGAAAGCAATGTTCTGGCGAGGCTTCAATACAAACATCTATAAATCGATGCTCGGTCCGGCCATTTCGGATCAAGTACAGACAAACCAATAATGGGGACGACCCGGTGCCCATGGAAACGAGAACATCTCGATGCGTATTCTCTTTAGAATCTGGCCGAATCACGTAAATTAAAAAAAAAAACCGTATTCCAAAATGAATACGCCCGTAAGGAATTGTCGAAATGAGAATACGCCCATATTCAGGGAATACGGGCGAGAATCTGGCCAGATTAAGTTTTGAGCGAAAAAACTCAACGGAAGGGGGAAAATTTTTCCCTTTGTTTTCTTTGTCTGTCTCCGCTTTCGACGGTTAGCGTGGGACGCTGTTAGCCGTGGATATTTTCTGGTACGATTACGCTTTATAATTTGAGGATAAGTAATGGAGTTTGGTGTGCTCAATTCCGGTTTCATTCCGGCCTCAATCTAAGATCGGGCTTTCATTTCATTGTCGCTGTTTTGCTTCTTTTTCTGATCCCTCCTTGTGTTTCATAGCGCCCGAGTCTTTGTGATTTTTCATCCAAAATGTGTAAGTTCATGAATTAATGGATTCTAATCCGGCCGGTTGCCGCTGCCCAAGCTCCGATTTGTGCTAGCGACCCTTTTCCAAAATTTGGAGTTTTCACGCCTATTCATCTATGTCTTTTTTGCGAGCATTTACTACGGTTCCATTAATTCAAGCATTCCAAATGGCCGAGAATGTATCAGGGTAAGAAACAATACATTACGTTGTTTTTTTTCTAGAATTTCTTCACATGTTCGATAGAATCTGATTGCAATTTCCTAACAGCATTTCAAAGCCAAAACGATGGGTTAGTCAATTTTGAGAGATATACAGCAAAATCGAATAGAAGAAAGGGGCGATTTATAGGAGTGAGACAAAGGGAAACGGGAAAATGGGTAGCAGAGATAAGAGACAGGGATAAGAAAACCAGGCTGGGTATCTAATATTATCTATTTATCATATTTAAATGGGTATTATATTAGATAATAGATAAAAAATATGAGATAAGATTTTCATATTTAAAAAATAGAGATTAAGCTGATAAGATCAAGTACAAATATGATATTTTATGGAATATTCTAAGAGAATATTCCATATTCTCCGTATGCGTATTTCACGTATTTGTATTCCGTATTCATTTTTGGGTCCCCGTATTCATTTCCGTATGCGTATTACGTCACTGTGCCAGTGCCAAAACTCCATGATCAAGGGGCAGAAGAGAAGATGCCCAGTAGACTCGAGAACCGGACATCCAAGTGAACACTTGTCCTCATCTATCATACCCTTGTTATATAAACTCTCATTTGTACACAACCCCCCTTGAAGGGCCAGCCATCTAAAGAATTGAATCTTCTTAGAGCAGAGAGATTTCCAGGAATTGGCTAAAGCTGCTTTAGCCACTACATTACTCATATCCAGTAGACCCTCTGCTTTCAAGGGAGTGTCCTGGCCTAGAGACTGATAGATCTTTGACACACTATAATGCCTCTGTCCATCGAGTAACCATCTTTCTTGCAGCCCAACAACTCCTGTCACATAGGTAACATTCTCAAAAATTTCTCGTAATACTGTCCTATCCCCTTCCCCTGCAGAGGGAACTCTCCTTTTGAACTTCGTCCAACAAGTCCATCTACCATCAACCCACAAGTGTTGCAACTGTGTAATACCTGAATTCTTCCATTTAATGAAGATGCGAGGATGGAAGAGGGCTAGGAGGAGCCCTCCCCTTTCCCAAATCCGTATGTTCCAGAATATACTAAACCCCCCTGCTTCCCTAGGGGGGATCATAGAAGTAAATATGTGTTGTACATCCTTCCAGGCCTGGAGAATCCTTCTCATAACTGGAGATGTTCCAGGAGCCATCTTAAAGTCAGAGTGTAATGCCCCTAGCTCATCTCGGGTAGAGAGGGCTTGCCTTCCAACTTACCTAACTTTAACCAATAGGATACAAATCTCAAAGCTGGAGATGACTCACCATTTAAAGCTCTCCATACAAATTTAGCAGCTAGGGCTTGCGCTTGCATGAAGAGATCTTTGCAACCCAATCCTCCATCCTTTTTGCCACAACATAACTCATTCCAACCTACTTTGGCCATACCACCCCAAATGAATTTCCTGAGGTTGCCAAAGACTTTGTAGACCATGAATACCCTACCTTTTTTGCCCGAGGCTTGTCTAGAATAGGGGCCCATAGTCCCTTTACAGAATAGGGGCCCATAGAGAGAAGACAAGGGGTAGACCCAGTAGCTTAACCGACTCTCCAGGTCCCACCACTGGGAAACCCAAACCTCTGGCTCTTGGGTCGATGTTACTTTCTAATGCCCACATAATCGAGCACTTGTTGGCATTGAGTCCTACCCCTGATATAACTTCAAAAGCCAGTAGAATATCTTGAAATGACTGAAAACTGTTATCATCAAACCTGAGAAACATGAATGTGTCATCAGCATACTGCATGATTGTCAGCTTCTCTGCCCCATCAGGAAAGGTCAGCCCTTCCAAGTGACCTTCAGACTCCTTCAGCTGTACCATTCTTGTTAGCAGGTTTGCCATAATAAGAAAAAGGTTCGGGGCCAATGGGCAGCCTTGCCTGATGCCCTTCCTGAGGTTGAATATTCCTGTTGGTTGGCCATTGACTAGCACCGAAGCTGAAGCTAGATTGTTCATCCCCAAGGCTAATTGAACAAACTGCAGATCAAATCCCATCTGACTCATTACTTCCCGCAACCCCTCCCATCTTAAGGAGTCATAGGCTTTTCTGAAGTCCATTTTGATTAGAACACAATTTTGCTTAGAGGCTCGACACCAGTGCATCCCTTCCCTCGCAGCCAAGTAGTTATCCAAAATGTATCTGCCTGGTAGGAATGCAGACTGCTCTTTTCCAATGACTCTATTTAGAATGGGCTTTAGACGATTAGCAATAACCTTCATCACTACTTTGTACATAGTATTAGTAAGAGCGATGGGTCGCCATTCACCAATGCACTGAGGTCCGGCTGCCAGTGGACACAGAGTTTTGTGAATCTCATGTCCCTCAGGGGTGCGAAGCAGAAGCTGATTTTCTTCCCGGGAGATCCCACCATCCCAGGCAATTTTGTTCATCCATGAGGTAGTATGATGAAGATAAGAGGAAGGAAGAGGGTCCTCTTTGAATTGATTCTCAAAACTTCCCCTGACAAACGATGAGATCTCTTGGGGATCTTCCAAAATGTTTGAACTATTATCTTTAATTGAAGAAATGATGTTACCTGCCAATCTCGCCCCGGCCATTCTGAAGAAACACTTTGAATTTTCATGGTCCACCTCAGCATACCATTTGGTTTTAGAGCGAATTGCCGCTCCCCCTAGCTTCAACCTCTTCAATCGCTTTTGCTTTCCCTTTCAGTTCCTCCTCCAATAGCTGCAAGTCAATACTGTAAGGATGCACTAGTAATTCTTGCTTGATCACTCTCAACTGATTGTACACCTCGTTTTTTTCTCTTTTGAATTCCAAGGCTCGATTCTTGCCCCATGTCTTTGCCCAAGCTTTCATCAAACCAAGTTTCTTGATCCATGCCTTCATACTAGGGCAGTTATCAGCAGTATTAAGGGAAGACACATACAATCTAAAGGGTTTGCAGAATGCCTCCTTCCCTAGCCAGGAGGAATCGAATTTGAACGACACATTCCCGGTCTTCCTAGCAGTTGGAATGCTTTCAAATATCAAACTTTGGGGGACATGATCAGAATGGGAGAAGGCGAGTTCTCCTTCAACATAGCATTTATCCATAAAAGTAGCTGATTTATTGGCCATATAAAATCTATCCAACAGGCAATATACTCTATCCTGCCCCTTTTGCTTGTTTGACCAGGAGAAGGTGGCATTTTATGGCGGAATAAGAGCAAGGCCAACATTGTTTAACAACGAGTACCAAGCGGAATCCTCAGCATCTGACAAGTTCCTGTGCAATCCAATCTTCTGGTCCCACACATCAGTCATATTTAGATCTCCCCCTAGGATCCAATTTTCAATATCGTTCCCATGCCGACTAATCCACCTTTCAATATCCTGGCACATGATAGCTCTTTCTGCAGGCTTATTTGACACATATACATTGATCAGTCCCCACGAGCAATCACTAGCTTTAAATGAAACTATTTGCCAACGCCCGTCTCTTCCTGTATATTGTAATTGGGGTACAAGACTTTTCCAGAGTATGCAGGTACCTCCTTTGGTTCCTCTGGCCGCACATGTAAATGAAGAGTAGTTGTTGCCTATCCAGTTGCCGATTGATCTTGCCTCAAATTCAGGAAGCCGATGCTCCTGTATAAGAACTATATCTGCCTTCATTGATCTAATGGCTGCTAGCACCCTTCCACGTTTGATTTTTTATGTGGGATAGGGACCTCAGCCTCCATTCTGACAAGAGGTCCCACCTCAAGATAAACCCCATCTCAAACGAACAACTAGAGCAAATTTGCCTGGAGCATGAGTGCCTTAGCCTTCGTGGGGATCCATGCAATGAAATAATATATCCAGAAAGTCTTTTTTCTATTTGTGTGAGGCCACTTTTATGAACCCCCAACACTGAAGCCATTGACCATGTCATTATACTTGCTAAAAGTACAAAGCTTTCACTTTTAAAAATTAGCAAACTCCTTTGAATGACCCCATGTTACCAACATGTCCTTTGAATGGACCATATTTAAAGTTGCCCCTCTCGATGGTACCATCCCCCTCAAGAATACCACCATTATTCCATCTAAGGTCTAGGGAGCACAACCCCCTTCCCCTAAGCCACCCATCAAATCCATTTCCCCTAAATTGAAAACCACACGTCCCCCCATGTAGCAGATCCAGTTCGGCTCCAACAGCTTCACTGTTATCTTTTTCTTTAGCCATTAAAGGACATCTTGTTCCCCATTTGCTGATATAATAGATCTCGGACTTTATAGTTACATGTCTCTTATCTGTGCACAATTTTTAGTTCCGTTACTAAAGGAGGAGGAGATGATGATTTTGTGGATGGATTCTTGCAAAGAAAGCCATATCTATGGGAGAGCAAACCCCATACTCATTCAAGAATTAAAGTACTGGTATGTGCTTGCAATTTCGTATTCCTTTTAAACACAAAAACATTTCTTTGTTCAGGGCAGTGATGGCAGATAATGCATGCATGTTTATCTATACCTCAGATATAGCAGGCATAAATCATTTAGCTTTTTCTTGCATTTGCCCAAACAAACGACGATGGCATATCTACAAATAGGTAAACCAATTTTTTGGAGCCAGTGGCAAACTACTATGGCAATAAAAAATTTCTTGTTTCTTTCCTCATATAAGCATCAATCGGTTCATCGATCAGCTCTTCCTTGCACTATCCTCTTCCCTATTTATCCTTTTCTTCTGGCTTCTCTGAACCTTTTTGCTTCATCTATCCATTTCCGTGTTGGCATGTAGTAGTAGGATTTGTCTGCCGCTAATAGACGTTTAACCCATTTGATTGTTTATAGGAGTTCATTGTTTAGGGTTTTGCAGGATTTATGCTTTTGGCAGATTAGGAGCTGCATACGTAAATTTGGAAGATAACATTTCTATTTATTCTGGCGAGGCATATTTTCAAGACATTAGGGCGGATTTGGGGTCTGAAAATGGCCCTTATCTTGGGTTAAAGATTTCCACGCCGATTTCGCCAGACCAATCAGTTTGCGCCTTTTTTTACGAAAGTCGAAGATACTTGGCGGGGTAGAAGGGTGAGCGAGGCTTACTTGGCATCCACATGGCGTATTTTCATAGGGGATGCCTCGCGCTTTTATTGCAACCATTTTAATGGCCTATTTATTTTTTTGGGAGTCGCCACGCCCAAAATAATGGTGACTTTGACCGCCTAAGCGCCACCAACTCCCTTGTCAAATTTTGGGCAAACCAACATCTTGTCACTCCGCCTCCACGTGCATCCTCTCGCCTTCACTCCTCATCCGCAATCCATGTCTCCTGTAATTTACGTGTTCTTGCCCCATTTACGTAACTCCCAAGGTCAAGAGGTGGGAGGTTTTGTCTCAATAGGTTCAGGTGAGTATGCTGCCATCAACGAGGGAGAGCATAGAGTTAAGCGATAAAGGCGATCAGACGTATGGGACACATTGGATAGGTAGGATAAAAGAGTTCAAGTTGAATTCTAGCGGCCGGAAAGTGGAAAGTATAACAATACGACATGCATATACCCCTTCTGATATGGCCAAAGAGCTAATCTCCACCAAAAACAACTTCCCAAAATTGCCCGCAAATGGTAACCACCTTAATCGGATCACACGACGCGAAGCTAGCTGTCAGCTACTTAACTGCGTAGAGATAGTTTCGCGTCGTGTGATCTCCTTATCTTTTCATTTCTTTCGTTGACACGTGTTTACAAACAAATTTATTGTGCAGGTTTATGTTTATCAGACGTCGTGGATGTCATTCCGGCCGAAAGTATTAGTAGTGTACTTGTCGTATCACATAGACATCGGAATTGTCCTTTTCCAAGGTATGGATGCCGTGACCTAATGGGTATAGGCATCTGATTTTATGCACATGATTATAACGTAAAGGTCGTGAAACCGAGCTTGAGGCGGTTGAATTGCCCCCTTTAAGTGAACTTTGTAAGCCACGGACTAATGAGAACAATGTAATTGCAATGAAGAAATGCATGGTCGACGAGGTGCAAGCGGGAATGTCCGAAAAACGGAGGCGTGAGGATGAGTTTCAAAATCTTCACACCGCTTTGAGGTATTTGCTAACATATTCAGATGGCGCAGAAGTTCAAAAGCTCCAAGACATATACGTGCTTTCTCCCCCGCCGATTTTGTGGATGGCTTATTTTTTGGTTCCGACTGGGATGTTGATTCCACTAATCATCCGTCAACTAACAGAGGTCCGCGTGAAGTTAAGTCCTCCTTTAAGTTCAGATACTTTCTTCCAAAACAATATTTATACGTTAATTGTCAACTAGAACGAAGGAAACAGAAAAAGAGAGGTCGCACAACTTTTTGGGAGCCGCTTGAGGACCATAATGCACACTCCGTCGCGGTGGATATTCGGGTATGGAGAGGGGAGGAAGTCATTTATACAGCCACCATGGAAAGTTTAATGGCCATTATCGAGCTAAGAGTGCTAATGGAGACAGAGGAGATTGTCGACGACTTCCATTATTTTATTGATGGCATTAGGGTTGGTTACGGTGCAAGAGGGAAATGTAAAGTTTAGTGAGTTCGCGATCAACAAGAAATTGTCTATCGCCTAGCGCTTTGAATGTCGGTTTTTATTTTGTTTTTGTCCAATGTTTTTAGGGTTCCGTGATTTTGTCCGATATTTTTAGGGTTCCGTGACAATTATTTAAAAACGTTACCATCATATTTTATTTTAACTTCGCTTTTTTTACTATTTATCTCTTGCCGGTTGTCTATTTTTGTCGGTGTTCATAGTATAAAGCGCCATCCGCCGGAGAAGCCATGGCAAGAACTAAGCAACCGCAAGGATCCATCCAGTGGTGTAAGGCGGTGATTACATTAGTCCGCCTTCTTCATCCAATCAAGTCTCGATAGAGATTCTCCTCCTCCCACCATGCCTACCGTAAGACCCGAAAAAGAAACCGCATGACGCACGGGCGGGAGAAGCAGCTCCGAGTAAGTAGGAAGGTGCACTCCGGTTCGAGACAGAGGATGAAAATGTGAGAGACCGACGAGCGTAATATGACGCCGGATTAATTATTGGGCAGCCGCCTCTTCTTGCTCTTTTCCTCCCCTCCCTCCCTCCCGCGGGAGGTGCAGTGACCTTCAAATCAAAGGAGGAGGCCCAACGCCGAAAGGGGAAGGCGACTGTGAATGGGAGGAGACGGCCGGAAGAGTCGGCCGAGGAAACACCGCAAATGTCGGGTGAGGAGGCGGCGGAAGAGTTCCACCGAAGCAACAGTTCCAAATGCCGGGGGTGAGGGTAGTGGGTAGTGGCCGAAGACTAAGCCCTGGCATTGGGAGCTTCATGAGATTAAGAAGCATCAAGAGCACTAAGATGGTCATTCCGCTGCCTCCCATTTGCCGTGCTCGTGAGAGAGATTCTGCGAAGAGTGTGGTGCGATACATCATACCGCTGGGAATTCAAGCAACCGCCTTTAAATGCTCTTCAAATGGCTTCGAAGCAAGCAGGTTGGTGCTCTGCCTGTTCGAGGACTCGCAGCCTTTGCAAAGAATACATGCCAAGCGGGTGATTGTCATGCCCAAGGACATGCGCTCTCGCCCCACGCATAAGGGATCCCGAAAGTACTATGGTCAAAATTTTATGGGTGAATACAACAAGAAGAAAAAGAGAAAAAAAGGCCGTGGAAATGCCTTTGTGTTTTTTTTTTCATATGTATAATATTTCTTAATGTAATGGCTTTATAAGTTTAATCTCTTAGTCCATTTCTTTCTTAGAAGCCTAGCTTCTCGACTTTTGTATTTTTTTTTTAATGTTATAATGCGGAGGATCACACGACGCCAACAAGCATTGTGCTTTTTGTTCCACATAGTAGTCTTCGCGCCGCGGTGATCCAACCCTAACCCTAAAATGTAACGGACAAATCTCCCCACAACGGCTGTGTCCCCTTTCATAATCGACAACGGCTACTTGAGTTCAAAAGTGGCAAAGCCTTCTTCGCTCCTAAACATCTTCTTGTTTTCGTTTGCTTCGCCATGGATTGTTATGTGAAGTTCCCCGAATGGTATACATCCGCCCCTCATGACAACGAGGAAGTTGGCGCCGATCGCGGTTTATCCATTCTATTGCAAGGAGTTGGACATCATGGCAAAACAAGAGCGAAGCTTGGATGCTATCGCCGCGAGGTTGCCTTTAGCTTTCACCCGACCGCTTGGTCTCGCAAGACGCCCTTTGCGCATGTCCCCGGCTCGTGGATTCCAAAACCAGCTCTAGAGGAGGCGGCTTCCCATTTGCAAACGGGGAAGATGTTTTTCAAAAAATGTCGCAAGAACGGGCTCCTCCTGGCTGCGCCCTTGTGCTTAAGAAGGTATCTTATTTCTCTTTGCCGCTTGCATTTGCTAGTTATTGCATTCCCGCGCCGCCAAACCAAGATACACCGGAAACAATGAAATCTTTAAGCCAAGGGAGGTCAGTTATGTGTGATGATGCTGACTATGACGTAGAAATGGAGATAGATCTACAAGAAGAAGAGCAAGAATGTAGGAGTTTTAGCTTCGACGCACTGGCCTTGGGTGAACCAGAGGAGGGAGATGATTCTGAAGGTGATGAGGATGGGGATGAGGATGAAAAGAAGTTGTCTGACATAACGCCAATTTTAGTGGAAGGCAAAGAATACCTACACACTCACCCCGGTTTTTGGTCCATTGTTGAAAACATCAGTTTTGGTAGGTCTACATGTCCTGTTTTCAAAGAATCCTACATGTGGATTTGTGAAGGTATGGTTTTGTTCGATAATAGTGTTCTTTTTTCAGTGGACTAAAACATCCACTGTTGTTTTGTAGTTTCTTCTATTGTGACATGTCATTTTATAATACAATCCACTGTAGGAAAGAGTACTTGAATTTCTACATGTCTAATAATTCTATTGTCACATGTCTTTATAGATGTAGGAAAGAATATTTGATTCTCTACATGTCCTATACTTCCATTCACATGTCTTTATAGTAGTAGGACAGTAGTACTTTTATTTGCTAAGGCATTGTAGGAAAGAATACATGAATTACGACATGTGTAATACTTCTATTGTCACATGTCTTTATAGAAGTCGGAAAGAATACTTGATTCTCTACATGTCATATGCATCCATGTCACATGTCTTTATAGTAGTAGGACAGAGTACTTTATTTGCTAAGGCATTGTAGGAAAGAATACATGAATTACGACATGTGTAATACTTCTATTCTCACATGTCTTTATAGAAGTAGGAAAGAGTACTTGATTCTCTACATGTCCTATCCTTCCATATCACGAGGGTCTTTATATAGTGGTAGGGGAGTACTTGATTTGCTACATGTGATGCACGCACGATCACATGTTCTTATACTAGTATTCCATGTAACACAAGTTACTTCAACTACTTCAATTACTTAACACCGGGCACCAACATGCCAAGGTGGCTCTAACATGCCACCTAGGCTCAAACATGCCAAGGTGGCTCCAACATGCCACCTAGGCTCCAACATGACAAAATGGCTCAAACATGCCACCTAGGCTCCAACGTGCTCAAAGATGCCACGCAGCTCCAACATGCCACCTATGCTCCAACTTGCCAAGGTGGCTCAAATATGCCACGTGGGCTCCAACATGCCACCTAGGCTCCAACATTCCTAGGTGGCTCAAACATGCCACATAGGCTCAAACATGCCATGCATGCCAAGGTGGCTCCAACATGCCACCTAGGCTCAAACATGCCAAGGTGGCTCAAACATGCCACCTAGGCTCCCAACATGCCACCTAGGCTCAAACATGCCAGGTGGCTCAAACATGCCAAGGTGGGCTCAAACATGCCACCTAAGCTCCAACATGCCACCTAGGCTCAAACATGCCAAGGTGGCTCAAACATGCCACGTGGGCTCCACCATGCCACCTAGCCTCCAACATGCCAAGGTGGCTCACAACATGCCACCTAGGCTTAAATATGCCAAGTTGGCTCAAACATGCCACCTAGGCTCCAACATGCCACCGTGGCTCTAACCCTGCCACCTAGGCTCAAACATGCCACGTGGGCTCCAACATACCACGTGCCAAGGTGGCTCCAACATGCCACCTAGGCTCCAACATGCTCAAACATGCCACGCGGGCTCTAACATGCCACCTATGCTCCAACTTGCCAAGGTGGCTCAAATATGCCACGTGGGCTCCAACATGCCAAGGTGGCTCAAGCATGCCACACAGGCTCCAACATGCCACCTAGGCTCTAACATGGCAAGGTGGCTCAAACATGCCACGTGGTCTCCAACATGCCACCTAGGCTCCAACATGCCAAGGTGGCTCCAACATGCCAAGGTGGCTCAAACATGCCACCTAGGCTCCAACGTGCTCAAACATGCCAAGGTGGCTCAAACATGCCACGTGGGCTCCAACATGCCAAGGTGGCTCAAACATGCCACCTAGGCTCAAACATGCCAAGGTGGTTCCCACATGCCAAGGTGGCTCCAACATGCCACCTAGGCTCAAACATGCCAAGGTGGCTCAAACATGCCACCTAGGCTGCAACATGACAAAATGGCTCAAACATGCCACCTAGGCTCCAACGTGCTCAAACATGCCACGGGCTCCAACATACCACCTATGCTCCAACTTGCCAAGGTGGCTCAAATATGCCACGCGGGCTCCAACATGCCACCTAGGCTCCAACATTCCTAGGTGGCTCAAACATGCCATCTAGGCTCCAACATGCCACCCAGAGGCTCAAACATGCCAGTGGCTCAAACATGCCAAGGTGGGCTCAAACATGCCACCTAGGCTCCAACATGCCAAGGTGGCTCAAACATGCCACGTGGACTCCATAATGCCACGGTGGCTCCAACATGCCAAGGTGGCTCAAACATGCCACCTAGGCTCAAACATGCCAAGGTGGCTCCAACATGCCATGCAAAAGCTCCAACATGCCAAGGTGGCTCGGGCATGCCACCTAGTCTCAAGCATGCCACCTAGGCACCCCAAGTGGTGACATGGCATGCCAAGTAAGCAAGGTCAAGTTTTGATTAGGCCAAAAACCAAAGATGTCCATCTTTGGTCTTTTCATTGGGTGATGTTGGCAAATTTTAGGTGACATGGCTAGATGATGGTGACATGGACCTTGGATGTGCCGCAGAACACAGGAGGGGCACCTCGACTCGGCTGCCCCTTTCTTTGTGAGGGGAGTTCGAAGGTATATATCTTTGGTGCATTTTCTCTTGCATATGCCGTCATGTCGCACATCCCGCCAAGATTTCACCTTTTTTCGAGACCCGGATTTTATCCGTGCTTTTCTTTGTGTTTATGCTCGGGAAATTCATAATTAATGCATGGGGCGGGGAAAAATCCTGGTTTTCAGCCAGCTGGCTTGTCAAGTGGCCCCGGTATTTCGGATGAGTTTTAGACCCCGATTTTTATTGGGATGGATGCTATGGCCTCGACAAGGTTTAGACCACGTTTTGATTTTGGGGCATGGAGGAGGCCCCGACATTGATCCGACCTCGCTGGCCGTCCGAAGCCGGCGAAATTACCCTAGGGGACAAGTTCCCTGGGCGAAGTTTTCCCGGTGGATCAATCACTTACCCTCACTAGGAGGTATTCAAAGATCCACCTCCATGCCAATTGACTACAAGTGTGTAGTAAGCGACCTACTTTGGCGTTTCTTGGAGAGGGGTGGTCTTCTGCCCAATTTAAACTTGGTCCCCTAGGTAATGGGGATGTTAGGGTCCATTGGCGAGCAGTTCGGTTAGGAGTGGGGGTCCAGCCAGTCCCTCAGCCCTGACTTGGACTAGCCTGCGAGAACAAGATACTTGGGGTTCACCCTGAGGCCCTGGTAGAAGATTGAAGTGAGAATAGCAGCACTAGGACTGCTAGGTGGTATACATGTGACCACGGAGAAGCAAAGCTAGCTCCACTACCTAGTAGGACGTACCTAACTTGGGTGGTCTGGGAAGGGGGTTGGCTCGTAAGCTCGTCTCATGCCCTCGCCGCTTTCGTGCTTCTATTGCGGTGCATTTTCTCTTGCGTGTCGGCCATGCTGCACATCCTGCCAAGATTTCACCTTTTTCGAGAGAGAATTTTTATCGTGCTTTTCTTTGTGTTTATGCTCGAGGAAATTCATAATTAATGCATGGGGCAGGGAAAAATCCTGGTTTTCAGCCAGCTGGCTTGCCAAGTGGCCCCGAGAGTATAGGAAAATCCCCGGTATTTCCGGATGAGTTTTAGACCCTCGATTTTTGATTGGGATGGCCACCGTTGGCCTTGACAGGGTTTAGATCACGTTTTCGATTTTGGGGCATGGAGGAGGCCCCGGATTGGCGATCCGACCTCGCCGCATCGTCCGGAACGGCGAAATTACCCTAGGGGACAAGTTCCACGGCGAGTTTTCCCAGGGGATCAATCACTTACCCCTCACTAGGAGGTATTCAGCATCCACCTCCATGCCAATTGACTACAAGTGTGTAGTAAACGACCTACTTTGGCGTTTCTTGGAGAGGGGGTGGTCTTCTGCCCACCTAAACTTGGTCCCCCTAGGTAATGGGGATGTTAGGGTCCATTGGCGAGCCAGATTCTGCTTAGAGTGGGGGTCTAGTCTAGCCCCTCCCCGGCTTGGACTAGCCTCATGAGAACAAGATACTTGGGGTTCACCCCGAGGCCCCTCGTAGAAGATTGAAGTGACAATAGGAGCACTAGGACTGCTAGGGTGGTATACATGTGACCACGGAGAAGAAAAGCTAGCTCCACGCTTTCGGTGGGACGTTACCCACCCCGGTGGCCTCCGAAAGGGGTTGGCCTTAAGCTCGCCTCATGCCCTCGCTTGTGCTTCTATTGTGGTGCATTTTCTCTTGCGTGTGCAGCATCATGTTGCATATCACGCCAAGATTTCACCTTTTTCGAGACCGGATTTTTATCGTGTTTTTGTGTGTTTATGTCTCGGAAATTTATAATTAATGCATGGGGCGGGAAAAATCCTGATTTTCAGCCAGCTGGCTTGCCAAGTGGCCGCGTCTGCGTACAGAAAATCCTCCGCATTTTCTGGACGAGCTTTAGACCCTCGATTTTTGATTGGGATGGCCACCGCTGGGCCCCGGCGGTGGTTTAGACCGTTTTTCGATTTTGGGGCATGGAGGGAGCCCCCCAGATTGGCGATCCGACCTCTCCACATCGTGCGGAACACCGAAATTACCCTAGAGGACAAGTTCCACTACCGGTTTTCCAGGGGATCAATCACTTACCCCCACTAGGAGGTATTCAAAGATCCACCTCCATGCCAATTGACTACAAGTGTGTAGTAAACGACCTACTTTGGCGTTTCTTGAGAGGGGTGGTCTTACGCCCTAAAACTTGGTCTCCTAGGTAATGGGGATGTTCCGGGTCCATTGGGGCAGAGCCAGGTTCTCGGATTAGGGTGGGGGTCCAGCCCGTCCCTCCCCCGGCTTGGACTAGCCTCTGCGAGAACAAGATACTTGGGGGTCACCCCGAGGCCCCGGTAGAAGATCGAAGTGAGAATAGCAAAGCACTAGGACTGCTAGGTGGTATACATGTGACCACAGGAGAAGCAAAGCTAGCTCCCCGCCTAAAATGGGGCGTTACCGAGGCCGGTGGCCTCCTGGGGGGTTGGCTCGGAAGCTTCGTCTCATGCCTCTGCTTGTGCTTCTATTGCCGGTGCATTTTCTCTTGCGTGCGCAGGTCATGCCGCACATCCCCGCCAAGATTTCACCTTTTTTCGAGACCCGGATTTTTTTATCGTGCTTTTCTTTGTGTTTATGATCGGGAAATTCATGATTAATGCATGGGCGGAAAAATCATGGTTTTCAGCCACTGGCTTGCCAAGTGGCCCCGAGCGTCTGAGGAAAATCCCCTGGTATTTCGGGTGAGCTTTAGACCCTCGATTTTTGATTGGGATGGCCACCGTTGGCCACCGACGGGTTTAGACCACGTTTTTATTTTGGGGCATGGAGGAGGCCCCGATTGGCGATCCGACCTCTCCATGTCATCAGGAACAAAATTACCCTAGGGGACAAGTTCCACGCCCTCTTGATCGAGGGAGCATCCCCGAATGTAATTCCTACCAAACCCTAGGGTTTGGTAGGGTTTACATCTCGAAGGCCAAGACGGAGACTAACACATCCGAAACTTTGCATGGAGTTCTCGTGTGTATGCTCGGGGACCATGCCGGGAGATGGGGGTGGCCCCCCCGTAAACATGCTTTTCCGTGACTCCCCTTCGGACTGGAAGGGGCTTGTGAAGGGAGTCTCGAAAAAGGTATGTTTGACCGAAATTTGGCTCTGTCTCCCGGTGCCATGAGGGTAATCCAAAGACGGGTATTCCACGCCGATCCTAGGCCCTCCGGGTCATCCGAGACATCGGAATGTAAACCCTATCAAACCCTAGGGTTTGCTAGGGTTTACATCTCAGCGCCAAGACGGAGACTCACACATCCCAAACTTTGCATGGAGTTCTCTGTGTATGCTCGGGGACCATGCCCGGGAGATGGGGTCAATCCCCCCAAGCAACATGCTGATCCGCACTCCCCTTCTTTGGAAAGGGGCTTGTGAGTTCTCCAAGATCCTTCTATTCTATCCCTTGCCAAACTCCTCTACAAAAATTTCAAAGGTTATCATATTTCTTGCATAAAGTCCTAGTCACGTCACCACCATCTAGCCATGTCACCCAAAATTTGCCAACATCACCCAATGAAAAGACCAAAGATGGACATCTTTTCATTTTTGGCCTAGTCAAAACTTGGCCTTGCTTACTTGACATGCCATGTCACCACTTGGAGTGCCTAGGTGGCATGCTTGAGCCTAGGTGGCATGCACGGCCACCTTTTATGTTGGAACCTGGGTGGCATGTTGGAGCCTACGTGGCATATGGAGCCACATTGACATGTTTGAGCCTAGGTGGCATGTTAGAGCTTAGGTGGCATGTTTGAGCCACCTTGGCATGTTAGAGCCCACGTGGCATGTTGGAGTCCACGTGTCACCTAGGCTCCAACATGCCAAGGTGGCTCAAACATGCCACTAGACTCAAACATGCCACCTAGGTTCAAACATGCCAAGCTGGCAACATGCCATGTGGGCTCCAACATGCCACCTAGTCGGACATGCCAAGGTGGCTCAAGCATGCCACCTAGACCAACATGCCACCTAGACTCAAACATGCCAAGGTGGCTCAAACATATCAAGGTGGCTCAAATGTGCCCACACGAGGCCCAACATGCCACCTAGGCTCCAACAAGCCAAGGTGGCTCAAACATGCCACATGGGCTCTCACTCAACATGCCACCTAGGATC
The DNA here is from genome assembly GCA_021234155.1 of Isoetes taiwanensis. Lineage (NCBI taxonomy): Eukaryota > Viridiplantae > Streptophyta > Lycopodiopsida > Isoetales > Isoetaceae > Isoetes > Isoetes taiwanensis. Next base: position 12,498,942 of record JAJEKV010000029.1, on the reverse strand, counting down.
AAACATGCCAAGGTGGCTCAAACATGCCACTAGGCTCAAACATGCCACGCAGACTCCAACATGCCACCTAGGCTCCAACATGCCAAGGTGGCTCAAACATACCACCTAGGCCCTAACATGCCAAGGTAGCTCAAGCATGCCATGTGAGCTCCAACATGCCACCTAGGCTCCAACATGCCAAGGTGGCTCAAGCATGCCATCTAGGCACCAACATGCCATCTAGGCTCAAACATGCCAAGGTGGCTCAAACATGCCACATGTGCTCCAACATGCCACCTAGGCTCCAACATGCCAAGGTGGCTCAAACATGCCACGTGGCTCAAACATGACATCTAGGCTCCAACATCCCAAGGTGGCTCAAACATGGCAAGGTGTCTCAAACATGCCACCTAGGATCCAACATGCCACCTAGGCTCAAACATGCCAAGGTGGCTCACAACATGCCACCTAGGCTCCAACATGCCAAGGTAGCTCAAAATACCACCTAGCTCCAACATGCCACCTTGGCTCAAACATGCCAAGGTGGCGAAAACATGCCAAGATGGCTCAAACATGCCACGCGGGCTCCAACATGGGTTCCAACATGCCAAGTTGGCTCAAACATGCCACATGTGCTCCCACATGCCAAAGTGGCTAAAACATGCCACTTAGGCTAAAACATGCCTAACTCCTCTATCAACATGCCTAACATGCTAAAACATGCCACTTGGCTGAACCATGCCAAGGTGGCTCAAACATGCCAAGCGGGCTCCAACATGCCACCTAGGCTCCAACATGCCAAGGTGGCTCAAACATGCCACGTGGGCTCCAACATGCTAAGGTGGCTCAAACATGCCACCTAGGCTCTAACATGCCGCCTAGGCTCAAACATGCCAAGGTGGCTTCGTCCAACATGCCACGGGGCTCCAACATGCCACCCTAGGCTCCAACATGCCAAGGTGGCTCAAGCATGCCACCTAGGCACACACTTATCGGGTGACATGGCATGCCATGCCGCCAAGTTTTGACTAGGCCGAAAATGAAAAGATGTCCATCTTTGGTCTTTTTTATTGGGCGATGTTGGCAAATTTTTAGGTGACATGGCTAGGTGGTGGTGACATGGACATGATGACTAGGACTTTATGCAAGAAATATGATAAGCTTTGAAATTTTTGGTAGAGGAGTTTGGCAAGGGATAGAATGGAGATCTTGAAGAACTTAAAGCCGACACCAAATCGAACCGGGCCGATATATTGCGGGCTTCCTCACCGAGGGAAGAGTCTAGACCCCTGTGAGTCGGACCTCCTAGAAGGTTGCCGAGGCAACTTTTCCCCGCCAACGCCCTTCGGAGGGCAAATGCCAATGCCCTCTGAGTTTCGGTTTCCCTATCCAATCGTTGAATCTGTTGTTCAAGTAACCCCGCTTGAGCATGTTCAAAAAATCCAAGATCCGTCCAGGAGAACTTATCAAACCGGAAGCGCCCCGCGGTCGACCATGTAGAAACCCAAGTGTTTTGTCGTTCGAGCTTAGCTTTATACTTGAGTTGAGCCGTATCTTGAACCCCGCTAATTCTTGTCGACATGAGCATGAGCCGCCAATTGCCGTGATTGAGAACGCACCTAATTATAGACGTATGATCTTGATGTACCATTCTTGATGAAAGCAAAATGAAGCGTTGGGGAAGATTTGGCAAAGGGTCAATCCATTGTGCACATTTCCAGCTAAAAACAATCCGACCTTCTAGATGCCGGAAGTTTTTGGATGCCAAGCGGACATAAAATACCTCTTCCTGAGTTTTATGCGAGATAAGAGATTGTGCCAGAGTACGTGGAGCGTAAATAACTCGCGCGAATTTCCTATGGAAAATCATAGCATCTTCCTTTGATCCGACCCCATATTTCCAATGGAGCTAATGGGGATTGCTTGCATCTACAACACATTCAGCAATGTTCGCCGATTGACAACGGCCCTCTTGCTATTTCTCATGACCTCTGTTTATACACTTAACTTTTTCCCTTTTCCAAATTTGTGGCGATGTCGGGATGATCGCCTTTGGAACAACTAAGATGGAGCTTCAGCCAAATGCCATCATCTGCGGACCTCCTAATTAGCAAGTCGAACCAGATTCTTCAGCCTTGCTCAACGGATGATTGTTGCGCTTCCAGTGTTCCAAAAAGAGGTCTTTGGACAAATTAATTAATAACGATCCTTGCTTCTTAATTCACTCTTCATATTTGAATAACTTAAAAACTTAAAGAACAGAAGACTACAACAGATGTTCCGAGTCTTAAAGGTTGTTACATGAGCTTTTCTTCAAGCGGCAAACGTTTTATAGTGCCCCGTCTTGGGAAGGGTTAATGAATGCAGTAGATACTGCCCATCGCCATATCGCCTCCGCATGGGAAGATATCGCTCATATCCCTCTGTTGCAACACAATTAGATAAACACATTTGATGTCGCTTCCCCAATCCGGTGATGGCGGTGCAATCTATCTAGCTCTGAAGAAATGTTACAGTAGAAAACAGATGGACCTCGAACTTCCCTTATGATGCACACTCCGCTGCATTTATATTATTATGAGAAACCAAGGATAAAAAAAGAAAAAAATTTGAAACACAATTACATTTACGATAAACGTGCATCTCTTCAACGGGCGAGATGGGCCAAGTTGAATGGCCCTGATTTCGATCCGGTCCTCTCATCCTATTGGTCGATGTTCCCCTTTTCCATTTGCCTTCATTTTGGACTTAGCGCCTTTTTGCTCTCTCTTCCCGGTCCGGCTATGGCGCCAGGTTTTGCTTTTCGGGATTCTGGTCGGCTATGGCACTCCATTTTGCCTTCATTTTGCTTTCTCGGATTCGATCCGGCTATGGCACTCAATTTTGCCTTCGTTTTTGGTTCCGATCCAGCTTACATGCGTTCTGCGATGCATTTTTTTTCCCATGTAAGGCTGACAGGCCACGTCATCTGCTTCCTTGGTGCCCGGGCGGCTACGGCTATGGAGGAATCATCATTCTTCTACGGCTCTGCAGATCAATGCCTTGCATTCTTCGATCAGTTTGCAGACTACCGTCTCTCATTTTCTCGTTACCTTTTCGAAGAACAGAGTATTTTCGCCAAGTTCTGTAAGCACTGTAATTTTTTTTTTCTTTTTTGTTTTTTAACTTTCGTGCATTCAACTTGAGATTTTTCTTAAAATCCGGCAGTCCCACTTACGTTTCCAGGTTTTGAGGTCGAGTTTTATATGTAACAGCATGAGCAGTACGTTACTGAAGCAAGACAATAGGTTATGGCTCATATCCGGCCTTCTTCTCTGCTACAAGTTTTTGAGTTGTTATGGTGTCGATCTGCACCTACTGGTTGAGTTTCATTTCTCTGTAAGAAGATGATGCTGCTGCTATTCATGTCATCGGCTTGTTCTCAAGCATGCTCTAGTTGCGAAGAATATATGCCCTGAATATATGATTTAAACAGCAAATCGTTGTAAAATCATTGTAGATGAATACCTTGAAGGTGTATGATCCTCATTGCATGTAGAGGAATAAGCTTGTAAAGGATATGGTGAGATGGTGTCGATGCAAAGGCCGGTAGCCGGTGCTAATGCTTGATTACCGAATGGAGCTAATCCAAGAGCTCTATGAAATCCCTTGTAAAAATTCTCCTTAATTTGGTTGTAAAACTAACTCGCGCCTTCGAGTTACTATAAAAATGTAAATCTGTGGAAATGTAAATCTGTGTTTCAAGGCAAATTTGAGTTCTGGAAATTATGAAACAATGAGCTTGCTTCCGTTGGTTATTGTGGTGTCTTTTTCCCTTTATTAAGATAATTTTTTGTAAGTGTAAATTAAAATTATCAATAGCAAAAAACATTTGTTTTTGTATTTAAAAGTATGGTACATGGCAGCATTTTATTAGTTAAGAAGGCATACTAGAAATTTACCTTGATTTTTGTAAGTCTTATAATAGTGCTTTTCACATCTCCCGATTTTTTTGTGCGTGTTATAATAGTGCTTTTTCAGATGTCCTTATTTTAGGAAAACAATATCTAGATTTCAATAACACATGTAGTGTTTCGTAAATAAAAAAAAGGCTATGCGTGATTTTTTAAATTATGCAAAAACAACATTTGAAACAACGTATCTATATTTAGAAAAAGAACACTTGAAAACATCATTTTTTTCATTTCCTACGCTTTCTTTTCTTTGTAGTCCTTTATTTCTAGTGTTGTAATTTAGTTTTTCAGGTGTAGTAAAGTTAAAACCTACGCGTGCTATTTTAAAGATAAACAACGCATGGTTCCACAAAAAACATTGGCCTAAAGACACATTGGAAACATCATCTTTCTTTTTCTATGTGTACTAATAATGCTTTTTTACATGTCTTTATTTTAGAAAAACAATAGTTAGTAGCATTAAAAACAATAGCTAGATTTAAGTAACAGGTGGTACTTGGTTAAATGACATGTAATTTTTTTAAAAAACCATCTTACTTTGACGTTGTAATTTAAGTTTACACGTGTAGTAATATCTAAACCAACGCGTGTTATTTTGATGAACAACAATGTATGGCTCGCGAAAAAAACCACAGTCAAGAAAAAACCACATGTTGACAAAATTTTGCGAAAAACAATAGTGAAAAAAAGGACACGCGTTGACCAAAAAAAAGGGGTGCCAAAAAACCACGATTGGAAATTTTTCGCCAAAAACCATGTCTCTTTTGTTAAATCGGATAAACAGGGCCACGTGGACTTTTGGGGCCATTTTGGTGTTGTTTTGGCATAAAACAACACTTCCGCACAAGTAAAAACAACCGTGGACCAAAAAATTGGGGTGTGCTATTGCTATTGCTAAGGATATCTCGAGGAACCCGCCTTTTGTTACTTAATGTGTGCTAGGGAAAACGAGCTTATCGGTTTGGCCGAATGGGTAAACTTAGGCCTAGATTTTGAAGAGGATTTGGACAAAGAGATGTTTGAAGTGTCTAATTATACCGCAATGCTATAAAGCTTAAAGAAGCCTATGAGAGGCTGGAGTCTCGATTTGCTCAAGATGAGGTGAATCTACCAACGGAAGAAGAATTCCAGCGTCTCCGTGCAAAGCTACCAACAGGATCTACAGGTTTGGCAGGCCCTTCAGTCAATCGCGGCAGCATAAGCCTCGTAGATGAGGATAAATGTGAAGAAGATAAGCTTGAGGGTTCTTATTTGTGGGAAGTAGATGATTTTTCTTGCCGACATGCACGCTGGGACAGGAAAGATTGAAGGACTCTAACATTGTTACGATATATCTCAAGATTCGTTAATGGGGAGATAATCGTCTTCGCCAGAACTTTCACCAAAAGGTGCGAGTTTGTCTATTACATCCGTGCATTATGCATGTTCGGGAACCATTCCCCAATTGGCATCAAACACCGAAAGGGTGATAGCAATTCGGGCGGATGTTGTGCTACAATATTTTGACGACCAAGCCGGGTTTAAGCGGGCGAGCAATATGTTAAATTTTTTAGTCTGGCCGGGCTTGACTCACCCAAGGTTGGAAGTCGGGGTCGATAACATGGAAGTCATTGCCTTGTTGGAAGGGATTGAAAGAGCATGAAATTGACGAATTAAGCTTGAAAAATTGGAAGTTATATATTTTCCAACTTGTATCGGTAAAATTATTTATGTACGATTGTCCTTCCGAAATTCCTAATAAAAATTATTTTATTTGTATTTATTCACATCACTTGTAAAATGCATCACCTGATTTTCTCATCATATCTAGGTTTTTCGCCGTGTGATATTTATCTCAAAGAAATGAAATATTATTGGAAAAACAATTAATTTATTTATTCCTCACACGACGCCGCGAGAAGCGGCATTGTGACTCATGTTATAAATAGAAGACCGATGTCCACTTTCGACCTCCGATCACCTTCCGCCTTCTTCTCATCTTCTACTTCCCGCCTTCCACCTTCCGCTACGCTCGATGGCATCATCATCTTCCTCTAGCAAGCGACCACGCCAAGATAGCACTCCCCAGCCCGAAGCTGCGTGGACATCACCCTTGCAAAGTGGTGATGAAGAGATTCAAGGAGATCCATGATGAAAACAACCGCCTCGCCGCCGAGAATACGGAGGCGGCCGGCATCGTGATTAGCCTTCACGAGGGAGCTGGCGCGACGAAGCGAGACATTGAGCTCGCGAAACATTCGCCATGTACCAAGAGGCGACAAGCCGCAGGCCGCAGCGTAGCTTGAAACCGCCACGTATTTTCGCAGCCTTAGAAGATATGGAGAAGAAGCTCCGAAGTCAGAGGAGGATGAGAACGCGACCTTCACGGCCACCGCAGACATGAAAATCAGCTAGAGGATCATGAAGATCCCTAGCCGTTGTATCTAGCTATTTTTTGCTTCAAAAGAAAAGTTTTCTCTATTTTTTGCTTCTATCTATCCTCTTGTTCCAATGTATGTTCGTTTTATTAAAAATATCACACGACGCCAAATGCCTTGCTTTGCAATTAGGTAGCAATCAATGGATTTTCGGCCGCGGTGATCTCCATGCCGTTTCTATTTTGCTTCAATGAGAAGTTCTATCTTTAGTTATGTATCAAGAAAATTACTTATGTATAGATTGTATCACCGAAATTATCAATAAAAATTATCACACGAGCTTTCTCGAAGAAAAAGACGTTAGAAGAAGTAACGGGTCCTTTTCCTCACACCACGCCGAGAAGTAACGGTCCATTTTCCGACCGACGGCATCCCGGCGTCGTGTGACTCGCTACTACGAAATCCCGTTATAAATAGAAGACCTTCTATCTTGCCTTAGATCCTCTTCCGCCTTCGCCTTCGCTTATCTTCTCCGCTTCCGCTCATTTTCGCCGCCTTCCGCCTTTCCTTCTCCGATGGCATCTTCATCCTCCTCCAAAGAAGCACGGCTCGTGAGTCGCCCGCGGACATCTTCTTTGTGGTGATGAAGAGATTCAAGGAGGTTCACGACGCTGAAATGATGCCCGTCATGCCGCCGAAGATGGAGGATTGGGATGTGTTAGAATTCACGGGGTCTGCGTGATGAGCCGAGACCTTGAGCTCGCGGCAACATTAACCGTAAACAGAGGCCAATAGCCCGTAGGGTCGCAGGCGTTTTTTAATCGCACACAATATTTCGCAGCGCTTAGAAGATATGGAGAAGAAGCTTCGAAATGCCGGGAGGATGAGAACGCAGCCTTTACGGTTTCGGCATTTACGGGATCATGAAGATCCGTAGCCATTGTATATATATTTTTGTTTCAAAGAAAAATTTGCTCTATTTTTTGCTTCTATCGTTCTCTTGTTTTGTTTTATTAAAGATCACACGACGCCGAAATGCCATTCTTGCAATTAGGTAGCAATCAATGGATTTCAAGGTCGTGATGATCTCCACAACGCACACCTCGTTATGTATAAATTCCTAATTTATTAATGGAAAAGTATATGTAACACAAATATCTAGCTAGATTATGTGATAACTTGCGTGTAAATGCTAATTTGCATGTGGATGACAACGCCTATTCACATTATGGCGGCATGGATGACAACGTCATGCCAAGGACGGCATCATGCTGCCACAATAACATCTGTCTTTTTGTAACTACCGCGATGCGGCTAGGATATGACGGATCCCATGATGCACGAACATAGGCTACCGTTGCCTAATTGCATGCTATAATTTTGCCTCGTGGGATTATTACACAACTTTATGGGTTGCTGCGAACCGTAGATTCCAACGTATCTCTAGTTTCTATATAAAACGTCGGATGCCTTTGTCTTCTCCTATCCGCCATCTCTGTTCTACCACATCCGCCCTCGGCCATCTCTCCCTGTTCTCCCATCACTTTCAATGGCCTCCGGCTCAGTTCCATCCCCGCCGAGATCTTGTCTCATGGTCAAGGAAATTCGTAACATTCGTGCTGGGCGGAGGAACCGGATCCGCTTCTAAAAGAAAAGAATGATGAAGACGCCGCCAAAATTTTGGTTTGGCAGAGGAAAAGGCCGCCTTCTACAGGGGAAGTGATTTTAGTGCGCCGACAATCACGGGTTGCCTTTAGACCGCGAATTGCGCGCACCACAGATATAACCTCCAAGAGAGGCTTAGGGGCCGCAATCGGCTGAGAGGCTGCCCGAGCTCAACTCGATGAGCGGGAAGATAAGGTTGCGGAATATGAGAACGTTATGGGCAGCAATCATGTTGGAGGAGCAGAAAAAATTATCACCGCCTCCGGGAAGAGCTTGCCCGGCGATCATAGGCATCGGGCTCCTCCTAGAGGGGCCCGGTTTTTTTTAAATGTTTGTAATGGTTTTATTTCTCAATGGGAAAAGTTTTTGACAAATGTGCCTAATATTACGTTTCCTATTTTTATTTTCAATATCCGTGGTAGAGAGAATGATTAAGACGTATCACACGGCTTAAACCCTTCATAGGGTTTTAAAGCTCGCGGTGCAGATTTCGCTGGTGTAATAATACGTTGTAGTTAGAATAGTTATTAATGTGTTCCAAATGACAAGTACCATTAATGTGTTCTAGCGGAATAACAACCGATGAATCCGCCGACACGCGTCGGCGACAGCCGACCGTGTTTAATATGTTCAAGCGCTAATATGTATAAATTGAGGTCCTTGCATTGTGCTCCTTAGCGGTTAGAGTCTTTGCTCCTCACTTCTATAATCTTAACGCCCCTCCCATTTGTCATCTATGGCCTCCACATCCTCAAAAACCGGGCCGATAAGGGAAAACGAAGAGGATAGAAACCTTCCGACATAGTGTTGGGTGTTCTAATGAAGAGGTTGAAGGAGCAAGACGATCTTCTAAAGGAAAACGCCGCTACAATTCAGCAGAAAGAAGAAGAGAATGAATTCAACCTTCTCATGCTTCAGAGCCGGGGAGAGGCAAATCAAGCGTTGAATAGAAGGTTGGAGAGGATGACATGCCCCTAACAACCGCCTGACCGAGGTGGGTTATGACGGCAACGAGGTTGCTAATTCAAGGCGTAAGAACACGTTATGCTATTGGGACGGGAGCGGGACATGTACAAAGAGATGGTGGACGATTGGAGGAACGTTTTGATAGGGTGATTGCTCGCTTGGAGGAGAAGAGATGAAGACCTAAGACGAGGATGGAGCTGATGATGATGATGAAGATAATGAAGAAGAGTCGTGACCGGAGCAACAATGAGTCGTTGTATTTTGTTTTTCAATGTAACATCCTTCACAACTTTAATCAAAAGTAACCTTTTTTATTATTATCTTGTAAAGCTTCACACGACGCCGGGCCACATAAATGCAAGCAATAGCAAACTCCATCGTTCAAGGTGATGATACAAATAAGATCACACGACGCGAAGCTACAGTTGTGCAAACAAGGTTGGAGGCAAGTACTTGGCGCCGTGTGAACATGCTACACATTACAAGTATACTTTTTACCGATTCTTTGTCTCTTAGATCTCCATTGTTTGCATGCTAGTGGGGCCCTAGAATTTTGCCAAGCAACTTTCCGTTTTCTCTTGGCATTATGCCAATGGTGTTTACGACTCGGGTTGCTCCTTAAAGCGACCTTCTTGTCGATTTAGCCATCGCCCTTCTATAAAACCATCATCATCTGTCTTAGAGGGTTGGTTCCCACATTTCCACCCCTCTTTGAGTGTTACGATGAAAGGCTATTTTAGCTTGTTTATGCGACTTCTCCATGCCTTGTGCACTCCACATCGCTAGGCTTCCATACTTCCTAAAAACCAAGGTGCATAAAAGATGTGCAAGTAGTGCGTGACTTCACTCTCTCCCCATCGCCTATGAAAGCTTTAATAAATTTGTTATTCGCTTGCACGAACATTTTCGCATCTTCTCTTAGGAGGTCCATTCTCCAATGTATGGGAACAATTCGCACAATGCATCCCATGCGTTTTTTTCCTCAATGCCGAACGAACGCCATCTCATGCGGTCCCTGCTTCGCATCAACCAAGCAATTTTCCAAATTCATAGACCTTTTCTCCCATCCGGTTTTCCGATTTGAGCCTCTCTATGATTCTTTATGAAGCGCCGAGCTTTCACCCTCCAATTGACACCTTACGAGGCACACTTGTTCTTTCCCGCCCGTTTCTCATCGAGCTCTAATCTTACATTGCCACCATGCAAACCACGCTTACGATAGGAACATGTTCAATTCTACGAATTCCTTCCTCTCTTCTCTTCTTGTCCGAAATGTTCCACACGAATGCTGCTGACTCAAAAATATCATCTTGTCGATGATTCTCACAAAGCCGTGCAAAGTGCAGATATGAACCCTCTCTAATGGAATGGGGAAAATGCCATGGAACTTGGGATCTTCTTCTCCTCTATTAGGAGCATTTGCTTGGTTAAGGGACAAGGTTGAAAACATTTCCCAAGATTTGACTTCCTTGCATGATTGCAAAGATGCACAACTTTTGCATGTTCCTTGTCCTCCTCCACTTATGTTGTACATTGCTTTCTCGTTTTTAAATTAGGCGCCAAGTGAAAAATTACTTTGTAAGATTTATAGTGATCTACTTGCAATTTTTCCCCTCCCTCGAATCTAGATATTAGACTTCGGGATGTGGGTTTGATTGAACACCCATTTCAATACCTCGTGGGTTTCTTTTTCGAACTTTAAAGAGACCTAACCACCTGTGTGTCATCTTCAGATTGACATGAGAACCATTTTTCAAGACGCTTCTTCTCCTCCTCATCCACCTCTACATCTTTTTATTATTCTTGTGGCTCTTTGATTTAGCATGTGCAATTGCATTCTCAATTGCTCTATTCATGATGACAACGGATACCCTCTTATACTTCTCAAACTTGGTCGGGTTCCATTTCATCCAATTTTATGCAAACTTCAATCTCACCATTAGTTTTTGAATTTGTTAAGTCATAATATTTGACAAGGAATTGTAAGAGAGTAACCAGGTCAACCCAAAGATTATTGCGTTCATTCATTCCAACTATATCACAACAATCCTTGCCATTCTTATCTTTTATGGCTATGGCAGGACCAACACATTCAACGTGGTGCATCTCTCCTAATATGGCATACACCATCTTTGTCCGAGTAACCCTTGTATTCTCGACAATTTATGGACGATGGAGCTTAATACTTTTTGTGCCCATTCTTTTCAACGCCGTGGAATGGCTTGAATAGAGAACGGTAACCAAGCCTACTGATGCCTACATCATCACAAACAGTCTGTACATCTGTCGCTTCTAACTTCTTGTAGATCTCTCCTAGTACCATTTCCAATACCATCTTCTTGAGAGAAGAGTTGTATGGCTGACAAATCATGTCCACTATCTCCCTGTTTGTCGCTAGGTTCTTCACTACGTAACCAAGATTGCTTCTAGTTTCCCCAGATCTTAATTGGCCTTTGCTAGTGTTGTAAACGGACCTTGTGGCCGTGTGATCCAAACTTCAATTCCTCTATCGGTCGATAGTGCTTCTTCCTTTCTCGCAAGCCAAGGGGTGTTTTCTTCAAATTCTTTAACCTACATTAAAGCCCAAAGTTTGCTCTTTCGAGCTCTTGGATCTTTTCTTGCAGCTGCCCTATCACGAATTTGGACTTGTCCACTTCGTATCTCAAAGAAGTTTCCCTCCCCAAGCCGTCATTCCTTTCCTTCATCACAGTGGAGTAATGAAGCGAGAGAAAAAGAAAGAGGCGGGTTTAAGTTGTAATTCTCTTGTGACAATCGGGAAGCTCATCTCAAGGAAGGCAGTATTCGATTCGAATGCCTTCATCCTCTCTCAATCTCTCACAATATCCCAAGAGGCCGAGTTACCGTCACCACAAAATTGGACTAAACTTGAAACGTTCAAATGACGGTTTCTTGCCACTCAACGGATCCAATGGATATAAACCGCCATCCGCCCGGATGTCGACACTTTTGAGCCAAAGAAGGCGCAACATGTCGAGGTCTAAATTCTTATTTTTAGACCTCCTTTTTTGCGATTGAAGACTGGAGCATATTCGTGAGTCGGGTTGGATCCTTATCCACACATCATTTGGAGCTTCCATGCGTGCGTGTACGGGCCTAAAATGAAGGTGTACAATTTGTATGCCCCAAAGACAATTCGGGCCGTTTGAGCGAACGTCCGTACTAACCTCGTTTTTGAAATTTGCAACGTGCATATGGAAATCAAAAAGTCCATTCTCCTACAATCCATGCTTTTATACAAAAGCAAATTCAAAATTCGAATTGTAGGGGGCGGGAAGCCTGTATTGGGATGAAGTAAAGATCCTGGTTACGAACTTTTAAGGCGCAATCGTAGCGCCTCGAAACGAAAGTCTGATACAAAGCTTCAACCTACACATTCAAATTTTGAAATGTAGAAGGCGGGAAGCTTGTATGGCCATGGACTCTAAATGAAAATAGGGCAAGACAAGAATCGGTGATGCGCATGCTTGGTATCTGACAAACCAAGAGACACCGTCATGAGTTGCCGGTATGCTATAATGCAAGTGGCTTTTTAGAAGGGCCACGTGTTGCGTCAATCTGTCTGACAACCAACAGAATTAAATACATATGGCCAGAATAAATGCGATCCCCTTATTCCGGGAGAATATTCCAAGCAAATCTGACGGGAAAAAAGAGCGGAAATATGACGTGGAATGGCGGATAGGAGGCCATTTTGAGACCCCAAATCCCAAGGAGCGGAAATATGACGTGGAATGGCTGATAGGAGGCCATTTTAGTTCATAAAACAAAATATAACTTGGAATGATAGATATTTATATGCAAATGGGAGACTATTGATGAGGGACTTGTGTTTAATTTTAATTTGACAACAATTAAGAAAGTGGATCACACGATGCGAATTTAGTGTGTTCCATTTTTGTTGCATATGTACTATTCGCTTGGTGTGATCCTTCTTGAAAAATAATATGCTCTTTGAAAAGGGATAATGACTTATGTACTTAAGAGTGGTAACACATGTACAGTAAAAAAACAAGTTAGGTATTCAAATGGAATTAGAAACAAAAAAACTTTTACATTCAAAATTTTTATGGCCGTATGGCTTTACATCGTAACATCATTTTGTAAATTTAAATGCCCGGAGGCTTCAACTATTCACAACGAAAAAGCCCGGAGGCTTGCAGTCATATGGTAAGAAGCTGGAGGCTAAGAACAAGGAAAAAAAATAAGAGGTGCTCTGCCCTAACAAATTTCATTCATCTGCTTCACCATCTGCAAAAAAAAAAAAAAAAAAAGAAATAACCGTTAGTTGAATGCTTAAGAAAAGAAAGAAAACATGCATGTACCATGAACTAACGCCATGAGCTCCTCGAAGTCAGCGGATTCGTCTTCAACTTCTTCATCTTCTTCATCATCTTCTTCTTCTCCTTCGGTAGACCACTCATTCTCTCGAAGAATCTCCTATCCACCTTCAAGAACACTGTGATGAACTTGCGTTCGAAATTTCCTCTCGATTTCATTCTCGATTCCTCGCCGAGGAATCGAGAGGAATCGAGGCATTCAGAGCAAGAACCGTGGGCGGGAGGAGGGAATCATGGGAGGGAACACCTCTTCCAGCCGTAATAGGCGCCTCTTGGAGGACACCTCCGCTCTTCCATAGCTGGGATCTCTTCATGGCGCATGGACTAGAGAAATTGGGCTGAGGATCTAGCAAAGATTGGGCGGAGATTGGGGAAAGAATGGGCCAATCTAGGCCGGAATTCAAATTTCGAATTGTAGGGGGCGGAAGCCCGTATTAGGATGAAGTGAAGATCGTTAATAATGAGCGGCAAAGACCGAAAATGAAAGTCCGATCCGATACAAAGCTTCAACCTACACATTCAAATTTTGAAATGTAGAAGGCGGTGACGCCGCACACTTGGTATCTCGACAACCCAAGAGACACCGCCATGAGTTGCCTGGTGATGCTATAATGCAAGTGGCATTTTACATGCTTTAACGTGTTGCATCAGTCCGTCGACAACCAACAGAATTAAATACATATGGCGCCATGAATGTGCAATCCCCCTTATTCCGGAAGAATATTCCAAGCAAATCTGTAATTATGAGAGTTTGGTATCCTAGGTGGCATGGGAAAAAAGGAGCGGAAATATGACGTGGAATGGTTGATAGGAGGCCATTTTGAGACCCCAAATCCGCCCTAATGAGAGTTCTTCCGGGGTTTCGATGCTCATGCCCATGTATGCAAGCATCAAATCTCGACCATTGGTAAAGAGGGCTTTGATTTTGGCAATCAGTTAGAGAAGAGGAGTAATTGAATGCTACAATGAGGTGGCAATGTAATTTTTATTTTGTTTTTTAGTTCCGTTACTAAAGGAGGAGGAGATGATGATTTTGTGGATGGATTCTTGCAAAGAAAGCCATATCTATGGGAGAGCAAACCCCATGCTCATTCAAGAATTGAAGTACTGATATGTGCTTGCAATTTCGTATTCCTTTAAACACGAAAATATTTCTTTGTTCAGGGCAGTGATGGCAGATAATGCATGCATGTTTATCTATACCTCAGATATAGAAGGCAGAAATCATTTAGCTTTTTCTTGCATTTGCCCAAACAAACGACATGGCATATCTACAAATAGGTAAACCAATTTTTTGGAGCCAGTGGCAAACTACTATGGCAATAAAAAATTCTTGTTTCTTTCCTCATATAAGCATCAATCGGTTCATCGATCAGCTCCTCTTTGCACTATCCTCTTCCCTATTTATCCTTTTCTTCTGGCTTCTCTGAACCTTTCTGCTTCATCTATCCATTTCCGTGTTAGCATGTAGTAGTAGGATTTGTCTGCCGCTAAAAGATATTTAACTCATTTGATTATTTATAGGAGTTCATTGTTTAGGACTTTGCATGATTTATGCTTTTGGCAGATTAGGAGCTGCATACGTAAATGTGGAAGATAACATTTCTATTTATTCTGGCGAGGCATATTTTCAAGAGAGTTCTTCCGGAGTTTCGATGCTCATGCCCATGTATGCAAGCATCAAATCTCGACCATTGGTAAAGAGGGCTTTGATTTTGGCAATCGGTTAGAGAAGAGGAGTAATTGAATGCTACAATGAGGTGGCAATGTAATTTTTATTTTGTTTTTTAGTTCTGTTACTAAAGGAGGAGGAGATGATGATTTTGTGGATGGATTCTTGCAAAGAAAGCCATATCTATGGGAGAGCAAACCCCATGCTCATTCAAGAATTGAAGTACTGATATGTGCTTGCAATTTCGTATTCCTTTTAAACACGAAAACATTTCTTTGTTCAGGGCAGTGATGGCAGATAATGCATGCATGTTTATCTATACCTCAGATATAGAAGGCAGAAATCATTTAGCTTTTTCTTGCATTTGCCCAAACAAATGACGATGGCATATCTACAATAGGTAAACCAATTTTTTGGAGCCAGTGGCAAACTACTATGGCAATAAAAAATTTCTTGTTTCTTTCCTCATATAAGCATCAATCGGTTCATCGATCAGCTCCTCCTTGCACTATCCTCTTCCCTATTTATCCTTTTCTTCTGGCTTCTCTGAACCTTTTTGCTTCATCTATCCATTTCCGTGTTGGCATGTAGTAGTAGGATTTATCTGCCGCTAATAGACATTTAACCCATTTGATTGTTTATAGGAGTTCATTGTTTAGGGTTTTGGAGGATTTATGCTTTTGGCAGATTAGGAGCTGCATACGTAAATTTGGAAGATAACATTTCAATTTATTCTGGCGAGGCATATTTTCAAATGCTCATGCCCACGTACGCAAGCATCAAATCTCGACCATTGGTAAAGAGGGCTTTGATTTTGGCAATCGGTTAGAGAAGAGGAGTAATTGAATGCTACAATGAGGTGGCAATGTAATTTTTATTTTGTTTTTTAGTTCCGTTACTAAAGGAGGAGGAGATGATGATTTTGTGGATGGATTCTTGCAAAGAAAGCCATATCTATGGGAGAGCAAACCCCATGCTCATTCAAGAATTGAAGTACTGATATGTGCTTGCAATTTCGTATTCCTTTTAAACACGAAAACATTTCTTTGTTCAGGGCAGTGATGGCAGATAATGCATGCATGTTTATCTATACCTCAGATATAGAAGGTAGAAATCATTTAGCTTTTTCTTGCATTTGCCCAAACAAATGACGATGGCATATCTACAAATAGGTAAACCAATTTTTTGGAGCCAGTGGCAAACTACTATGGCAATAAAAAATTCTTGTTTCTTTCCTCATATAAGCATCAATCGGTTCATCGATCACCTCCTCCTTGCACTATCCTCTTCCCTATTTATCCTTTTCTTCTGGCTTCTCGGAACCTTTCTGCTTCATCTATCCATTTCCGTGTTGGCATGTAGTAGTAGGATTTGTCTGCTGCTAATAGATGTTTAACCCATTTGATTGTTTATAGGAGTTCATTGTTTAGGGTTTTGCAAGATTTAGGCTTTTGGCAGATTAGGAGCTGCATACGTAAATTTGGAAGATAACATTTCTATTTATTCTGGCGAGGCATATTTTCAAGAGAGTTCTTCCTAGCATAATTTCAGAAGCAGAGATTCATCTTTCATACTTTATCCGTCTCAAGCTTCAAATCGGACCGTACTTGATTTATCTTGCTTACAAGTCAGGTCACATGCAGTCTTGCTTCAGATCGGCCTTACATGTTGCACATAACCTCTTTGGTTTTTATTTTTTGGTGTTTTAAATGCATGTCTTGCTCTAATCTACTGGCTTTTTGCCTTAGAAACCTTTTTTTTTGTATTATTTGATTGCAATGTGCTCCAACACGAAGACTATCCATTTTTTGGTTTCTTTGTTCTAAATCAGAGTGGCCACTTAGACCAGTGATAGGTCAATGTAATGTGTACTGCATCCATTATTATTAATTCATGATGTGAATTTTTTATGTGCATGTGCATAGCATTTAAGAGTGTGATTGCATTGTTGGAGGATTGCAAAATCTATGGAAAGTTCAACGATATGAAGGAAAAGAAGAAGGCATGCCGTTCCCTTTGTCCATAGAGTTTGTTATTGTTTCTGTTCTTCACTATTTGAAGTGCCTATTAGCGGTCAAGCCTGAGTACCTAAATCACTTGTTGTATTTCCTATGCATTTTCTGATATCATTAAGCATTGTTTTATTATTTTGGATAAAACCTGAATTTGTGGACAATTTTTTGAATTCTTGCGTCGATGTAGCTTTTCAGTTGCCACCTCCAATTAGTGTTGAATATGTTTCAGCGACAAGCACAGGAATCTGGACAGTGTTGGAAAGCATTTTCTTATTTGATGGAGCCCAAGCAAAGTCTATGGACTCTATGTCAATACAGTCACTAATAACTGTTAACAAGATTGCATATTAAACGGGAGCAAATCATCCAAACGGGAGCAAAAGGAATGTTCCTTGAAGATTCTATTTTTTTTACAAAAATAAGTACTAGAATGGGCTAGAAATTTGAAAAATAAGGATATGGCCTTTTTTTACCCCCTTAAAACTGATGTTTTCTTTACATGTACACTATAGTCGATGCATTGAAAGTAGCATTTTTGTAGTGAAAATAAATTTGCATCTTTCCTTTTTTCTAACAAAGACTGAAAAGGTTGTACTTTTTTTAAGCCATTGTTAATATTTACTAAAATATCCAACTAGGAATTGTTAAGTTATGAACAAGCCAAGGTAAATTTTAAAATGACATTGTCGATATTGTACATGTTCTTGATAGATTTGTACAAACCTCTAGCAAAATGTTTTTTTTGGCATACGAACTTTCTGTTTTGAAGCGTGCTATTTATTCTAGAATAGCACAAGCATTGCATATTAAGTGGAACTGTTCGCAGCGATCCCACTTAAAGATTCCTAAGATTTTTATCTCTTCTTATTTTTTCTAGTGGTGCTTATTAGTAATCGTACGAAATCAACACCATATAGTATTCCGCTTGAAATCTTATAGTATTTTGCGAATCTTGTTATACAGTATAGCAAATTTTGTATTTGCATATCCCACAAACGAGGAACTTTACGTACGGTGTAGATTAAGGAATAAGGGATGAATATGCCTATCCAACAGCTCTCGTTGCCCGGAGTCACCCCCGTGTGAATATGCACCCAAACCAAAGGGGGTTTAAGGGGGTTTTAATTTAAATGTGTTGGACCCAATGGTTGTGTTAATTAATGTCAATGGTAGTTATGTGTTGGTTGTTAATGTCAATGGTTGTTATGTATTGGTTGTTATGTGTTGGGGGATTTAATTTTTATATGTTGGATGTTAATAGTTTGTGTTGCAAAATTTGCTCCCCTTCGGAGGGGCCTTACGGACGCCCCCAGTGTGACAAAAATTTAGAATTCAAACTACAAAAATTCAAAAGCTTTCATCACCTGTAGCTTTTGAATTTGAACACAATAAAACAAATAGACATAAGTAAAAGTTACCATAAAGATAGAGCAGATTGATCCTATTATTCTGGAAGTCATAAAGTTTGCAACACCCATACATAAATAAACATTTTTCAACTGGAATTTAACAGCAGCCTTTGGCCTCCATGGATTCTTGTGGTGAGAAACCAAAGTGGGAAACTTTTTTGCTTGTTAGCACAAGGATCTAGAAGCCTTGGAATTTGCTTAATAACTGCCTCAAAATCTAAAAATGCATGGTAATTTTTTGCAAGCTTCATTTGGAATGAGCCATAAAACAATATCCAATAGTGCAATCCTGTATTAATCAGCTGGTAGGATGTGAAAGCCTACCAAACCCGGCCGAAAAATTGCTGTTTTAGCATAGATAACTAAACCAAACATATCCATATCATACACTATCAAAACGATCTCGGAGAGAGCTTTCCAACACAATAAAAATCATCTCAAACAGAGCTCTGGATCAAAAGTTATGATAAGAAATGTGTTGCCGGCGGGGAAACTACACTACATGCGCCCTTCATGTGCCCATTATGCACCACACACACAAAAAAAGGGCTTTTGTTGTGAGCCATTGGTTGTTGGGCTAAAATCAATGGCCCTTCATGTGCCCATTATGCACCACACGCACAGAAAAAGGGCTTTTGTTGTGAGCCATTGGTTGTTGGGTTAAAATCCCCTTCATGTGCCCATTATGCACCACACGCACAAAAAAAGGGCTTTTATTGTGAGCCATTGGTTGTTGACCATTAAAAAGAAAAGGCTAAAATCAATGGCTCAGAAATGGTGCACTCTAGATGTACGTATTAGTACATCCATTTGAATACATCACAAAATCATAGGAAAACCTTAGTGAAAAGCGTACAAAAACACAAAGAAAATCCCCTGTTATTATGCTACATATTATGACAAGAAGTTATAATTTGTAGTTGCATAACTTTTGAGGTTTAAAAAAACAATGTTACAGCATAATATCTAGCATAATAACAGGGGGGTCCTTTTGTATTTTTATACTCTTTTTAATATGGTTTTACTATGATTTTGTTGATGTATTTGTGTGGATGTACAAAATAGTATTTATAGAGTGCACCCATTTCCTAGCCGTCGATTTCATACATGAAAAATAATTGTGTGGCCATGATTTAGGTTTGTGTGCATGTATTTCATTTTCAACCCTGAATTTTTTTAGTCTCCATGCACATGTCAGACCAATTTTTTAGGGTTTTATTATACTAATTATATGAGGACAAACTAGTTTTAGGGTGCTTCGCTTCCAGATTCCTTGGTTCTTGTCCATTGAGGTCACCACCGAGTGCTCTCTCTTGACCCTCATCACTCGACCCTCAAGGAACGAAAGCTGAGGTTGCAACCTTGTGCTGCAATTTGGTTTGACAAAGATACAACTGGTCATGTTTGCTCTGCTTCAATCTTAGGACTTTCTTCTCTGATTTCCTTATATGGTCAACATGTTAAGGTGTGGCAAATTTCATCCCTTAACATAAGTGATGAGGAGTCTGAGAGTGGCCGTGATGGGTGTTAAAGGTGTTCCCAGCAAAACCTTCAACCTCAATGGTTTAGAACCTCCAGGTTGCCTTAGGCAACCACTCTGTACCTTGAAATGATGTTGTCCGCAGCATCGTGGGTCTCCCCACCTTGGAATCTTCCTAACCTGCAATCAACTTGATGCATTCATACATATTACTATTATACTTACACAATTATTAGGATTACCTTAAGGTAATATTTTTAAAAGATTACTACGTCATTACATTATCAAATAACTTACCAATTCGTAACTTCATCAACGCAAGGTAATTACCAACCTTACTTAATACAACATTTAAATTTATCAAAGTTTATCAAAGTTTATCAATTTCATACAAAATTTACACTTCCAAGGTACTCTTCATGCCTTGCAACACGTTATAACAAAATTCGTGTTGCAAGTCTTTGCACCTTGAAATCCTGCATTAATTTTACAATATCTATAATTACATATTTACTAGCTTACACAAGATTTAAGCGATTAGTTTCAATGGTAGAATTCACAACTACTCTAGAACTATCTATACAAGTGCTCGTGGTAGTGCTCCCTCCCTTGGGTTCTTCGTTCTCATTGGCCTCTGAATTCACACCACGCTAGAATATTAATGTAAAGTTGGTTATAAGGGAACCACCCCATCTATCTACATGAATGCATGACTAATCTCTGGCATTAGGAAGAGGATGCTTCTTCCATCGTGGTAGGGAGACGGCCCTATAATGCCTATATGATGCTCATGCCTACACCTTTAGTTGCCTGAAACGTGGAGGATAGGGTCCTTCCCGTATTTGGGCGTGAAGGATAGGGTCTTCCCCGTAGGCATTGACTAGAGGTGCTTTCCTATCAATGCATTCCTGAATGACCTCTTATCTCTCGAGGTCGTCTACTTCCGTGGGACGGAAGTAGACTTTTTAATCTACCTTCCAACTCATTCAAGCAAAACCGCGGTCATGCCTACAATGACATTACACCACGTCCTAGAGATCACCGTAGTGGTCCCATCATCGGTAAATACGCATGCAACCCATACCTAGCATAGGCTGCATGCGTAGATTAATCTTAACTACACATGAAATTAATCTAGACATAAATCGACATGCCTGAGCCAATTACTTCGGAGATGACCTTGCCGAGCATATTTGCATATTTGACCTTGTCGATGCAGAGCTTGTCGCTATGTTCTTCTGCCGGCCTCTTGCTGCTAGGGGATGTCTTCGTACTTCCTCCACTAACTGTTGCATGTCGGCTAGCATCTGTTAACGTCTTAAGTAGACATTACAGTCTTGGACCCCTTCATGATCCTGCTGAACTTCCCTTGATGCATGCAATTATATTAATTACCTTATGGTAATATTTTTTTTTATATTAACATTATAGTAGTATTGGATATATTGCTTTCAATAGTACAATTATATTTACTCTACGCTTTTCAATATTTAACGACTTTTAGATCGCGATTATTTAAACAATAATCCTGATTTAGACCTATTGTTACATAAACAAGATTTTAATTATCATACACAAGAATTAGATGTGCTTCTTATTCTCTTCCCTTAAGAGGTTATACGCTTCTTACTTAGCGCATTAATTTACTAGCCTTAGCTAGCATATATAACCATCTAAGATGGATGCACATATTATGTTGTCATTTATTTCAATATAGTTATGGGTTACCTACTTAGTTAGAATGATTCTAAACCACAAGGTTTTGTCATCATGACAATTCCTTTTGTCTCAAAAGACTATTTGATTACTATAATTTTTATTTTAGATGTACCTTGCATGTACTATTCTTTTATATTCTAGAGATTCCCCCTTTCTTAGTTATTTAAACTCTTGGAATATTCCTACCAATCGAATTGATGCCATCATAACAAGTTGGCCGGACTTGCTAGATTACTTCTTTTCTTTCGGTTGGATTATTCTTTTGGAGGTACTAGATTTATACGTAGTCAACAATTATCCTAGCAATGAATCCTTCTTAGCGAGGTGATCAATCTCACCAAGTGGTTTCAATATGTTGGATGTCTGTTAACAATCGTGTATAATTATAGTTACTCCTATGCATTTCCTTCCCAATCCTTGACGCTTAGCTCAATATTGAGGCGATCCTTTCAGCGAGAATATCTGGAAATGCCTTCTAATCCCAATATGGATGTTACCGTCCATACATTTAACCTACTAGGCCCCATGGCCTTAGATCCTTGAGCTTGCTAGAAGCTCATCCACTTGTTGCCTGCTTGAAGTAGTAAGGTAATGTTCTTCCGAGTCTCTCGATACTTCAGTCTCCTTGACGGTGGGTCTTCCTTGATGTAGGGGTTGCCTCTCATTGCTGGTGGCTTTGATGGTGTAGTTGATCACTTGAAATCTTCCATGCCGCTTTTCAAAAGCCTGAAGGTGGCACCGTTGAAAGAGATCTTTCATCTTGAACTCTTTGTCTTGGCAGCTAAAGGACGACTCTGTATCCGATATTGTTTCTTCGACTCCATCGACGTCTCATACGTCGAGTCCTCTTGTTGCCCGAAGAGTGTTGAGGATGTTGATTGCTTCACCCCTGCAAATTGCCTGACATCTCTTCCTTTGATCTGTTACGCTATGGAAGGGAAGGAATAACAAGGGAACTATATATGCAAAGCATATAGCTTACATAATTACAATTACTACTAGAGCTATTAGGTCCCCCTTGTGCCTCCCTTCGAGTTGCACACCTACTCCTTAATAATGTCATCGGTGTTCCTCCCGGTGCAATGGTGTTGACGATCTGTATCCTCCTATTTGTACGTCAGCTCGTACTCCGGGGTAACTTGTTGATATACTTGGGCCCTCCGATGCTTGTCGGATATGGCACAACACGCTTTGCATCACATTCTAACTAAAGGTGTGCTGGTCGTTGCTGCTTCGACATTTCGGTCTGCTTCCTGATCCTCGTTCTTGGCGGTAATTGTTCCCCCTTCATGATAATTTTGAAGCTATTTGAAGGCGTCTCTTGAGGTCTGTGCGCCGATTCCTTTGGCTATACTCCTCCGGAGTTGTTCTCTTCTCTGCAGCTTGTTCTTTGAATCGCCCATCCTTGGGTTCACCAAGTTGCATGCAAGTCCGCGTGCAAGTCATCGGCTCGCCTCGCCTCACCTAGTTGCTTCTCCATCGAGCTTCCAATCTTCCTTGTTTGATCCCCTCGGTCACATGGCTTGGACATTGTCACGTTCCTCAGTGCTATGTCGTCTTCTTGTCTTGAGGTACCTTCGGTGGTTTTGATTGTGCTCGTCGGTTTTGATCCTCTTGTTGCCTCTAGGGGAGCTCTCGTGGAAGAAGTCGGTTGCTAGCACTTCTCCAGCTTTCAGTTCCTGACCTTTGTCCCTCTATGCATGTCGGTCTCTCTGTCAAGTAAAGCATCATGGCTCTCCTCCCTGCTGGCTATATTGTCGGGATGATGGATCCTTATATCTTTGCAGCTTGACCCTTGAGTGAAGAAGTACCGCTTTAGATATACTCTTGTCGTTGAATAGCCCGGCTATTATCTTGAACTCTCTTTTGCCGAAGGTGCTTGAGTTGCTATCCTTGTCGTTAAGGTGTGAATGCTTCTACCAGGCGTTTGGCGTGCCACATGTCGGAGATATGATCGGCTTCTTCTCTTCTAATTATCGGTAGGAGTACGGCGAAGCCATCACCTAGTTGTTGAAGACATATCTCCCTCGTCGATTGCCTTTCGTAAGTGCATCTCCATCTAATACACGTGTCATGGCGCATCACCCTATATTACCACAAGGTGGAATTATGGTCGTCGGATGTTGCCTTCTTAGTTGGCTCGTTGATGTCGGGTCGTTCCTCCTTCTATTGTTGAGGCTTTTTCGTGTCATAAGTTTGTCAAGTGTTGCTGCCGCCACAAGAGGTAGTGTTGCTACCGACGATGTCCTCGTGCAGCGCTGATGATCTTGACATGACCGTGTTGTCTCTTATTCTGACATTGGGTGGACGAGCGGTCTTCTACTTGAAGGCACTTCCGGAAGTGTTGGGAGTCGAAGGTTTGCTTGGGCTCTGGTCGTTTCTCCCTCGTACTTGCTCTTCCATTTTGATCTTGGGCTATCGTTGTGCTTTCTTACTTCCTTATTTGGTAGTCGAAGTGGAAGGAGCTTCCTGATCTAAGCGCTAAATCCGTAAAACATTACTCTAAACTCATGTTTCTCCACTATATGTGTGAACGCCCGAGATATACAATAGACGTATACGTATTTACCTTGGGATTTTAATTCATCCACTTTTCCAAAACAACTACGAAGATCTACTTAAATGTTTATACTCCTTTAGGGTTTCCCCTCCTCCTATCGCGTTTGATTCTTCGGTTTTGCTGCATCTTCTTCGTTCTGGTTGACTCCGGGATTCCTTGAGATGCTGCTACTATTGTTGAGCTTCAAGTCTGATCCGAGCTCGTCATCCCAAGTTGCGAAGAGTGTTCATCGATGTGATCCCTTGAAAAAGATGCTCCTCCTTAATGTGTATGTCCGTCGTAAGGAATGCGGTGACCGCTCAACGTCCCTACATGGTGTGTTGTTGCAAGGTTGCCGATGTGCGGTGCCATTGGTCGCTTGAGTAGGGTCACCTGGCTGTTGCAGTCGGGCATTCTTGAATGTCTTCGGCTCGAGATCGTGGTCGGTAGAGCGGGTGCATTGTCATTCCTCCGCAGTTGAATTTCTCGGCGCGACTCACTGTTGCTTGGGCTTTGCTTCATTCAGGGTGCCTCTCCGGTACCGGAAGTGTGGTCATCTCCATTGCCCCTACCATGGCTCTTCGGGTCATTAAGCCTGCGTGATTTGTACCCTGGCGGCTAGGTCGCTCTCCTCCGTCCCTTGGGTCCTATCCATTCGAAGTCTTGCACTCCTTTGGCTGACGTAGTAAGGTCATCCTTCCTTTGGTTTCTAGGTGTTTTTCGGGTCCGAATTCTTGTTCGTGAATATTCTCCTCCTTGATCTTGCCCCTAATGCCGATATAGGCCTTTCAAGTCGGGGATGTTCCCCGATATGTCGTCTCCCTCCCCTCATGGTCTCCCCTACTTTTGGAACCCATGAAAGTTCTTCTCTCTGGTGCAAGGGAGCCTGGAAGTCGTCGGGGTCGGCCTTAGGTGCTTTGTGGTTGCCTAGCTTGTTTGCTCCTTTTGTTGACGTTGCATGACATTCGCTTTGAGCTGTTGGGTTTGCAAGGTCGGGTTGTCTTCCTCCGGTTTCTATATGCTCCTGTGTCGCCATGACTTCTTTCCTCGACGGAAGGTTATACCCTTTGGCCCTAGCTCGTGGATGCTAACGCGGCATCGATGTCTAACGCCTTCCCGCATGACCAGTATTTTGTGCTGCCTTGTATTCTTCCATTTGAAACTTCGTGTCGCGCCGAAGTTGGTGAAGGCGTCGAGATCCTCTTTCGGATGTGAACTCGTGGACGTGGTAGCCGGAGGTTGACATCTAGAAAATTCTTGATGCCGTTGGTTACCAAATATTCTTCCCATTCGATGAAGATTGATGATAAGGCGGTGGTGTCCTGTTCTACTCGTTTTGTCGCTTGAGGTGTTTGTCGCTGTGCTTCCCTCTCTTGGGTCCGCTTTTTCCGGTCTCCTCTCCTTATAAATGCCTACATCTTGGGACCTTGATGTCTTCAAGAAGTTGCGTCTCTAGCTTTTCTCGCGGGCTCGCCCCCGATCAAAAGCAACGCCGATATTCTAGGAGTCTAAGGGTCTAATTGAAAAGCTCTCCTACAACATACATTCTCGGGCTCTATAAGCAAAGCAAGATGGCTCGAGCAGCAAATTATCGGAGACATATCTATAATCTACAAGTCTATGGACATTAGGACGTGTGGTATGGCATGACATGAGGGTTGTTTTGCAAAACCTCCATGATGTTTGAGGCATATTCTAAGGTCCTAGCAACGTTGGTTTGGGGGAGTCCAATCTCTACACATGGAGTGACTTGGGCAGCTCTAACCCGGCAATAGGGAGTGTCAATGTGGCGGCTATATAGCAGAGGTGATGTACCAACAGTTGGACTTGGGTTGCTATGCTGAGGTCTAGATGACTATAACAAAGGGGTGTTCTTGGGCACTTCTATCTAGGAGTAAGGCATCAGCTTTGAGCCGAGAGCAATACTTGCGAAGTACTAATGGGGTATGATTCTATTTACAAATAAACCACAGTTTGGAAAAACAATTCAAGGGTTTGAGCAATTTTGGTCATTTTGAGCTGCATTTTGAGCTGTCTAACGGTCCTATTGCAACAAATTTCAGGCGATTTGGAGCTCAGAGCTCAAATTTATGGAGGTTCAAAGTTTGGAGGTCTCACACATCATGCCGGATCAAAACTGAAGTTTTGTTTTTGCTCCTGGCGCGACGTATGAGATATTGATTCTAATTGGGTCAAACTTGTCTAATTTGGGTGATCTAAGGGTCAAATCATGCTAGTCTCATCGAGTTAGGCAGAATGGACCCTTATTTGGTCAATTTGGAGGTGTTTTGGTCTAGTTTGGACATGGTCTAGGTATGAAGGTCTCACACGTGCGCCTGGATCAAAAAAAACTGAAGTTTTGTTTTAGTCCCGGGCGCGACGGTGAGACATCCTCTCAAATTGGTCTAAAATGTCTGTTTTGACTAAGACAAAAGCTGGAACTTACTAACTCAACTTAATTAAGTAACTTCATACACTTATAATTTACTCTAAAACACTTTGTATTAAACAAAATTTTATCATTTACGAAATTAATAAGGCTCTCCTTTGATATGACTGGCTAAGTGCATATCTTTTCTTCATTAGAGTTACTCTCTTGGCGAAATCGCGGTGTGCTGTTGAGTCTTCAAAATGTTGGACCAGCTTTCTCGCTCGCCGCTTCTTGAACCTTGGTCTCCTGCCTCGATTCGCCCTCTCCTCTTCTTGTATTTTTCGGCTCTATCTGCTCACAGACACTTTTGGGTCTAATATACAAATCTAACTAACTCTTTACCTAAAACTCGACCTAGCATGTTACCCTTTTTTTTTAATTCATCAAGTATTAAGGTGATTATGGCCCTAATGTCTCGCGACGATGCTCTGTGGCAAGACCTAGAGTTTAGGTTTGTGCTCATGCGCTGACGTGTGAGACATTCTTGCCTTAGAAAGATTGACTCAACTGTTTTTAGTCTTTTTATGTTCCAATTCGCTAATGTTACTAGCTTAGCATATACTACAAAATGAGAAAAAATTCCCACTTTTCGGAGAGGTTTGAGAATCCTATCAAGTTAGTACTACCGGGAGCATGGTGCTTTTGCTCTTGGTCTCCAAGAACATTGCTCGATACCCTTTGTGACGCCCCTACTCATATACCTGATTGCACTCACCGTATACAAACAGAGTTCATCTTCCATACCAGCTCCACACCGATACTGTGGCCCTCCACGTATCACCGCAACCTTGATAAATTCGGTGGGAAGAATGAAGGGGTCATTTACCTTGTCTCCCCCGGTTCCACCTAGCTGGGAAGCGTAAACATATATGTCAAGATACAACATCAATATCACATACCACCTCGTGAGGGTGGCTCATCACACACCGCGATAGACAATGATCAAGACATCACATGGGAAATCCTACCCAAGGCTCAGTTCGAGGGGTGACCGACGCTTGGGTCTCCGTAGAGTTCATTGCGCATGTAATTCATGACAATGGATTTGGCTGGCATAAGAACATGGCTTAGGGTTGTCCACTCCATCCGCCCCTCCTGTGCACACTTTGCAGAGTAGGTTGAAAAGTGTTGGGACCTAGTTCACAGAGATACATCATCCATATACATCATAGAAGAACTAAAGAACTAGATCTAATCTATATCATAGAGTTAGGTTCTTTAGTTAGAGTCTGGTATCCGGGAATCTAAATGGTCGCTATGGGCAATTTAATAGGCTAAACCTACCGGGTACAATATTTGGAAGACGGTTTAGGCTATTAAATTGACTAAATACCTGATCCTTGGCTCGCCTCCTCCTTTGAACCTCGACCATCCCGGGCTGAACCGTCGAAGATGGAGCTAGAAGGGAAAACTAATGAGGTGGGACGAAAAATGGCAAGTTAGGGTTTCCTTAACCTATATAGACAAAGGGTTAGGCTAGGTTCCCATTATCCCATCTAGGCATGTGGGATAATTGAATGTGGCCCCACTTATATTAAATAAGTGGCCTAGGATATCCACATGGATAAATGTGTACACATTGACACACACATGGATAAGTGTGCACATGAGCAAATGTGCCCATAATTAAATGCACACACCTTGCAAGTTGCCCCCTAGGGTGCTACTTGCTCTCGGCTACATCGCCGTGGCATAACGCCAATCGAGATGATGCGGTATCGCGCGGGATTTAGGCGCAGTATCGTCAGATAACGCCTTAGGACCCAGATATCGTGGCCGGAACGCCCCACAGGAACCTTGACTGGTAATTGGAAGACAATGATTTATGAGGGCTTGCATGTGAGCACCCATAGCCGATTCTAAACCAGAAGCAGGAGAATGACGGATTCTATCAAGTTCATAGCACAGCCTATAGAACAAAATTTGAGGCCAATCAAGATGGTGCGGAGAGTGAATGGCCAGGATAGCAGTATGAAGAAGGGCTTGTTGATGTGGGTGTTGTTGATGGAGTAACCAAAGAACTTTCGCCATAGAAACTTGACAAAACCTTCATGTGGTTTGGCGATGTTGGTGAGCTTATGAGTGGTGGCCGCATAAGGATTTTGGCCATACTGGGTGACATCCTGATCTTGTAGAGCAGCCCAAGTTAAAGAAGGATTGCGAATGGGCAAACGAAATACATCTTCCGAGAAGGGTGAGGAGGATACGAAGTGTGATCAACTCGTGGAGATAGCCCCCGCTGGTCTTCACCGTGATGAGCAACAAATTGGCTGAGTTGGGTTGGATTTACGCGCCTGGAGTTCCCCGAGAGAACTGTGATAATCCCGCGCGTTCGCTAACTTCACGACCGGGATCTTCCAAGGGATCTCTCGAGTGGGAGTAGAAAAATTACCGATTCAAAGAGATCCGATCCCCGGGACCGTGGACTTGAAGAGTGGGGAACTTAGGCGGCCGCCATGCATGGCGAGCAAAGAGGAAAAAAGTAAGCCGGAGGGCGAGAGCGTAAGATCGAGGACCAAAGAGATGCTAAAAGGTTTAGGGCGGGCGGGTGTTGCGTAAGGCTATTTGAGGAGAAGAAGCCTGAGTCGCTGATGATGCCAGTGGCGCCAGATCCGCCAGGGGCGACATTATTGGGAGGCAAAATTTTGGCTAAGTTCCCAAACGGTAAAGGAAGAGCAAAGGAACGGGCGAGATGAACAAGAATGAACGGTCGGATGTGACAGCTGGACGAAGGTACGAGTAATAATGGCAAACAGGCATAAGATGAAGGAATAACAATTAATGCAGGCAGCTCGAGAAGTGGTCATCATAAAAATGAATGGCAGAAGGTACCTTAGACTAGATTTGCGAGCGGATAGGGGAATCTGGAATTAGAAATTGCACATGTAACCACGTTAGCAAATTTGTGATTGGTCCATGTTGGCAGAGCTTTAGACGGTTTGGCTATAAAAAGCGAGCAGAGGGCGAGCAGAAGACATTAGTTCAGTTGGCGAAGATGGACCTCGAGTGTACTATGCCGCGAAATTGCCACGAGTGGATAACAGCCAAGATGAATGGATTGGACCTGTGGAAGCTCCGCAACCGCAGAATCCCCATGGATGGCTGGTGCGCTGGGATGGCTGAGCATCCCGATCCTCTGACTAACCCGATGGAGGTGGTGATCCACCTTCGCTGGGACCACGAACAGTGCCTCTACCACATCCTCCGTGTGACCTCTGCTCCCAACCCGGAGTAGGGGTCCCCTTTTAATGTAGGATTTTGTAAATAGGGCTCAGCCCATAGCGGAAGTATATGGGCAATACCCACATTTTATTTTTCTCGACAAATATAACATAAATATGCTTTTACTCACTGTGTTCAGAGTCGGAATGTGTTTGTTGTGTCATCTGTATGGAACTGTTTGAGGCGAAAACCATTAACCAGAGTAGGTAATGGGGTGCCATCTAACTCTGCCAATTTGAAAACACTGGGTTGTACCACTTGAATAATTTGATACGGACCAAGCCACCGAAACTTTAACTTGCCCGGAAAATTTTTGTATCGAGAGTCATAGAGTAGAACCAAATCACCTGCCTTAAACATTTTGGCTTTGAGATGTTTGTCATGCCATGATTTCCTCAACTGTTGCCCAGTAAGAACACGAATATAAGCATCTCTCCTAAGTTCATCCAACTTGTTGCACATTCTGTGCAACATGTTTCTGTAGTTGTAGTTCTTATTCACTAATGTTCTGCATTTTTAGTTTCAGGTAAGTCAAGTTGTAGAAGATAGTTTCTCAAGTTAGTCCAAGTGTTCAAGAAGCTTAAAGGATCAAGGATTGCATTCAAGAAGCCCTGGTGTGTAGGAACACCTCCTAGTGTGTTTGTGAACACATTGGGGCCATGAAGGGGTAATCATGGCACAGTATTGCATAGATTTGATGAAGAAACAGTTTGGAGTTTATAGTTGAACAACAAGATACACCTTGGCACTAGTAAGCTGTTTCCCAGATTTATGAGATTGTTCTGCCATTGATTTAGTAGTTATGCTTGGTTCTGGAGTTATTATGCCCTGTTATGAATGAAAATGGAGCTGCATCAGATTAATTATTGTTACTATGAATGAGCAGTGTAAGATCTTTGATACAGTGAATCATCTCCGACAGAGATGTTTGTTGGAGCAGACATTGCCACTAGGCGTTGAATTTACCCATGGAGGTTAGCTTTGCCATGGGATGCAATACCCAGCCTTACACCATTGACCTGTAAGAAAGGGAATTTGAAAGAAAAAAAATAACGGTGGTTTGAATGGTTAATGTTGGCATAATGATATAGCTACAGTAACTCAAGACTCCCGCTAGGTTGATTTCGAATTAGAAACTCCAAGGATGGCTCCACCGAATCGGATTTACAGCCAGCAGAACCGGATTGAGCAGACCGACCTATAATCAGAGGGCAAGGCACAAAAGAGGGTCGTCCGGGAACGCATAGCAGTGCAGTCGAGACCTATTGAAGAAAAAAGAATCAGGGAATATTGTTTTGGGTAGCAATAAAAGTAAGGGATCATTGTGTGAAGGATGGAAGTTAATGTGGCGAACCTATTAGATGTTTGAAGATTGAAGATTCATTGGGTGCTAAGGTTGATGTTTGACAGATTGAAATTAATGTGGTGATCTCGCTAGACATTTGGAGACTAAAGATCAATGAGAAGCTGTGGTTATTGAAGAAAATTGCTTATGTTCAGTTCTTGAAGAAAATATATTTTGTTTGGGCATCTTACTCCATTTTATTACATTTTTTTTGTGTGATGCAATGTATTTATCCATGGTCATGGGATTGTAAGTTGAGAACTTCTTTTAATACAATCCTTGTTGAGCAATACATATTTCTATATCACCTTCTTTTATGAAGCTGTGAACATTTGTTGAAGCTTAAGTTATTCTGAGCAATTGTTGTTGGCTATGTCGTGTAAATGATCTTGTTCTACTTGCACCTATGCTGAGGTAGTCCTGCAACAATAGATTTCACGTTGACAGTAGCAAGGCTGGTAACATAAATTTGTGAGAGTAGTTAACTGAGTGTTGTGCTTAGGTTCAGTTCTAAGTACAACATCTTTGGAGGTCCTACAGAGATCCATTTGGATCGATACTCGGGCTAATTAGCAGTCATGCGCCCAAAGAAAGTAGTGGCTATGGAAGATAAACAGGAGACCAGCTTCAATGAGGAGACAACAATTACTCAGATCAATTCTGCTCCACCGCCATATCATATTGAAGTTACCATGCCTACTCCTATCCCTACCTTTGATGGGTCCGGCAATCCCTCAAGACTTTCTCAAGTAGCTTGTTTGAAGATTATTATGAGGAACATGGCAATAAGAAAGGTGCCATCGAAGCTATCTTCAAGTTGGCCCTTAAGAAAGAAGCTAAATCATGGCTCTTATACCAGGAAGGCACGGGGGAAATGGGGTGGGAATCCTTGAAACAAAGCTTTTTGGATAGGTTTGGGATGGAAGTCACGAAAGGAAGTCTCACATGTGAACCGAAAGTACTATGCACATCAAGAAAGGAGAAAAACATCCACTCATATGTTGAAAGATTCAATCTATATTTGCTTAGGTGCAAACAAAGATGGGGTTGACACGCCCAATTATCACATGATACATGCCTTCATAAGTGGCTTGAAGCCTCAAAGCAAGCTGTACAAGAAAATGAATAAGGTGCAGGTACTAGGGGGAATCAGCACTATCCATGTCGCATTTGCAAAGGCAATAGAGGTTGCAAGGGTTATTTATGCCACGAAGAAGATTTGGAGGACGTAGTAGACAAAGAAGTGGAACCTTGCTATGCCGTTGGAAAAAAAAAAATATAAAACTAGAGGAGGAAGTAAAAAATGAGGTGGCCAAAGCTACCAGCAGATTGGAGGCTGGAATGATGAGCTTGATGGAAATATCAAAGCAGCTGGCTGAAAAAATGCTTAGCCATCAGACGACATCCACTGTAAATATGGATGTGAGTCTAAAACCCTGCTCTCATTGTGAGAGGACAGGGCATCCAGAAAGTGCTTGTTGGTGGAGAGTTTGCCCCAAATGCAATAAAAGGGGTCATTTTGGAAAGGAATGCCCCATCTGTGCATTTTGTAAGGAGGTTGGCCACAGGAGAAGTGTAGAATCAAAGAGTATATTGATAGGTAGGAATCATTGAATATTAAGGGTAAGGATGTTGAAGGAACTTCGTCTTTTTTCATAGATGCCATGTTTGAACAAGAGGAGGAGGTTTTAGTTGTCCATACTCGGTCCCAAAAACTAGGACAGAATGGAAAACTTTCAACAGAAATTCCAACATCCTTACCAACTCAAAAAAAGGTGCATTTTCTGCCACCAGCTCCAAATAAAATAGATATGAGTCACGTACATGCAGACATGAATGAGCTGGAGCATTTGCTCAAAAATTCAAAAGTAACAATAGATCTGGCTACTCTTTTAAAAATAGCTCCTAGTTACAGGAAACAATTGTTCAAAGCTTCAGATCCTGTAGCAAGCCATATGGAAAATGTTGATGGTATGCACCTTGTGCTTCCTAGAGCGGAAGAAGACCCAGGGATTTTAAAATGCAAGGCTGAGATCAAAGGGAAAAAACTCAACAAGGTTATCGTAGATGGAGGATCGGGATTGAGCATCATGCCATATCACGTAATGAGAGTTTTGGGCCTGTCAATAGATGAAACATCAAGGTACGTTTTGAAAACCTTTACTAATGCAAAAGTAAAACCAATAGGTATGGTGACAAACTGTGAAGTCACAGTCAAAGGGATCATTGCAAATGTTGATTTTGTGGTAGTAGGAGTAAACGAGGAAGATGGAGACACATATGACTTGCTTTTGGGCAGAAAATGGATGAAGGCGGTAGATGCTAGACCAGTGTGGTCTAATGGCTCTTGTACCATTTCTGATGGTAATGTGAGAGTAACATTGCACGGTGACCAAGAACAGGAAGATTCTGAACAAGACAAACACAATGTTAACAACAGTACTCACTTTGTGGGATGGGAAGAGATATTGCAGCCTATGGGCAGAGGTGTGTACCATGTTCCCTTGAGTGAATCGGGAAACGAGCATGCCATCAACGTTAAGGAGCCTGCCATGGTTGTTACAGCAGACAAGGATTTGGAGAGAGAAAAGGTGGAGGGGCAGTTGTGGTTTGATGGAGGCATCTCCAAGTTGGCTCAAGTAGCAGCAGCTGGAGCA